>CP139508.1:311860519-312460519 GCA_021014915.2 Artemisia tridentata subsp. tridentata
AGCAACTGATCATTGGGAATAGTCATCAGAAGCAAACTTCTAGCCTTAACATCATTCTTGTGCCTTGCCTTCTCTTCATTAGTGGTTGGCTTTGTCTGCACTGTAGTTTCAGATTTTCCTTCAACAAGAGTTGTTGTTGTTGTTACTGGTGTAAAAGAGTTTCCTTCTTCAATGATTTCCCAAAGTGCATAGTCTTGCACTTGGAAAAACTGCTCAATACGAAGTCTCCACATGTCAAACTCATTAGGTTTAAGCATTGGAAGCTTAGCAGCAATGTTAGTTGTGTTTGGTGTTGTTTCCATGTCCATCTTTCTTCTTCTCGGATCTTCTAAATCTAAGTATCAGCAACCTGTCTCTGATACCACTTGACCGGATCTACACACACTCCTTTTGTTAGATGTGATACTAAGAATTATACGTAGTCTAGCACGCGGAATTTACTAGCTAGCACTTAGAAGACTTTATGTGTTTATGCTTTGTATGATTTGAATGAAACAATGAATGAACATAGAATGATAAACTTCAACTTCAACGATTCAATATTATTAGAATAATAATACGAGTGATCTCCTATCACTAGGGTTTACAACCTTGAATCTCTATCAAGTAATTCGTACTTCAATCTTTGTATCGTTTCGTGTCATGTCGTGTATCTAAACCTTAACCTAGGTAATCCTTTTATAGACCAAGGATTCCTTTACAAGATAACTATCAATCAAAAACGTATAAGATATACACAATATCTTTTCCATAATTATCTATTACATAAATCATAATCAGTACAAACTTCTTCACTCAGCAGTCCTAACTGCTTATGTCTTCAAAACTCTTCAGCAGTACTAACTTCCATCTTCAACAGTCTTAACTGCTATCTTCAACAGTTCTAACTGCTAAAGCTTAATTTCCTAACAGGTTAGAGTATTGACGATATTGTCTTTCAAGAGAGACTTTTCAAAGAAAAGATTTCTCTTTCGATCTTATCGCGACGGAGGAGATGACATATATATATATATATATATATATATACACACACACACACTAAGGTTTATGGGGATACTTTCTTTAGGTTGAGCTATCTATGGGCTAGGGAAGAAACTTAATTCACTCATCATTTTCATTTCAAACTTGTCACGCATGATCTTAAAGCGATCATCGAATATTTCTGGACAAGTTAAGTTCGTCATGATGAATTGTGAATTTTTGTTTCTTTATGACAGTGCCTACTATGTTAGTCTCTAACACTACCGCATGCTTAGCATTTCTACCAACAAATGGTGTTTTAAGGAAGTGTACCTGAGCCTGAGGTGTTGCCCTTAAAACTTAGAAGATTAGAGTACCTTTGTTGAATGTTAAGCAAATGAGACACGACTTGACTATTTCGTCGCAAGATTTGTTTGATCACAAATCATACTCCATTTATTAGACTTCCAAAATTTATTTACAGTCTTGTTTTCCTAGCAAAACAGAATTTTAAACATCTGGTCCCCAATATCTCATGGGTCCAAAGTTGTTAGAGTCAAACATCCTACGCATTTGTTGCGTTAGTTTAGGATGTGAGAATGGAGGACACATTTCCCATGGTAAGTAACTTTGTGGTGGACGATCATTCCAAGTTACGGGAAAGTTACTTGGATGATTTTGTCTTCTAAAGTTACCTCTCGGTAGAGGAGTTCTAGACCGAGGTTTGGGAGAATTTATTTTTCTAGGTGGAGGAGTAGTCGACCTAGTGTCACGCTTTACAAATCCATGTTCGGGAGATGACAATGGTTTGTAAACGCCTTTGGCTTCCTCTTTACTTGGTGTAGACACTCTAGTACTATTTACAACTACGTGACTTGGTTTAGGACTTAAGTTATTTTTCAGAATTGATCCAGTTTTGTCTTCAGCACCAGACGGTACCACGGTACCACTAAATTTAGTGGTGCCGTCTATACCTTTAGTGGTGCCGTCACCTTCAGACTTAGACATTTCAGGCATTACAAATTTTACTTGTTTAGTACCACTTGTAGAAGCCTGATTTGGGTCAAATCCTAAACCCGCACGGTCATGTTCACTATATCTAATGTTTTCAAGTATATCATTAAGTGTTTTAGTTCCTTCATCAAACTTAATGATTCTTGAAGCATTTTCTTTAAGCTTTTCATTTTCTACTTGAAGACTTATGCATGACCCACATCCTAAGTCTACTTCTTTGTTTTTCTCAAGTCTCTTGACTTGATCTTTTAGTTCAACAACTTGTAGTTCTAGTTCTTGTAATTTTAATTTTAGTTTTGTGTTTCTGCTTAATATCTTAGTACTAACTACGCATAATTTGTTTTTATTCGTCATGCAATCTACTATCATCTATTGACGAATTATCAGCACTATAATAAGAAGAGTCGGAATGTACCTCGTTGGAAGCTTGAGCCATTAGGCATGTTTCATCGTTAAGCTTCTTCTTTTCTTCTTCACCGCTATCACTCCAAGAGCCTCCTACAAAAGCTCTTTGGTTGTTGGAGTTCGGTGGTTTAGGACATTCTCCTATGAGGTGATTAGGATCTCCGCATCTATAGCATTTCCTATCACTTGTCCCTTTCCTTTCATCATGATTCTTTTGAAATGACCTCCTTTCATCGCGAGGTTGTCTAGGAAATCTACGTTTCCTCCTAAAAAACTATCTAAAGTTCCTAACGGCTAGTGCATACTCTTCATCTTCACTATCGGAACTCGAACATTCCTCATCACTAGACTCCTTCTTAGCTTTCAATGCTAGAGATCTAACTCTCTCGCTTTTGTCTTTGACTATGTCGGAGTCCTTCTTGATTATCATCTCATGAACTTTCAGGTTTCCTATTAGTTCGTCGAGTGACAATGTCGCCAAGTCCTTTGACTCTTCTATGGCGGTGACCTTTGCTCTCCATTTAGGATGTGGAGCCCTAAGAAACTTCCTAACATAATTCTTGCTAGAGTAACCTTCATCAACAACTTTAAGACTAGTGATAATAGTATTAAATCTAGCAAAAGCATTATCGATTGACTCATTTTCCGAAATGGAAAATTGTTCATATTGTTGAACAAGAAGATCTATCTTGTTCTCTTTGACTTCGTTATTACCTTGGTGAGTGACTAACAAAGTTTTCCAAATATCTTTTGCCGTATTACACATGAAAATTCTTTCAAATTCCTTTTTAGGCAAAGCATTATAAATCATCATTTTAGCCTCATTATTTTTGGCTAGTTTTCTTTTTAGTTCATCACTTTGTTTATCATATGAAACAATTTCACCCTTTTTAGTTATTGGATTAAATTGAATCGGTTGAAAGTCACCCTCAGTAATAACATGCCAAAGATCAATGCCTTTTGATTTCACATACGTTTCGAATCTTGTTTTCCAATATATAAAACAATCGGTTTCGAAAAGTGGTGGTCTTTGCATAGATTGCCCTTCTAGATATTTGTCTGAATCCATTGATCGATTCAAGTTTTAAAATACAATATACTTTAAAATCTTGACTACCCTGGCTCTGATACCAATTGTGGGAAACTAGAAGGGGGGGTTGAATAGTTTACCGGCTTTAAATTCTTTTAAAGATCTTGTTTTAAAAGTTTGCTATTGGAAACTTTGATTTGAACTCTATGTGTAATCAATCAACACCAATATGAACTACCCACTAAACTTACTAATGCTAAATAATAAAAGTAAAGAGTAGAGTTGGAAAGATCAAACCGAGACAAAGGATTTATAGTGGTTCGTCGACGAAGCTCTTCTTCGCCCTACTCCACTCCCTAAGTACCACACTCGAGAGTTTCAAACACTATGTCAACAACCTCCCTTTAGGCGGAGAAAACCGTACACGTCGCTTATCCTATTACCGACACTAAGCTAGATGTCGAGTGCTAATCTTAGCTAGCTCCAATCTGTCAAGGTCCACGTGACCAATCACTCAAGCCCAATGGCTACAAGAGATCACCAAGATCTCAACACGATCACAATGATCAACACTCTCTCAACTAACACTAATCTATCGACCCTTGATCTTCTTGATCAATCACACAAGCCCAATGGCTTTAAGAGATATTCACTATCTCTAAAAGATCACACTTGATATTCACTCTCACTCACAAAAGATAAATAAACTTGATGTATGCTATGATACAACAAGGTTGTAACAAGTGTTACAAAAACCTAACAACTATAACTCTTGTATCTTTTTGAATACTTTGAGTTCTTCTCTTGCTAATGAAGAGGAATGATAACACCTTGTATCAACTTGGATACTTGTGTTCTTCTCTTGCTAATGAAGAGGAATGAAGAGGATCTCTTGGTGGATGATTGGATCACTCTTAAAACAAAAGAAAACTAATCTAAATGATCAAAAGAAGAGAAAGGTGTGAGAGGTTTAAACTCAGAAGTTTTTCTGTGTGAAAGGGTGCCTAAAAACTGTGAGTGGGGTTGGTTTTTATAAGCAAGAAAAATCTGAACGTTACAGACAATTTTGTACGGACGGCTCCACTAAATGCACCACGATTCCACTAAATTTAGTGGAACCGTGGAGCCGTCCCAGACAAGGACGCTCCAAATTTTGTCTTTTGTGGTGAAAACTTATTTGGGGAAGTTTGGAGCTGATTTTGGGGGGGGGAAAATAGCTGTTGTGATTTTCAAACTTATTTTTCCATTAAAACATTTCTTAATAATTCAAAAATAATTTGTCATGTGTATTTTTGAAAAAGAATGTTTTGTCACATTAAAATGTGAAGTCTTAAAACACAAATTCACATCTTTGATAATTTGTCAAGGTATAAATTTGTTCTAGAGTGATTTGCGTAGAAACGGGATCTTCCAATTAAAAACTTGTTTACGTTAATTTTAACGTAACGTGATTTCACATTTTGTCATCCTCAAAACGTGAAGTAATCGAAAGATATAAATAACGTTTTTAGAACATTATTTGCATCAACATTATTGTTTTCATTGTTCATTCACTGTTACATACAAATCATACGAAACACAAACAAATAAATCTTCTAAGTGATAGCTAGTAAACTCCGCGTGCTAGACTAGACATCATTCAAAGTATCTATCTAACATAAGGAGTGTGTGTAGATCCGGTCAAGTATTATAAAGGTAATTTTTCTCCTCAGTGGAAATTCTTAATTCATACTGTCTTAGTGTGTCTAAGTCCAAAGACCACTGCGTGGAATGAATTTAGCAGTAATTTAGCTTCTGCTATAATTTGTTTGGCTGAAAATACTCAAAGATTTAATTTTTCAAAATTAATTTTTGATAGTATGGTTAAGAACTTGGATAGTTCTTCGGCTAAATATTTTCTATATCCAAGGTTTTTGCAACTCTTTTTGGACAACCAATTTGAAAATAAGAAAAGTCACAAAAATGTTTATTCCACTCCATGCCTTACCAAAAAGGTTTTTGCTAATATGAGGAAGGATGAAAAAGATTTTTTAGGGACAGTGACACCTTTGTTTCCAACAATGGTGGCACTAGCCGAAACCCAAATGGGTGAAGGTTCAGCAATCCCAGCTGGTACCCATCACACACCTACACTTTTGGCTACATCATCTAAACAACAACAAAAGACCTATAAACGTAGGACTAACACCAAGAACACTGAGCTACCTCAGGCTAGTGGTTCTATACCAACTGTTGCAAATGAGGCTGTCACTGGGGGGGGGGGGAGAGTGACATGTTGGCAAGGGCTGACACTACTGTGTCTAGCTTAGCAGCAGCACAGGACAGTGGTAATATCATTAAGACCCGAACCAAGACAACTTCTAATGAGTCCGGTCCACATGGAACTGATTCAGGTGAAGGACCCAGTCACATGGAAACAATGGGGGGTTCAGATGTTCATCCTAGGGGTGAGACTGAACTTAACTTTTCCAATGCTCCACCTCTCGGGCTAGGTAACACAAGCCGAAGTGGTGAGAATAGTATGCAACATTTAAATGAATTGAAGGATACCTGTACCAAGCTGTTTGCATAAATTGTTGATCTGCAAAAACTAGCTGCTTCTAAAGATGGACTCATCAAAGCTCAAGGTGGGGAGATAAAGGCTTTGAAGAGAAGGGTTAGGTATTTAGAAGGAGTCAAAGGATCAAGAATTACCAAACACAATGTTAAATCTTCTAAAGCTTCTAAGGATGCTCCCAAACAGGGGGGGAATGAAGGCAAAGTTTCAGGGGAGGCTAAAGAGGGTGAAAGTATTGATGAAGAGAGTTATCTAATGGAATATTTAGTTGCTGATAACCAAGGGAATCAAGTGGTGATTGATAGGTATTTGGGCAAGGTTACAACTGCTGATAGTGCTACTGATCAGGGTATTAGTGCTGCTAGTGGTCCAGTTATTGTTGCTAGTGAGCCAGTTACAGATGGTAGTACAAAAGCTAGTACTGCTACACCAGAGGTTTTTGCAACTGCTGTTAGTGTACTTGCTGAGCTGAAGACATCAAAACCAGTAACCAAAGGTGTTGTGATACAAGAGCCATCATCAAATCCAAAAGCTAAACAATCAACTCCACAGGTACAAGGCAAAGGTAAAGGGATTCTTACTGAAGAGCCTGTGGCAAAACCATTATCAAAAGAAGAGCAAGAGCAACTTGATGCTGAAGTTGCTAAGAAATACGCACAACAGTATGAAGCAGAACATCAGATGATTTTGGAACAAAAGAGAATACTAGAAGAAAAAGATGCTAAAAATGCAGAGTTAATAGCTTCATGGGATGAGGAAAGGGATCAGGTTGAAGCTGATTGTGAGCTTGCTAAGAAACTAACTAAAGAAGAGGAAGATCAGTACTCAGTAGTTGAAAAAGCCAGGATGCTGAAAGAATTTTTTGATGCAAAAAAGAAGTTGTATGCAGCACAAAGATATGCAGCTAAGAAGAACAAGCCACCCACTCCAGCACAAAGAAGAGCTCTCATGTGCAGGTATTTGAAGAATGTGGACAATTGGAAAGTAAAGGATTTGAAATTGTTGGATGATAAAAGAATTGAAGAATTATATGCAATTGCCAAGAGAAACAATGAAAGCTTCTTGAATGCTGAGGTGGTGAAGGGCAGTGAAGAAAAGAAAGAAGAGAAAACAAGTTCAAAGAGAGCAGGTGAACAGTTGGAAAGAGAAAGCAGTAAAAAGAAGACGAGTGAGCAAAAAGCAGAGAAAGAACAGAGCAGAGAACAAGAACAAACTGAGCAAGCTGTTGCTAAAGAACAAATGCAAGCTTACATTGAACTTGCAGTTGTATCTGTAGGAAAACCTGAAGGAGAAGCCATGGATGCACAACCTTTAAGTGTTAAACAACCCATTGTTAATTATAAGTCTAGATCTCATGGGAAAACAATTTATTATGATATTAAGAGGCATGATGGTTCTTCTAAAAGGTTTGTAAGCTTTCGTCACATGGTTTATAATTTTGATAGTGAAGATATGATAGCTCTATGGAAATTACTCAAAGAAAGATTTGGTAATAAGACACCAGAACAAGCTTATGATAGAGAAGTCTGGAATTACTTGAAGGTAATGTTTGAACCAAATCATGAGGATGAATGTTGGAGAAGACTAAAGCACAATACTATTACAGAATAGAAACTTTTTCAAGGATGTGGAGTACATGCTTTAACTGTAAATGAGTTAGTGATCTACATGCTTGTAGAAAAGGATTTCCCTTTAAAATTTCACAAAGACATTCTACATCAGATGTTGCATGGGAAGAAAAGACTCCAGCTTCAGTTTACTTATGATGACATGGCATATCAATTGCTCAGGAAGATGGGAAAGTATACAGGAACCAAGGACAAGAAATAGAATTAAGACTGCTAGAGTTAGAGTTAAGACTGCTAGAATGTACAGTTAGTACTGCTTATGAGATAAACATGTATAGTTGAAAAACACATTGTGGAGTTTTTTGAATAACCCAGTTTGACTTATAAAGTCAACACATACAAAAAAAGTAGTAACCATACTGCATTGTTAATAACATATTAATTATACAACATATCAGTTAAATTATATTTACACTAAAAGACAACATAGCATTTCTTACAGGTGATTCACTTGGTTAATTGACTAGCAGGTGAATCACTTGGTTTATGAGTTGGAGGTTCTTCACTAGGTGTTTCACTTGCAGATTCTTCACTTGGTTTTTAAGTAGCAGATTCCTTACTTGGTGCTTGACTTGGGCATACTCCACTTGTTATTTGAGTTGCAGTTGGTTCAGTTTCTTCATCACCACTGCCCAAGTAAGCACCAACTCTTGTAGATGCATTAATATGTAAGCCAATTACATATCCACTACTATCTGTTGTAGTTGTGTTTTCCCTTGTAACACCACCTCTACAAGTATAAAATGGGGTTCTCCTTCTTTCAAAGCACACTGGACAAACATACCACATGAAATCCGTATAAGGGGGACGCCTTTCAAAAAAGGTCAATCCAGCCTTGTTTTCACTTTCAACCCAACAGTCAATGCAGACCATTTGACAACCATTTTGTGCATCCATGGTGAAAAGCAATTGATATGATAAAGAGTGGATGATAACTGGGGTATTATATAATGCAGGAAAAAAAAGGATATGATATGGTAAAATTAATGTGGTTGTTGAACAACTAGATAGGATTAAAGACAACATAAATGCTTACAACGGAGCCAAAACATTGAGATTTTGAAAATTTTGACTATAGTCACATGAATATTTCACAGTGTGACTATTTTGAATGTATTGGTCACATATAATACCCTTATAATGTGGCCATAAACATAATTTAGATACACATTTGTGGTATGGTGTGACTATTGTATATCCTATAGTCACATGATTGTGCTACAATTAAATGTGACCATACACATTAGGATTTGGCAGGCAAACACACATAAAACTTTAGACACACATATTAACTTACGTGACCATATGTATCGAATTTTGGTTACACTTAATCATGTATGCCTATGGTTTAGTGTGACCATATATGACATTTGGTCACATTGTTCTAGTGTGTGACATATATTTGTCACTTTTAAATGCATATCGTGACTAAAGCTTCAAACTTACTTTTCAGTTGTCACACATTCCAAATTCATATGTAGCTAAATTTTTAACAAGAACTAGCAGTCACGTTTAAATAATGTGTGACAAACTTGACTATATGATTTAGCCACATACACAATTACTTCATGTGACCATTTATGGATTTTGGTCACACTGGTCAATTGAGTGACATATATTTGTCACACATGTATATATATAGTGTGACTAATGTTTCAAACTTATTTGTATCCGTCACACGTCCTAAATTATAAGTGACTAAATAATCACAAATTTGTTTAACAGATACCTATAGTCACAAAAATATTCAAATGTGTGGCTGTATCCTCATATGTAATTTCGAAATGGTCACACAAGTCGGATCAAGTGTGGCTGTTTATTTTATTCTGGTACATTTAGTCACATAAAAAAGTTACTGTGTGGCCGTTCGAAAAACTGCATGTGTGACGAAATCCTATTTTTGTACTAGTGTTACTTGAGTGGATTAAAACTCAAGAGAAATCACCAAAGGTTGTAATAACTTGATTTAGTTTGCTTGTAAGGACTTGATTCTTGAATAATACTTGGAGTAATGAGCAAATGAGAATGATGGTATTGGTTTGTTATGTTGGGCGTTTAAAGGGAAGCCCAAGGGAGGGTTTGTATAGCATCAAGAGGAGGTTAGGACTTACATGAGGCACTTTTCTTACTAACTAAGATAATGCATATGTCAATTTACTTCCATACTAAGTTATACATGTGTTAATGGATTAAGTGAGATTGAATTTACTAAAGCCATTTGGCTTTAGTAGTCAAATTGAGATCTTCCTCTTATGGATGAGATGTAAAAGATATTTAACTTAGCCTTGAAGGCTAAGTATTGGACTTGGATAAGAAATGTGTACATGTGTTATTGTATAATATCACCAAGTCATATTGTCTTGGTGATCATCCATAGTGCACGGCCAAAATAGGAGGAGGGGGAGGGAAATGAGGTGAAAACAAGAAAACTAAATGTTTTCTTTTCTAGTATTTTAAATACTTGACTTTGTTTGTGTTATAACTTTGACTTAGGTAGTTATTTGTTAAATAATTTAAGTAAAAAACTCAAATTTGAATTAGGTATTCTTATAAGACACGTAGAAATTGTTTTTTTTTATTAGGAAATATACTAAGATTTAGTATATTAAATGAAAATGTATAATCGTTTGTTAAAACCTGGATTTGTAGGTTCATGATTACGTGGAATAATAATTCGTACAACGTTCCCGTAGGATGAAAAATAAAAATGTGGCTCATAAAATATTTAAGTAATAAATTTAAATGACGTAATATGACATCATAAAATGAGAAAGGCTACAATCAGTTCTTTCTAATGAAGGAATTGTGAATTCGAAAATGTGTTATTGTTTGCGATGTTTTAGCTTCTTTTCAGTGATGATTCATCACATAATATAAAGATACCCAGAGTGTTCGTCGATGGTTCATATTAATTATTGATTTTGCATAGATGAATGTGAAAAAAAATAAGATCAACCCATCTCACCTTTAGATATTAGATAGGATACATATAAAGTTACAAAAAAGTTTTCATTTCTTCTTGGCTTTAGTTCCTATAGGTCAGATATTAATAAAGTTACACAAAAGTGTTTTCATTTCTTCCTGGCTTCAGTTCGTGTTGATCTGCTGGAGAGTTTAGTTCCATGATGTGCATGTCATATCAACATTAAAGTTACAAATGACATATCTTGCCATCTTAGGAACCAAAAGCTTTGTCATTATGGAAGAAATAAGGATCTTCTTTCTTCTGGTAAATCCGGAATAATTGCTTAAGAGTATTCAAGTGCAAGAATTCTTTCACTGTTTTTCTCTAAGAACTATTCAAAAATAAGCATTTTTTAGACAACATACGGGCGTACAATCAGATGTTTATCATGACCTCTTTCGGTGCTCATATAATCTGAAGGTTCTAGTTCCTTTTGCAGACCTACGTTTCCTCCCCCACAACATCCATGATATCATACTTTTGCATATCTAGAATATCCTTTCAGCCGTTAACCATACCAAAACATCGCTTTACAATGTTTACATGACCAAATAAAATCAGCCAAATGTAAAACCTGAAATTTTTAAACATGTAAAAATTCCCAAAATACCCCTACGATTTTAAACTTTTGAAGAACGAATAACGATCATAACCTAAGTATTTAAATTCGTTAATATTTGAACCACCAACGTTTATTCGAATAAATAAAAACTTATGGTAAATGAATTGTGCACAACTATTCCATATCACACGCTTATAAGTTTCCCCTAGCCGAATATATTTTAAGTGTTACAAACTTATCTATACTCGATTTCCATCTAAGTTCGAGATTGATTTGGGATTGATTTGGAAATCAATCAAATCCCACTAAATGTGCATACTTTCCTTTTTGTTATCATAAGCCCCACACGTTTATATAAGTCACAATAAGGCCCGATTCTTTTATAAGCTTTGTACACACAAACCATCACACGTTTAACCATATGTGAAAGGGGACAAATATACTATCTTGGATACACTTCATCACACGTATAAATGAGTCACTAATAGGCCTAATTCATTTTTTTTACTTGTACATAACTCAATAGCCAAATATTTAAAAACTTTGGAAAAGATTTGGTCACCATATTTCCCTTTTGACTCGGCACTTTCTACTATATCACCCCCATACGTTATTCATTCTCCAACAGAATTTCCACACTTCCTTTCACCCATAAAACCCTATAACCTATACTAGTCGGCTTTTCTTTTCCAAAAGAAAATCAAGCTCGAAGGGGTCTAGCAAGGTGGTTCTTTTGGCGTACAGGTGTCGGTGTGATCGTGGTATAGTAATTGCTTTGGGTAACTCAGTTGGGTGATCGTGGGTGTAGAAGGGTTTGGTTGGTTTGAAAGGCTGTGATTCGTTGTTTCTTTTTAGTCTCACTGATCTCGTGGTACGTCAGCCTTTTGTGGTATCATTCACCTTTCTAGTGTTATCATTCATGCGACTCATATGAAACCTATGATCCAAAAATATAACCTGAAGATAAACAATAAGCATGATCTGGTCTTTAAAATACATTTGGGATCTTTAAAACATGACATAAAATCTGGATTAAAAACCCATGCGAAACGAATGAAACTTTGGTCACATAAAATCACACTTGCAAATCGATCTTGTTCTGTTCGAGTCGTTTCGAAACCTGTTGATATATATATATATTTACACTCGTAGCATGAAAACTTAAGAATATGAGTTATACATATCGATTCTCGGTTATGTTTTGCCGTGCGAATAGGTTTAATATATATATATATATATATATATATATATATATATATATATATACGCGTGACCAGTTTTTTTTAAAACTCGTAATATGAAAGTGATTATTATGTTATTGTGTCGGGCATATGTGTCAACTTTATTTCGGATGTGGAGCACTTTAATCAGTGGTCATATGTAAGTTGTGATTTGGTTAATAAGATCCTATATTAACGTCTAAAAGCATGAGCTAAAAACCTGAAGTAAGCTTAACGAAATATAAAAGAGGGGCGTGTGTATGTATTTCGTGACAAAAGGCTTGTATTGGAAATGATTTTTGTGATCAGGTTATGTTTATGTTGTACGTGCATGAGATGGTTGTATGTTCTGGGGTGTATTAAACAAAAGAAAATGTGTGAGTGGTATGTTGTTGCATGGATTATTGAGAGGTCTAAACGGTCCACAACATGTATATTTATCTAATCTAAAATAGATTAAGTTATTGGTTTTGGGTTGGTTAAAGACATGTTGGCGTCAATTTAATATAGTAAACATGCATAACTGAGTATTATACAAAGTTAAAGAGTGTAAATGTGGGTCGTATGTGGGGTTAATAAGAGGGATAAATCTGAGTCTTCTTTACTTAGCTATCCTTTGTAACCCTAACGTATCAAAGTTACTTAATTCGGGAAACTCACTTAATTCGGAAACATACTAAATCGGGAAGCTTACTAAATAAGGAAACTTACTAAATATGGCAAGTTACTAATAAAAGGAAAGTTACTAAAAATAGAAAGTGTGGAACGTTTTGTTTGATCTTAATTGAGATATTTATGTATTGAATGTGTTTAGCATGCGGAATCTACTACAACACACTTTAAAAGAACACAAGATGGTGAGTTTGAGTAAATGAGAGAATTGCAATGAACAAAGAACACAACTTTGGTTAGAACAAAACGATTCAATATTATTGATGAAATAATACGGATGATCTAAGTATCACCAGGATTACAAAGTAATCTTGAATCTAAGATTGTAAAAAGGATTTGTGATTCGAAGTAACTAAGTTACTTGAGAGATAGTTTGGTTCGTGGTTATTAGTTGTGAAAGATGCATGCATGAAGAAGTGACTAAGATATCCTTTTATAAGATAAGGATATCTTATTACATGTTGTCAAGTAGATGAATATAATACTATACTTTGACTATTATGGCGCCTACAATTAAATACAACTACCCATGTACACTCTGATATATTCTTCTGTCACCACAGAAGACTATTCTACTTCTACATAACGTATAACAATGTACAAAGACTAATAATTCAACTAAATATCTATTACAAAATATCTAATCGACAAAACAGAAGCTTGGCAGGCTCTTCATTAGCTAGCAGTACCTTCTACCCAGAAGGTACTGGTAGAACATCTTCGTACACTACAAAATCAACTAGCAGGCTCTTCTCATCATTGGCAGGCTCTTTGACTTTGATCATTTTATTCCCAACAATCCTCCCCTAAACTTGTTATTTCCATTAAAATACACAAGTTTCTGATGAATAAAATACATACCTTGAGGATTTGAGAACTCTTCCAAAAACCTTACTTTCTATCCTTCCTTTTTCTTTCATATTGCTCAGATATGCTTCTCAGCAAACTCTGAACAATCTCTGAGTTTTCTTCATCCTTGTCACACCTTAATCTCTTGGAGATCATAGCTTTAAGCACTTCATAGCTAAGAGGATACTCTTTCTCAGCTAACATAAAAAGTTCTATCCCACTCTGTGTGAAAAGATGATGAGTATGGCTATGACTTAGAAATTCCCAAGTTGTTGTAGGATCATAATAGGGAAATTTCCAATGAACATCCTTGGGATCAGGATCAAACATTCTATTGAATTCCACCCAAAGCTCTTGTTCCTTAGCATCTGTACTAGAATTTGTAGCTAACCTAATCTGCACTAGATTCCACAATTCTTCCAAATCTGCTCTATCAGATGCTCTAACTAAATTTTCAAAATTCTTGAAGATAGCAGACTGTCCCCCAACCCTTAATATTTTCCATGACTTACCAAATCTATCATGGTGTATTTCCCAATCAATTATAGGGTGTCTAGACCTAATTGGATCAGCATGAATGATAGTAGGTAAAGTAATCAACATTTTACTTACTTGCCCTTGATCCAATTTTGCTACTTCTTTCTTCTGAGCATCTTCCTTCTTCTTAAATGGATGTACATCAGATGGAACATTATAGTAAAGATTCTTGTAGGCTTGAAGATATAAAAAGAAGATTTCATCAGCAGATTTCTTCTTAAGTTGATAATCAGTCCAATTTGCCTGATTCTTCAAAAATTTCTTCATAAAGATTGTTTGATCTTTGTTAGTTTTGCTCACTTTAAAACCTCTCTTCTGACTTTCCTTCATCTTCTTAAAAATGTCAGCCAAAGCTGCTTCTTTGTATTTCTTGTTGATGAAAGATTCAAGTGCTTCAGTCTTCTCATCAGAATTGAGTGTCTTGTCATTTACTATATTTGCTGCATGACCTTTCACAATTGGATCATTGTTAATAATCCATAACATCTGTGCATCAAAGGTCTCTTGAGCAATTTGAGTATCAAGAAGAGCTTGAGCAGCTTCTTCAGCTTCTTTCTGCTCTTTCATTTCTTCAAGCATTCTTGAAGCTTCTCTAGCTTTTAGCTCTTCTTCATGAACTCTTTTGGCCTCTTCTTCTCCTAAAGCCATCTGAATTTGCTGAGTTCTTTTCAACTTCTTGGACTTTGGCTCATCTTCAATTAGAATACCTTTGCCCTTATCCTTTGGAGTTTTATCTTGTGTTGGAGCAGAGGATTGCTCATCAGCAACTAAAATCCTCTTTCTCTTGTACACTCTCTCAGCAGATCCTTTATATCCCATAGCCAATAGCCTTTCTCTCCTGGCAGACTCTTCTTCTGCCCTAGCAGGCTCTTGCCCTGCTCCAACAGGCTCTTCATCATAAACTTGAGTTCCATAATGGAATTCAAATTGAGCCTGTTCCTCCTCTTCTTCCTCATCTTCAGACATATCCTTCCTCCCCTTTTTGGAAGAGTGATCTATCCTATCAGCATCTGACTGTGAAGAACTAGATAAAACAACCTTTGCAGACTTTTTACCTTTTAACTTCTTCACTTCACCCTCCAATCTCTTAACCCTCTTAACCAATTTGATGTTGATCTTAGAAAACCTTTCATTTTGACGTTTAAGAGCTTTCTCTAAGAACTTCACCTTGTCTTTCAACTCTTGCATTGTCTGAGGTGATTGGGTTTGTGATGTATGATGTGGGGATGGTGGTGGTGTTGCTGATGGTACTGGAGATGGTGTTGGTGATTTTTGATGTGTTTGTGAAATGAAACCATGTGAAGAACTGGATGATGGTGTATCAGCAGATGGTGTTGGTTCTTCTGGATGTTGTGGTACCATTTCATCAAAAAGTGGAACTTCCTCCCCTCTAAAACCAATTCTCATATTTGAAAATACTTTTTGAGAAAGTTTTGGTGTTTCATAAACTGAGTCTGTGGGAAGTAACACATGTTGTAATTTTCCAATGATGCATCCAATGAATCTTGGATACATCAAAAATTTTGTTTTAATATCCACATTGTTTATCAATCCTTCAAAAATATATTTAGAAAAATTGTATTTTCTGTTTGTAGCTAAGCAAATGAGAGCAGAAGCCATGTTGCCACTAAATTGCTCCCAAGAGGTTTTCTTCTGGCTCAAACAGTGAAGGATTGTGTGAATCAAAAATCTCCATTGTGGAGTAAGATGCTTTTTCAGAAAAGTGAGTTTGTTGAACTCAGCATGATACCCCATTCTTGTTAAATTTTCAAAAATTTCAGTATCTGGTAACTGACTAATACCATCAGAATCATCCAAATGAAGATGTCTTCTTATGGATGACTCAGTAAGAGTCAAATGTTTACCATCCACTTTGGCTTTTATTCTTTGTTCCCCATTTTCAGAAGTTTTAATTTTAGCAGATTCCCAAAATTGTAAAATTTGATTTTCATAAATAGTGGGATTGACTAGCAAAGCAAACCTGATGTAGGAGTTGTTTAAAAAGTCCACTACTTGATGAAATGAGGCATTATCCTCTGACTTCTCCAAAAATGCTAACTGATTGTGACGTTGAACAAAGTTTAGATCAATTGTGGAAGTCATAATGAAAATTTTGAATATGATGGTGGGATTTGTTGGTAGTACTGGTAGAAGATGAAAGATGTATGTGAATTATGATAATGACTGATGAAAGAAGATATGAGAGAATTACTTTTAACCGACAATAATAAAGATTAAAATAAGTAAGTGAAAAGGCGGTTAAAAAGATCTTTTATATGTAAAATATAATATAATATATTCATCAGTGAATTACATAACTACCCCAACGGCTAATTTTAACTACCAGGCCTAAAGGCTAAAACTTTTTCTGACAGGCTCAACGGCTATCTAGCAGTACCTTTGTACTCTAGCAGTACCATTTTTGTACTAGCAGTACCTTTGAAAGTTTTTAAAAATCCCTTATAGTTTTTAGCAAACTACCAGCTATCAACGGATTTGAGTTGTCTTTACCAAAAGCCGTTTGCTTAAGGACTAGCTAACTATTTACAATTAAGTATGGTCAGTTAACAACCATATAGTTTTTGGTAAACTATCAACCATTAACGGATTTGAGTTGTCTTTACCAAAAGCCGTTTGCTTAAGGACTAGTCAACTCTTAAGTTTGTGAAAACTTGGTGAGATGAATACCAAAAGCCATGATGGCCCAAAAGATGGTGCAATTTCCTTGGATGGAGGAAATTTGAATCAGGCATTGATGCTGTGTATCTTGGATGATTTGCTCAACAAGTGAAATCATCTAATAGCATGCCTTTGAGTTGAAAACATTTCTTAGTTTGATCTAGATAGAACTTTCTCCTTGAGAAATGCTTCATCCCTTCTAGATATATGATCTAACTATCTCTTTTTCAACTCTGCATCATCTTGTATGCTCTTGTCTTTTCATAAATTGGTCTTTCTTCCATTCTGGGCTATTAATTCCTCCCCTGAGATTGTTATTTCTCCTGAAATGAATAAAACTTTTGTTGCCCCTTTTGTTTGAAAGAACTCTTGTTTTGTTATCAACCTGAAATGTGTTAGTTGCAAACCAAAAGCACAAAGTGTAGAACACTTGATCTATAACATTTTAAGTATTCAAGCCTTTAAATGAACAAAACATAGCAATTTTGTATCAGCAGGACCAATTATGAACTAACAGGACCTTTTGACTAACTAGCAGTACCATGTTTAAAATCCAATACCAGTTAATATTATGAACAAAAACATATGATTTTCAAAGATTTATCATTCCAATACCTCCTACAAGATATTTGAATCTACCTAAATCAAAAGCTTTGGTGAGAAGGTCTGCATAATTCTTTTCAGAATCAATTTTAACAACTTGAATTAACCTTTTCTCATTGCAATCCCTTATGAAATGGTGTCTGATTTCAATATGTTTTGTTTTTGAGTGTTGAACTGGGTTTTTAATGATACAAATAGTACTGCTATTGTCAATATAAATAATGGTGTTAAGAAAATTGTACCCATAGTCAAGCATTTGATTTTGGATCCAAAGAACTTGCCCACAACAACTTGCACCAGCAACATATTCTGCTTCAGTTGTAGAGTTGGCCACCATTGTTTGTTTCTTGCATTGCCAGGAGATTAGTCTGCAACCAAGAAATTGACATCCACCAGTTGTGGATTTTCTGTCTAGTGTTGCACCAGCATAGTCACTATCCGAATAAGCCACCAATTCAAAAGATGATTCCCTTGGATACCAAAGACCCAACCTAGGTTGACCCTTAAGATATCTAAAGATTCTTTTGACTGCTGTGAGATGAGAGATCTTGGGATGTATTTGAAACCTTGCACATACACATACTGAGAACATGATATCTGGTCTTGATGATGTAAGATACATCAAAGACCCAATCATTGATCTATAATTGTGCAAATCCATATCTTCTCCATCAGCATCTTTGATTAGCCCTTTGTCTGGATCCATTGGTGTACTTGCAACCTTAGAATCAGCAAAATTGAATTTTCTTAGGATCTCTGCTACATACTTATCTTGGCTGATAAATATGCCTTCTTTTGATTGTTTCACTTGGAGACCTAAAAAGAAAGTAAGTTCCCCCATGGAACTCATCTCAAACTTACTGTGCATAAGTTTTTCAAATTCTACACACAAGCCTTGGTTTGTTGATCCAAAGATTATGTCATCAACATAAATCTGAATTAACAAGATGTCTTTCTTTGTCCTTTTGATGAACAAAGTTGGATCAATCCTGCCTCTTTGGAATCCACTTTCTAGTAGAAAACAAGCCAATGTTTCATACCATGCCCTTGGAGCTTGATGTAGACCATACAAAGCCTTGGTAACTTTGTAAACTTTATCTGGATACTCAGCATCAATGAAGCCTGGAGGTTGAGATACATATACTGGTTCTTCAATTTCACCATACAAAAATGCACTCTTAACATCCATTTGATAGACAGTGAAGCCTATGAATGAAGCATAGGCTAAGAAAAGCCTAATTGCTTCAAGTCTTGCAACTGGAGCAAACACTTCTTCATAATCTACCCCTTCCTCTTGAGTATATCCTTGTGCTACCAATCTAGCCTTGTTCCTGATCACTATACCCCTTTCATCCTTCTTGTTTCTGAACACCCATTTGGTTCCAATTGCCCTATGACCTCTGGGTAAATCAACCAATATCCAAACCTTCTGAATCTTGAATTGGAGAAGCTCTTCTTGCATAGCTTCCACCCAACTTGCATCATCTAAAGCTTTGTTTATGTTTTTGGGTTCAGCCTGAGATAGAAAACATGAAAACAGGCATATATTGGAATTATCATTATTCTTTTCTTCATAAAGAGAGGAGATTAACCCTTCTTCATTTGAGGATAAGACTTGAGATAAACCAACTTGAGATCTTGTTCTAACACCAGAAGTTATGCTTCCAATCACATCATCAGTTGAGTGATCTTTGAGAATTCTAGTGTTTGGTGTTTTAGGAACTTCATATGTAGTTGGAAGATTGCTAATCCCAACTTCTTCTTGAAAAGAATCATCTATTTGAACATTCAATGGCTCAGCAGTACCAATACTTGTACTAGCAGGACCATCTGAAGAACTGGCAGTACCATTGTCATTAGCACCACTCTCTTGATTCTCTTGATTCTGAGTTCCTTGATCTTCTTCATTGCCTTCTTTTGTTGTGTTTGAAGGTCCTTCTTCATTTGAAGATAGATCCATACTTTTCCAAATTGGCATCCAGATGAAATCTTGATTTTTAGGAATTTCAACATTTTCTTCAGAACCTGCATTTTCATTAGCATTTGTACCTGTAACAGGCACATAATTCATAGATTCTGAAAGCCTATCAACATCAAACATCCAATCTGGTCCAACTCCTTTCACATTTGTAAGTTTCTCTTGAAACTCTATGTGAAGATTCTCTTCAACTAGCCTAGTGCATGTGTTAAACACTCTATAGGCCTTACTTTGCAAGGAATACCCTATCAAAAAGCCAACATCTGCTTTTCCATCAAATTTGCCTAAATGATCTTTGGTATTGAGAATAGTAACCTGACAACCAAAAGGTCTCATAAAACTTAAAGATGGTTTTCTACCAAAGAAAAGTTCATAAGGTGTTTTTCTATGTGGTTTTGTCACAAGAACCCTGTTTTGTACATAACAAGCAGTACCAACTGCTTCAGCCCAAAATGAAATAGGCAACTTAGAGTCTACTAACATAGTTCTAGCAGCCTCTATAAGTGTTCTATTCTTTCTTTCTGCTACTCCATTTTGCTGAGGTGTTCTAGCTACACTAAACTCTCTTTTTATGCCTTTTTCCTTGCAAAAGTCATCCATAACTCTATTCTTGAACTCTGTCCCATTGTCACATCTGATGACCTTAACCTTCTTATCAGATTGGTTTTCTACCTCAGTGATATAGGTTTTAAGTGTCTCACTAGTTTCATGTTTGGATCTTAAGAAGAAAACCCATGAAAATCTACTATAGTCATCAGTAACAACCAGACAATATTTCTTTCCATTCAAGCTGCACACATTAGTAGGACCAAAGAGATCCATATGAAGCATATGTAAAGCCTGAGTAATAGAGTTTTGGGTCTTGGGCTTACAAGAAGCTCTATGTTGTTTGCCTTTTAGACAGTCAACACAAGTTTGGTCGTTTTGGAAAATCTTTTTGGGTAAACCTCTTACTAAATCATATTTTGCAATAGTGTTGATTGTTTTAAAGTTTACATGACCAAGCCTTCTATGCCAAAGCATAGATTCATCCAATGAGGCCTTTGCTATCAAACAAGTTAAACCTTCTTTGGGATCAATGTTCTTTAAATTGACACTATACATATTGTTCCTTTTTGGAATTTTAAGAAGGATCTGACTTTCATCAGGCATCTTAAAATCAGAAGAAAGAACCATACATCCATTGTCAGTAAATAGAACATTGTTCTTTTTGTCACACATTTGTGAGACACTAAGAAGATTAAACTGAAGTTCTTTCACAAAATACACATTTTCAAAATCTATTTTACTGGTTTTAATAGTACCTTTACCAGTAATCTTTCCTTTAATTCCTCCCCCAAAGGTAACATATCCTCCATCAAATGTTTTGAAATCTGAGAGGAATGACATGTTGCCTGTCATGTGCCTGGAACACCCACTATCAACATACCCTTGATCTTCACTATCAGATGAATGTTCCTGCACATGAATAAACACATTAGTTTCCTTGGGGTACCCAAGCCATGACAGACTTGGGTTTGCCTCTTGCATCAATGAAGTCAAACCTTTTCAGGATTGTTGATGCACCTTTTGATTGGATTGGTTTCCAAATCCAACATGCTGAGGACTTAACAGCACTTTCCCTTCTAATCCATTGTGTGGTCTTTGGTCTATCAGTACCAATTTTGGCAGTACCATTTAGTCTAGCAGGACCTTTGGTTTTTGGACTCCAAACTTTTGTTTTGACCACATTTATCTTTTGAATAGGATTCTTCTCAACTTTTGGTACACTTTTGAAAGTGTTTCTTGTACCCTTTTCAGTTGATTTTGTAATAACAGGCTTATGTTGTCTAACAGTATGATTATCTTTTGTAGTGTTAGACTTAACAAAACTTTTTCTGGGTTGAGTAACATTTGTTTTAGCTTTTGATTTACTCCCAGAAACCCATTTATTACAATAAGCATGAAGATGATTAAAGCTACCACAATAATAACAAGCTTTATTAAACATAACAAAGTCATCACCTAATTGTTGTGATTTAAGGTTGTTCCAATTTCTTTGGCTTCCCCTAGGTTTGTTATTACATTTTTTACAACTTTCAACTGTCTTCAAAACAGTTTTGGCTTTAGCTTTAACTTCTACTTTCTTAGGACTGGATGGTCCTACTTTGATTCCTTTAATAGGAATAGTCTCATCTTCATCATCATCAGATACCCAATCCTCAATAATTAGGACATCTGGTCTCTTCTCAGTGAGCACCTTGGAGAGTGAGACATTCTTAGCACTCTCAGAAGGTTCACCTATCACTACAGGTTTAGCTAATGGTTTTGCAACAAATTCATGTAAACCTGATGCAGCAAGATCACTACCTTGTGGACAAGGAATTCCTCTATAAGGTGGAGGACAATTATTATATCCTATCCCTGATTTTATTCTCTTATTCAACTGAGTCTCAACTATGCTCTTAGTACACTCAGAAGCATTTTCCAATTTAGTAACAGTCAGTTGAATATTGTCTCTAGCTAATGTCACTTTAGTGCACTCTGTCCTTACCATTTCTATTTCTCTATCTTTCAAAAATATTTGTCTTTGAAGAGCATTTTTAGCATCAGTAAAGGTAAGTTCATTTTCTCTATAGTGAGTGATTTGTTTTTCTAGCTTGGACATACCACACTTATGGTCAAATAAGGTTTGAATGGTTTTTCTATGTTCTAATACTTCTGTATCATAAGCTTTACTTATGATTTTTAATTCTTTAAAAGATTCACAATCATTAGGACATTTGATAATTTGTACCTCAGGGGTGGAGAATGCCATCAAAGCCAATTCATCAGAAGTTGACTCATCTTCACCCATGAAACTCCAGTCAAAACCCATGCCATCTATAGCAACCATTGCTTTTGGCTCAGCAACTTCAACAACCTTACTCTTGCTTTCAAAGCTTCCTTTCTTCTCAAAGCTTCCTTGGTTTCTGTTGTCAAACCCTCTACCTCTGTCATCTTGCCTCTTAGGTCTTCTACACTCTCTAGAGTAGTGACCTTTCATGTGGCAGTTGTAACACTCCACCTTTGACTTATCATAGCCAGCAGGCTCACTTCCATCTATCAGTATCTTCTTGCCAGTCCTCATCATCAACTGCTTAGCTCTAATGCTTAAAAGTGAAAGTTGCCACTTTAGGTCCATTACTTCAAGATCATCAGGATGAATCTCTTGAAGGTCTTCAAATGTTAATACAGACCCATTGTGTTGAGATGTAAGAAAAGCACACCCAATTGTTTCATCCAAAATGGATTTAGTGCTACTAGAAGTACTAGCAGTACCAAAGGTTGTGTTAGCAGTACCTTCTTCTCTGCCACCTTTGTCTTCATGATCAACCTTTGAGATGTTTGGGGATGAAACAAATGCCATATTTCCTGAGCTTGACCCAGTAGTCTTCTTAACTTCATGTTCTACAATCTTGAAATTGTTGTAGAGATCATTGAGACTCATCTGGTCAATATCTGACTTGTTCTTCCATACAATGACATGCATAGACCATTCTGAAGGTAAACTCCTAAGAAATTTAGAGTTTAGATCTTCTTGAGTTATCATCACTTCATGGATGGCTAACTGACTTGCAAGCTTCTGAAGTCTATTGAACATACTGTCCAAAGACTCATTGGTTGTGGCTGTGAAGTTCTCAAATTTTTGTTTGAGAAGTGTCTTTTGTGTTTTCTTGGTAGCATCATTACCACCAAACCTAGCTACAATAGCTTCAAAGAGGGTTTTGGCATCTTTTGTATTTGTTGAAAATCAGAAGTTGATCATTTGGAATAGTCATCAGTAACATACTCCTTGCCTTGAGATCATTTTTCTTCTGAATTCTTTCATCTGCATTTGATGGTTGGTTTTGTATTGTTGATACAAGAGCATCATTTACTGTTGATGTGGTGATTTGGGGTTTAAATGAATTGCCTTGTTCAATAATCTCCCAAAGTGCATAATCCTGCACTTGAAAGTATTGTTCAACCCTGAGTCGCCACATTTCAAACTCATTTTGTTTTAGTAATGGAAGTTTAGCTGCAACATTTGTCTGAATATGTTCAACATCCATTTTTCTTTTAAATTAGTAAATATCAAACCTGGCTCTGATACCACTTGTGGAACGTTTTGTTTGATCTTAATTGAGATATTTATGTATTGAATGTGTTTAGCATGCGGAATCTACTACAACACACTTTAAAAGAACACAAGATGGTGAGTTTGAGTAAATGAGAGAATTGCAATGAACAAAGAACACAACTTTGGTTAGAACAAAACGATTCAATATTATTGATGAAATAATACGGATGATCTAAGTATCACCAGGATTACAAAGTAATCTTGAATCTAAGATTGTAAAAAGGATTTGTGATTCGAAGTAACTAAGTTACTTGAGAGATAGTTTGGTTCGTGGTTATTAGTTGTGAAAGATGCATGCATGAAGAAGTGACTAAGATATCCTTTTATAAGATAAGGATATCTTATTACATGTTGTCAAGTAGATGAATATAATACTATACTTTGACTATTATGGCGCCTACAATTAAATACAACTACCCATGTACACTCTGATATATTCTTCTGTCACCACAGAAGACTATTCTACTTCTACATAACGTATAACAATGTACAAAGACTAATAATTCAACTAAATATCTATTATAAAATATCTAATCGACAAAACAGAAGCTTGGCAGGCTCTTCATTAGCTAGCAGTACCTTCTACCCAGAAGGTACTGGTAGAACATCTTCGTACACTACAAAATCAACTAGCAGGCTCTTCTCATCATTGGCAGGCTCTTTGACTTTGATCATTTTATTCCCAACAATCCTCCCCTAAACTTGTTATTTCCATTAAAATACACAAGTTTCTGATGAATAAAATACATACCTTGAGGATTTGAGAACTCTTCCAAAAACCTTACTTTCTATCCTTCCTTTTTCTTTCATATTGCTCAGATATGCTTCTCAGCAAACTCTGAACAATCTCTGAGTTTTCTTCATCCTTGTCACACCTTAATCTCTTGGAGATCATAGCTTTAAGCACTTCATAGCTAAGAGGATACTCTTTCTCAGCTAACATAAAAAGTTCTATCCCACTCTGTGTGAAAAGATGATGAGTATGGCTATGACTTAGAAATTCCCAAGTTGTTGTAGGATCATAATAGGGAAATTTCCAATGAACATCCTTGGGATCAGGATCAAACATTCTATTGAATTCCACCCAAAGCTCTTGTTCCTTAGCATCTGTACTAGAATTTGTAGCTAACCTAATCTGCACTAGATTCCACAATTCTTCCAAATCTGCTCTATCAGATGCTCTAACTAAATTTTCAAAATTCTTGAAGATAGCAGACTGTCCCCCAACCCTTAATATTTTCCATGACTTACCAAATCTATCATGGTGTATTTCCCAATCAATTATAGGGTGTCTAGACCTAATTGGATCAGCATGAATGATAGTAGGTAAAGTAATCAACATTTTACTTACTTGCCCTTGATCCAATTTTGCTACTTCTTTCTTCTGAGCATCTTCCTTCTTCTTAAATGGATGTACATCAGATGGAACATTATAGTAAAGATTCTTGTAGGCTTGAAGATATAAAAAGAAGATTTCATCAGCAGATTTCTTCTTAAGTTGATAATCAGTCCAATTTGCCTGATTCTTCAAAAATTTCTTCATAAAGATTGTTTGATCTTTGTTAGTTTTGCTCACTTTAAAACCTCTCTTCTGACTTTCCTTCATCTTCTTAAAAATGTCAGCCAAAGCTGCTTCTTTGTATTTCTTGTTGATGAAAGATTCAAGTGCTTCAGTCTTCTCATCAGAATTGAGTGTCTTGTCATTTACTATATTTGCTGCATGACCTTTCACAATTGGATCATTGTTAATAATCCATAACATCTGTGCATCAAAGGTCTCTTGAGCAATTTGAGTATCAAGAAGAGCTTGAGCAGCTTCTTCAGCTTCTTTCTGCTCTTTCATTTCTTCAAGCATTCTTGAAGCTTCTCTAGCTTTTAGCTCTTCTTCATGAACTCTTTTGGCCTCTTCTTCTCCTAAAGCCATCTGAATTTGCTGAGTTCTTTTCAACTTCTTGGACTTTGGCTCATCTTCAATTAGAATACCTTTGCCCTTATCCTTTGGAGTTTTATCTTGTGTTGGAGCAGAGGATTGCTCATCAGCAACTAAAATCCTCTTTCTCTTGTACACTCTCTCAGCAGATCCTTTATATCCCATAGCCAATAGCCTTTCTCTCCTGGCAGACTCTTCTTCTGCCCTAGCAGGCTCTTGCCCTGCTCCAACAGGCTCTTCATCATAAACTTGAGTTCCATAATGGAATTCAAATTGAGCCTGTTCCTCCTCTTCTTCCTCATCTTCAGACATATCCTTCCTCCCCTTTTTGGAAGAGTGATCTATCCTATCAGCATCTGACTGTGAAGAACTAGATAAAACAACCTTTGCAGACTTTTTACCTTTTAACTTCTTCACTTCACCCTCCAATCTCTTAACCCTCTTAACCAATTTGATGTTGATCTTAGAAAACCTTTCATTTTGACGTTTAAGAGCTTTCTCTAAGAACTTCACCTTGTCTTTCAACTCTTGCATTGTCTGAGGTGATTGGGTTTGTGATGTATGATGTGGGGATGGTGGTGGTGTTGCTGATGGTACTGGAGATGGTGTTGGTGATTTTTGATGTGTTTGTGAAATGAAACCATGTGAAGAACTGGATGATGGTGTATCAGCAGATGGTGTTGGTTCTTCTGGATGTTGTGGTACCATTTCATCAAAAAGTGGAACTTCCTCCCCTCTAAAACCAATTCTCATATTTGAAAATACTTTTTGAGAAAGTTTTGGTGTTTCATAAACTGAGTCTGTGGGAAGTAACACATGTTGTAATTTTCCAATGATGCATCCAATGAATCTTGGATACATCAAAAATTTTGTTTTAATATCCACATTGTTTATCAATCCTTCAAAAATATATTTAGAAAAATTGTATTTTCTGTTTGTAGCTAAGCAAATGAGAGCAGAAGCCATGTTGCCACTAAATTGCTCCCAAGAGGTTTTCTTCTGGCTCAAACAGTGAAGGATTGTGTGAATCAAAAATCTCCATTGTGGAGTAAGATGCTTTTTCAGAAAAGTGAGTTTGTTGAACTCAGCATGATACCCCATTCTTGTTAAATTTTCAAAAATTTCAGTATCTGGTAACTGACTAATACCATCAGAATCATCCAAATGAAGATGTCTTCTTATGGATGACTCAGTAAGAGTCAAATGTTTACCATCCACTTTGGCTTTTATTCTTTGTTCCCCATTTTCAGAAGTTTTAATTTTAGCAGATTCCCAAAATTGTAAAATTTGATTTTCATAAATAGTGGGATTGACTAGCAAAGCAAACCTGATGTAGGAGTTGTTTAAAAAGTCCACTACTTGATGAAATGAGGCATTATCCTCTGACTTCTCCAAAAATGCTAACTGATTGTGACGTTGAACAAAGTTTAGATCAATTGTGGAAGTCATAATGAAAATTTTGAATATGATGGTGGGATTTGTTGGTAGTACTGGTAGAAGATGAAAGATGTATGTGAATTATGATAATGACTGATGAAAGAAGATATGAGAGAATTACTTTTAACCGACAATAATAAAGATTAAAATAAGTAAGTGAAAAGGCGGTTAAAAAGATCTTTTATATGTAAAATATAATATAATATATTCATCAGTGAATTACATAACTACCCCAACGGCTAATTTTAACTACCAGGCCTAAAGGCTAAAACTTTTTCTGACAGGCTCAACGGCTATCTAGCAGTACCTTTGTACTCTAGCAGTACCATTTTTGTACTAGCAGTACCTTTGAAAGTTTTTAAAAATCCCTTATAGTTTTTAGCAAACTACCAGCTATCAACGGATTTGAGTTGTCTTTACCAAAAGCCGTTTGCTTAAGGACTAGCTAACTATTTACAATTAAGTATGGTCAGTTAACAACCATATAGTTTTTGGTAAACTATCAACCATTAACGGATTTGAGTTGTCTTTACCAAAAGCCGTTTGCTTAAGGACTAGTCAACTCTTAAGTTTGTGAAAACTTGGTGAGATGAATACCAAAAGCCATGATGGCCCAAAAGATGGTGCAATTTCCTTGGATGGAGGAAATTTGAATCAGGCATTGATGCTGTGTATCTTGGATGATTTGCTCAACAAGTGAAATCATCTAATAGCATGCCTTTGAGTTGAAAACATTTCTTAGTTTGATCTAGATAGAACTTTCTCCTTGAGAAATGCTTCATCCCTTCTAGATATATGATCTAACTATCTCTTTTTCAACTCTGCATCATCTTGTATGCTCTTGTCTTTTCATAAATTGGTCTTTCTTCCATTCTGGGCTATTAATTCCTCCCCTGAGATTGTTATTTCTCCTGAAATGAATAAAACTTTTGTTGCCCCTTTTGTTTGAAAGAACTCTTGTTTTGTTATCAACCTGAAATGTGTTAGTTGCAAACCAAAAGCACAAAGTGTAGAACACTTGATCTATAACATTTTAAGTATTCAAGCCTTTAAATGAACAAAACATAGCAATTTTGTATCAGCAGGACCAATTATGAACTAACAGGACCTTTTGACTAACTAGCAGTACCATGTTTAAAATCCAATACCAGTTAATATTATGAACAAAAACATATGATTTTCAAAGATTTATCATTCCAATACCTCCTACAAGATATTTGAATCTACCTAAATCAAAAGCTTTGGTGAGAAGGTCTGCATAATTCTTTTCAGAATCAATTTTAACAACTTGAATTAACCTTTTCTCATTGCAATCCCTTATGAAATGGTGTCTGATTTCAATATGTTTTGTTTTTGAGTGTTGAACTGGGTTTTTAATGATACAAATAGTACTGCTATTGTCAATATAAATAATGGTGTTAAGAAAATTGTACCCATAGTCAAGCATTTGATTTTGGATCCAAAGAACTTGCCCACAACAACTTGCACCAGCAACATATTCTGCTTCAGTTGTAGAGTTGGCCACCATTGTTTGTTTCTTGCATTGCCAGGAGATTAGTCTGCAACCAAGAAATTGACATCCACCAGTTGTGGATTTTCTGTCTAGTGTTGCACCAGCATAGTCACTATCCGAATAAGCCACCAATTCAAAAGATGATTCCCTTGGATACCAAAGACCCAACCTAGGTTGACCCTTAAGATATCTAAAGATTCTTTTGACTGCTGTGAGATGAGAGATCTTGGGATGTATTTGAAACCTTGCACATACACATACTGAGAACATGATATCTGGTCTTGATGATGTAAGATACATCAAAGACCCAATCATTGATCTATAATTGTGCAAATCCATATCTTCTCCATCAGCATCTTTGATTAGCCCTTTGTCTGGATCCATTGGTGTACTTGCAACCTTAGAATCAGCAAAATTGAATTTTCTTAGGATCTCTGCTACATACTTATCTTGGCTGATAAATATGCCTTCTTTTGATTGTTTCACTTGGAGACCTAAAAAGAAAGTAAGTTCCCCATGGAACTCATCTCAAACTTACTGTGCATAAGTTTTTCAAATTCTACACACAAGCCTTGGTTTGTTGATCCAAAGATTATGTCATCAACATAAATCTGAATTAACAAGATGTCTTTCTTTGTCCTTTTGATGAACAAAGTTGGATCAATCCTGCCTCTTTGGAATCCACTTTCTAGTAGAAAACAAGCCAATGTTTCATACCATGCCCTTGGAGCTTGATGTAGACCATACAAAGCCTTGGTAACTTTGTAAACTTTATCTGGATACTCAGCATCAATGAAGCCTGGAGGTTGAGATACATATACTGGTTCTTCAATTTCACCATACAAAAATGCACTCTTAACATCCATTTGATAGACAGTGAAGCCTATGAATGAAGCATAGGCTAAGAAAAGCCTAATTGCTTCAAGTCTTGCAACTGGAGCAAACACTTCTTCATAATCTACCCCTTCCTCTTGAGTATATCCTTGTGCTACCAATCTAGCCTTGTTCCTGATCACTATACCCCTTTCATCCTTCTTGTTTCTGAACACCCATTTGGTTCCAATTGCCCTATGACCTCTGGGTAAATCAACCAATATCCAAACCTTCTGAATCTTGAATTGGAGAAGCTCTTCTTGCATAGCTTCCACCCAACTTGCATCATCTAAAGCTTTGTTTATGTTTTTGGGTTCAGCCTGAGATAGAAAACATGAAAACAGGCATATATTGGAATTATCATTATTCTTTTCTTCATAAAGAGAGGAGATTAACCCTTCTTCATTTGAGGATAAGACTTGAGATAAACCAACTTGAGATCTTGTTCTAACACCAGAAGTTATGCTTCCAATCACATCATCAGTTGAGTGATCTTTGAGAATTCTAGTGTTTGGTGTTTTAGGAACTTCATATGTAGTTGGAAGATTGCTAATCCCAACTTCTTCTTGAAAAGAATCATCTATTTGAACATTCAATGGCTCAGCAGTACCAATACTTGTACTAGCAGGACCATCTGAAGAACTGGCAGTACCATTGTCATTAGCACCACTCTCTTGATTCTCTTGATTCTGAGTTCCTTGATCTTCTTCATTGCCTTCTTTTGTTGTGTTTGAAGGTCCTTCTTCATTTGAAGATAGATCCATACTTTTCCAAATTGGCATCCAGATGAAATCTTGATTTTTAGGAATTTCAACATTTTCTTCAGAACCTGCATTTTCATTAGCATTTGTACCTGTAACAGGCACATAATTCATAGATTCTGAAAGCCTATCAACATCAAACATCCAATCTGGTCCAACTCCTTTCACATTTGTAAGTTTCTCTTGAAACTCTATGTGAAGATTCTCTTCAACTAGCCTAGTGCATGTGTTAAACACTCTATAGGCCTTACTTTGCAAGGAATACCCTATCAAAAAGCCAACATCTGCTTTTCCATCAAATTTGCCTAAATGATCTTTGGTATTGAGAATAGTAACCTGACAACCAAAAGGTCTCATAAAACTTAAAGATGGTTTTCTACCAAAGAAAAGTTCATAAGGTGTTTTTCTATGTGGTTTTGTCACAAGAACCCTGTTTTGTACATAACAAGCAGTACCAACTGCTTCAGCCCAAAATGAAATAGGCAACTTAGAGTCTACTAACATAGTTCTAGCAGCCTCTATAAGTGTTCTATTCTTTCTTTCTCGCTACTCCATTTTGCTGAGGTGTTCTAGCTACACTAAACTCTCTTTTTATGCCTTTTTCCTTGCAAAAGTCATCCATAACTCTATTCTTGAACTCTGTCCCATTGTCACATCTGATGACCTTAACCTTCTTATCAGATTGGTTTTCTACCTCAGTGATATAGGTTTTAAGTGTCTCACTAGTTTCATGTTTGGATCTTAAGAAGAAAACCCATGAAAATCTACTATAGTCATCAGTAACAACCAGACAATATTTCTTTCCATTCAAGCTGCACACATTAGTAGGACCAAAGAGATCCATATGAAGCATATGTAAAGCCTGAGTAATAGAGTTTTGGGTCTTGGGCTTACAAGAAGCTCTATGTTGTTTGCCTTTTAGACAGTCAACACAAGTTTGGTCGTTTTGGAAAATCTTTTTGGGTAAACCTCTTACTAAATCATATTTTGCAATAGTGTTGATTGTTTTAAAGTTTACATGACCAAGCCTTCTATGCCAAAGCATAGATTCATCCAATGAGGCCTTTGCTATCAAACAAGTTAAACCTTCTTTGGGATCAATGTTCTTTAAATTGACACTATACATATTGTTCCTTTTTGGAATTTTAAGAAGGATCTGACTTTCATCAGGCATCTTAAAATCAGAAGAAAGAACCATACATCCATTGTCAGTAAATAGAACATTGTTCTTTTTGTCACACATTTGTGAGACACTAAGAAGATTAAACTGAAGTTCTTTCACAAAATACACATTTTCAAAATCTATTTTACTGGTTTTAATAGTACCTTTACCAGTAATCTTTCCTTTAATTCCTCCCCCAAAGGTAACATATCCTCCATCAAATGTTTTGAAATCTGAGAGGAATGACATGTTGCCTGTCATGTGCCTGGAACACCCACTATCAACATACCCTTGATCTTCACTATCAGATGAATGTTCCTGCACATGAATAAACACATTAGTTTCCTTGGGGTACCCAAGCCATGACAGACTTGGGTTTGCCTCTTGCATCAATGAAGTCAAACCTTTTCAGGATTGTTGATGCACCTTTTGATTGGATTGGTTTCCAAATCCAACATGCTGAGGACTTAACAGCACTTTCCCTTTTAATCCATTGTGTGGTCTTTGGTCTATCAGAACCAATTTTGGCAGTACCATTTAGTCTAGCAGGACCTTTGGTTTTTGGACTCCAAACTTTTGTTTTGACCACATTTATCTTTTGAATAGGATTCTTCTCAACTTTTGGTACACTTTTGAAAGTGTTTCTTGTACCCTTTTCAGTTGATTTTGTAATAACAGGCTTATGTTGTCTAACAGTATGATTATCTTTTGTAGTGTTAGACTTAACAAAACTTTTTCTGGGTTGAGTAACATTTGTTTTAGCTTTTGATTTACTCCCAGAAACCCATTTATTACAATAAGCATGAAGATGATTAAAGCTACCACAATAATAACAAGCTTTATTAAACATAACAAAGTCATCACCTAATTGTTGTGATTTAAGGTTGTTCCAATTTCTTTGGCTTCCCCTAGGTTTGTTATTACATTTTTTACAACTTTCAACTGTCTTCAAAACAGTTTTGGCTTTAGCTTTAACTTCTACTTTCTTAGGACTGGATGGTCCTACTTTGATTCCTTTAATAGGAATAGTCTCATCTTCATCATCATCAGATACCCAATCCTCAATAATTAGGACATCTGGTCTCTTCTCAGTGAGCACCTTGGAGAGTGAGACATTCTTAGCACTCTCAGAAGGTTCACCTATCACTACAGGTTTAGCTAATGGTTTTGCAACAAATTCATGTAAACCTGATGCAGCAAGATCACTACCTTGTGGACAAGGAATTCCTCTATAAGGTGGAGGACAATTATTATATCCTATCCCTGATTTTATTCTCTTATTCAACTGAGTCTCAACTATGCTCTTAGTACACTCAGAAGCATTTTCCAATTTAGTAACAGTCAGTTGAATATTGTCTCTAGCTAATGTCACTTTAGTGCACTCTGTCCTTACCATTTCTATTTCTCTATCTTTCAAAAATATTTGTCTTTGAAGAGCATTTTTAGCATCAGTAAAGGTAAGTTCATTTTCTCTATAGTGAGTGATTTGTTTTTCTAGCTTGGACATACCACACTTATGGTCAAATAAGGTTTGAATGGTTTTTCTATGTTCTAATACTTCTGTATCATAAGCTTTACTTATGATTTTTAATTCTTTAAAAGATTCACAATCATTAGGACATTTGATAATTTGTACCTCAGGGGTGGAGAATGCCATCAAAGCCAATTCATCAGAAGTTGACTCATCTTCACCCATGAAACTCCAGTCAAAACCCATGCCATCTATAGCAACCATTGCTTTTGGCTCAGCAACTTCAACAACCTTACTCTTGCTTTCAAAGCTTCCTTTCTTCTCAAAGCTTCCTTGGTTTCTGTTGTCAAACCCTCTACCTCTGTCATCTTGCCTCTTAGGTCTTCTACACTCTCTAGAGTAGTGACCTTTCATGTGGCAGTTGTAACACTCCACCTTTGACTTATCATAGCCAGCAGGCTCACTTCCATCTATCAGTATCTTCTTGCCAGTCCTCATCATCAACTGCTTAGCTCTAATGCTTAAAAGTGAAAGTTGCCACTTTAGGTCCATTACTTCAAGATCATCAGGATGAATCTCTTGAAGGTCTTCAAATGTTAATACAGACCCATTGTGTTGAGATGTAAGAAAAGCACACCCAATTGTTTCATCCAAAATGGATTTAGTGCTACTAGAAGTACTAGCAGTACCAAAGGTTGTGTTAGCAGTACCTTCTTCTCTGCCACCTTTGTCTTCATGATCAACCTTTGAGATGTTTGGGGATGAAACAAATGCCATATTTCCTGAGCTTGACCCAGTAGTCTTCTTAACTTCATGTTCTACAATCTTGAAATTGTTGTAGAGATCATTGAGACTCATCTGGTCAATATCTGACTTGTTCTTCCATACAATGACATGCATAGACCATTCTGAAGGTAAACTCCTAAGAAATTTAGAGTTTAGATCTTCTTGAGTTATCATCACTTCATGGATGGCTAACTGACTTGCAAGCTTCTGAAGTCTATTGAACATACTGTCCAAAGACTCATTGGTTGTGGCTGTGAAGTTCTCAAATTTTTGTTTGAGAAGTGTCTTTTGTGTTTTCTTGGTAGCATCATTACCACCAAACCTAGCTACAATAGCTTCAAAGAGGGTTTTGGCATCTTTTGTATTTGTTGAAAATCAGAAGTTGATCATTTGGAATAGTCATCAGTAACATACTCCTTGCCTTGAGATCATTTTTCTTCTGAATTCTTTCATCTGCATTTGATGGTTGGTTTTGTATTGTTGATACAAGAGCATCATTTACTGTTGATGTGGTGATTTGGGGTTTAAATGAATTGCCTTGTTCAATAATCTCCCAAAGTGCATAATCCTGCACTTGAAAGTATTGTTCAACCCTGAGTCGCCACATTTCAAACTCATTTTGTTTTAGTAATGGAAGTTTAGCTGCAACATTTGTCTGAATATGTTCAACATCCATTTTTCTTTTAAATTAGTAAATATCAAACCTGGCTCTGATACCACTTGTGGAACGTTTTGTTTGATCTTAATTGAGATATTTATGTATTGAATGTGTTTAGCATGCGGAATCTACTACAACACACTTTAAAAGAACACAAGATGGTGAGTTTGAGTAAATGAGAGAATTGCAATGAACAAAGAACACAACTTTGGTTAGAACAAAACGATTCAATATTATTGATGAAATAATACGGATGATCTAAGTATCACCAGGATTACAAAGTAATCTTGAATCTAAGATTGTAAAAAGGATTTGTGATTCGAAGTAACTAAGTTACTTGAGAGATAGTTTGGTTCGTGGTTATTAGTTGTGAAAGATGCATGCATGAAGAAGTGACTAAGATATCCTTTTATAAGATAAGGATATCTTATTACATGTTGTCAAGTAGATGAATATAATACTATACTTTGACTATTATGGCGCCTACAATTAAATACAACTACCCATGTACACTCTGATATATTCTTCTGTCACCACAGAAGACTATTCTACTTCTACATAACGTATAACAATGTACAAAGACTAATAATTCAACTAAATATCTATTATAAAATATCTAATCGACAAAACAGAAGCTTGGCAGGCTCTTCATTAGCTAGCAGTACCTTCTACCCAGAAGGTACTGGTAGAACATCTTCGTACACTACAAAATCAACTAGCAGGCTCTTCTCATCATTGGCAGGCTCTTTGACTTTGATCATTTTATTCCCAACAGAAAGCCAACTAAAATGAGTACTCTGATTTAAAATAAATTATTAATAAGACGATCATGAATTCGTGTAGATCCGCTGAAGAAGGAGTTGCTTCCAATCTTTATGTTTTCTGTTATGTTTGCACTTGCGGTCTAAGGTACAGATATTATGTCTTACTTTGAGACACTTATGTTATCGTACAGATATTCTTTCCCTTTTCAATAGGGACATTTCTATCGATCCTATGCCTGATTTGATTCCCTTATTTGACTCATGACTTTCATTGTATGATTGTCGTTCTTATTGATTCATTCTGACATTTTTTAAATGTCTCTGCTATGCTATACTTATGTTTGCCATGCTTTTTGAGTTACTATCTTGTGTCTCTTGCCATGCTAGATTATATTTGTTGTATGCTATGATAGATCTGTGCCTGAGCTAACCTAGTTGTGGAGGTACCATGACCATGTCTTGGATGGCACCCTAGGCATGACACTCCCGTAGAGGTGTGATAGATCTACGGCGTTCCCCCTTATGTTATGATTCTGTGTACACTATTGGCCAACTTTATATGTGTGACCAGTCTAGTACTGACATGCATACTTAGGTTAGGGAGCGTATGGATGCATCTTAGGTTTTAAGTTTATATGATTATGGTGACCAGGTGGTGTGTGCCTTACACACACTTCTCACAATTTTAGTACTTAGAGGTCACCCCTCTTCGTGCACTTTTAAGATATTATATGATTTGACGGATTATGATATGTAGTTCTTATGTCACATCCTTATATGAACTTTTCCTTTATTTCATTATTCTCTAGATTCGTTTCTTATTCAGTTCTCATGCATTCTTGATTTTTAGTTCTCTTTAAAATTTGTATGACTTTCATGATTATACTTTTCATTTTGTATTCTTATTCCTTCGTTGCTTATGCTTATTTACCGTTATGTTATGTATATATATCTGTTCACTGGGTTTTTTAAGCTCAGCCGCAGTTCTTTTCCTGCGGTAGGTTTTAGTTAGAAGCTGGGTTATGAGTGGAGAGTACTTTGGACTTAGAAGACTATACCTTGATAGCTATTCTGGATTAGAGAGGACTAGAAGTGATTATATTTTTAGACTTAGTATTTATTGTAATTCTCATTTGTAACCTTGTATTTCAGATTTTCCCTTTGTAACCTTTGAAATTCTTTTGTATTATTTAAGTCATATGCTTGTGTTTGCTTTGATATGTCACCATAACGTAATACTTCTACCCTTATCGGGTTGGGGCGTTTCAATTATGGTATCAGAGAATAGCCTACGAATTATAGTACATCAAACCTTGACCTGTGAAGTTTGGACCATTAAGTTTCCACTATAGGCGCTCTTAAGACAACCTTTGAGAAATTGCTTTAGGATCTTCCCTTAGGAACATAAGTTATTGCCGGGAGGAATGGGTAGACTAGGACATCTATATAAGTAGCATTGCTTCCGCATCACTCTGATTCGTGCCTCTGCCTTTAGCTATGCCTTATAAGAACATTTGTTTCGGAAGCTAGAAAGTTTTGCAACCTAAGCTTAGTAACCAAGTAAGTTTGGAATACCTCGAGAACTACATGGATACCTTACACAATTTAAGTTTCACCTTCTGATTTTGATCTCCAATTTCGATCTGTTTGATAAACAGTTTGATACCTTTCTGACCATCCAGAAGGTCATTCAACCATAATGTGTTTGACACATTCTATGAATTTATTACTCATGCCGGATATGAAATGTATCATCTGATACTACTCAGTTCTGCGTAATCCATTACTACTCCTATGAGAACTCTGGTAATTATTAGCCATGAATATATGGAGAGTTGTTTCCTCCCTTCGAATAATGAACTTTGTTTGCCGATCAATTCCTTTGGAAGGATATGATGTTAATATTATCTCAATATGGATTTGTTAACTAAGCATGATGATGCTGACAACTGATATCCCATACGTCTCGCTTTTGACAACCTTACGATGTTCGTATTACCGATGATGTACACTATACCTGTCATTTTGCTAAGGAGCTAAGCAAGATTCCAACACCTTGAACTTTTCACTTATCTATCTCAACTCCTTGATGAACCATGTACTTGACTCTGATATATGAACTATCCGTCTGGTTTAACGACCGTATTCATTCTACGGATCTGTTTATTCTTGATATAATTGACCTTGAGGTCTTTTGGTTATGGATTGGATGGCTTTCCTAAAGCTACCATGGACTACCATATCCGATATGTGACCTTCAACAATCTACTTCGTTCTACTTTTGCTTTGATGGCTCTCAAGCACTTAAACCTGTTAAGATTAATGCTGCTATGGAAACACTTACTCCGACCTCATTTGATTGTCAAATTTCTCCTGACAACTATTAGTATCCACCCTTAGAAAGCTCTGCCATCGGAAGTATTTGTTGTACAAAATTTTTCTGGTGTTTTCTGATGAACCTCTTGGATTTCCCTCCTGCTTGGGAAGTAGAGTTGGCATTGAACTGATCTCAGTTGACGAAACCATGGTGCCATAGAAGTTGAGAGATTGAAGGAGCTGATGGAATATGTTTTTGTTCACCTAGTGCTTCTCTTGGGATGCTCCTGTCGGTTTAAGAAGAAGAAAGAGGGAAGTATGCGGCGGCGTATGGACTATTGTGAACTTAACCGTATCACTATCCGTAATCATTATCCATTTCCGTGTGTGAATGATTGATTTGGTCTATCTTTGAAACTCCGTATCAGACGGCCTCATTTAGGTTTGAAGGACTGAAAAAGCAACCACAAGAACTTCTAAGAAGGGAGTTGACTAAATGAGAGTAACCTCCGTGAAGCATTTCAGTTTTATTCGTGAAGAAGAAGATAAGTAATGTGAAGTAGATATGAAGTTTCCCTAAGACGATTCCTGAAGCTGTTTTCGTACTCGTTGGGATCATTATGAGTTTTAATGATGCCAATTATATTGGCTAAGAGAATCATGTCTTCGCGAGTATTTGGACAATTTGTCATAGTATGACATTGTAAAACCCTAAAATTTCCATTCTTTGAAATCCTCATTTTGCCCTCTAATTTTAAGAACACACAATTAATTATGCAAGAGTATTATAAATTTTTAACCTAAGTCTAAGTAATAAGTAATGACATTAAAACTATATGTTAGAAATATGTGCACATTATTAATACTTAATCTAAAGTAAATTAACTAAATACTTTCCTAATCAAATCCTAATCTTTATATTAAATGACACACCATTATTACCTTGTGCACCCTACACGTTTTCTTACTAGTAAGAACCGAAATTTAAGGCTGAACAGATATCTATGATTTGACGGATTATGTATGTAGTTCCTATGGCACATCCTTATATGAACTTTTCCCTTATTTCATTATTCTCTTAATTCATTTCTTATTCAGTTCTCATGCATTCTTGATTCTTAGTTCTCTTTAAAATTTGTATGACTTTCATGATTATACTTTTCGTTTTGTATTCTTATTCCTTCGTTGGTTATGCTTATTTACCGTTATGTTATGTAATAGATATTCTGTTTACTGGGCTTTTTAACTCAGCCGCATTTCTTTTCCTGCGGCAGGTTTTAGTTGGAAGCTGGGTTATGAGTGGAGAGTACTTTGGACTTAGAAGACTATACCTTGATAGCTATTCTGGATTAGAGATGACTAGAAGTGATTATATTTTTAGACTTAGTATTTATTGTAATTCTCATTTGTAACCTTGTATTTCAGATTTTCCCTTGGTAACTTTTGAAATTCTTTTGTATTATTTAAGTCATATGCTTGTTTTTGCTTTGATATGTCACCATAACGTAATACTTCTACCCTTATCGGGTTGGGGTGTTACAGACATTGTGTTATGTTCAGAGACGAAAGTGGAACATGTAGATCAATTTCGTATTAAGTAGAATGACCCTTTGTTCTGGAAGAGTAGATTTGATTAGTGTTCAGAGATTGTAGCAGACAGAACTGTCATGTGTCCTACAAAGACAGAGTTTTCCCACAAAAGGACCAAGATTGAAGATAGTTATCGGAGCTAGAAACCTTGTAGAAGAATAGTAGGAGATGTTCGCGACAGGCGTTACTGTGGAAGAAGCATATAAGAAGAAGAGAGAAACTGAGAAAGGACTCAATTATATTTCATGCAACAAGTAGAGATTTCATTTGGGCATCAGGATAATCAGATCATAGGGGACGAATTATTCAAAACATAACCTGGAATCGACAGCAACGGTGTTTACCTTAAAGCCTGGAAGACAGTGCTTGCAAGACAAACATGGTGGCGGACATAGAAGGAGAATGTAATCGAGTTGGCGAATTTTGAACTGTGCTAGGAGACCTGTCGAAGACATGTAGACTTGCTTCTCTATTTATTTTAGTTGTACTAAGATGAATTGATAGCAGAAGCAGATTTGCAGATGGAAAGATGCACAGTGATCATGTCAGAGATTCACGTTACTTCACCATAGTTTCAAGAAGAAGTGCCGAAGGCTTAAGGGACCAGACTCAATTTTATCATCCCTTCTCACTGTATGATCAAAAGGACAAGCGTAGACAGACTACTCGGACTTGGAAGAAATTTTGAAATCATGTATTTGAGTGGACGATTTTGGAATAAATATTTGTGGTTGGATGAGTTGATTTCGTGAACGATGAAGTTATTGATGATGTATTTACTTCTGCTTAAACCAATTAAGCTTCCGTTACCTGATGATAAGATCCTTTGAATGATTCAGGTTCTCCATTAGTATTTCCGTTTATTGTTCTTTTTGCGTATGTTGGATGACGGTTTTGACATGAGAATTTTGATGTATTGTGGAAGACCTGACACTTTGGACGACGTACTTCATTGATGCTTACTAATTCCGTTACGTTATTTGTACGTTCTGTTTCTCTGATTTTGAATTCGTAATGATGATCGATTAAGACCAACCATAGGGAATAGGAGGACTGTCAGGTGGTTAAGATAAGTTGCTATTTCACGACTTGAGATAAAGTATGGTCATCATGAGGGCATATTTATATGATGCTAGTATTATGACGTCTGGCCAACGTGATAATACTTACATCATATAACGTGCACTTATTGTGATCATAGGATATTTCGAGGAGTGCCTTAGAAGCCTTAGAATTTCTGATAGCTGTTTGAGATTATCTGCGTTAGTGAGACTTTAGGTTCATTATACCTATGCGTTTAATCTGCCTTCATCGTTTTAAGACTTGATACTTTTGGATATTCGACATACAATTGTTGACCTCTATACTTCGGATAAGAATCTTAAATTCTGTTGTAGATCTCTCTACCGTTTGATTTTAGCAACCTGCTTTTTGTCTGTTAGTATTCCAAGGATTACTATGGAGGAATACACCAATGTCTTGCCATATGTACGTTTCACATTCGTTCAATCTGTTTCGTAATGATCTGCTATGAGTTAAGATATGAGACTTTGGACTTTGAGGAATCAAGATCTGTTTGTTTATGAGAATACCTTTAAAAGGTTATATTGAAGCCGAGACTATTTGAGAATCTGAAGAGCTAAACATTTATATCACCCTCATGTTTGCTACAAATCGATATATTCTCATCTGATTCACCTAATCAATTCCACAGACGATATATCCATCAAATCCTACGTATTCTCTATATCTCTTCGAAGAGAATATGATTATCATCTGTTACGTTTGGTATATTATTCTTTTGATCTGGATTCAGGATGGTATATCTTTTCTGAGGAAGCCGAAGCTATTTATATCAACAAGATAGAGTCATGAGAAACAAGTCATTCACATTTCCATTCACGGTCCGTTGGTATTCCGTTTCGTTTCACTTCAATTTTTTGAGGATGAAATTTTTTTTTAGAGGGGAAGAATTGTAAAACCCGAAATTTTTGAAAATGTAAAAATTCCCAAAATACCCCTACGATTTTAAACTTTTGAAGAACGAATAACGATCATAACCTAAGTATTTAAATTCCTTAATATTTGAACCACCAACGTTTATTCGAATAAATAAAAACTTATGGTAAATGAATTGTGCACAACTATTCCATATCACACGCTTATAAGTTTCCCTTAGCCGAATATATTTTAAGTGTTAAAACTTATCTATACTCGATTTCCATCTAAGTTCGAGATTGATTTGGGATTGATTTGGAAATCAATCAAATCCCACTAAATGTGTATACTTTCCTTTTTGTTATCATAAGCCCCACACGTTTATATAATTCACAATAAGGCCCGATTCTTTTAAAAGCTTTGTACACACAAACCATCACACGTTTAACCATATGTGAAAGGGGACAAATATACTATCTTGGATACACTTCATCACACGTATAAATGAGTCACTAATAGGCCCAATTCATTTTTTTTACTTGTACACAACTCAATAGCCAAATATTTAAAAAATTTGGAAAAGATTTGGTCACCATATTTTCCTTCTGACTCGGCACTTTCTACTATATCACCCCCATACGTTATTCATTCTCCAACAGAATTTCCACACTTCCTTTCACCCACAAAACCCTAGAACCTATACTAGTCGGCTGTTCTTTTCCACAAGAAAATCAAGCTTGAAGGGGTCTAGCAAGGTGGTTCTTTTAGCGTACAAGTGTCGGTGTGATCGCGGTATAGTAATTGCTTTGGGTAACTCAGTTGGGTGATCGTGGGTGTAGAAGGGTTTGGTTGGTTTGAAAGGCTGTGATTCGTTGTTTCTTTTTAGTTTCACTGATCTCGTGGTATGTCAGCCCTTTGTGGTATCATTCTCCTCTCTTGTGTTATCATTCATGCGACTCACATGAAACCTATAATCCAAAAATATAACCTGAAGATAAACAATAATCATGATCGGGTCTTTAAAATACATTTGGGATCTTTAAAACATGACATATAATCTGGATTAAAAACCCATGCGAAACGAACGAAACTTTGGTCACATAAAATCATACTTGCAAATCGATCTTGTTCTGTTCGAGTCGTTTCGAAACCTGTTGATATATATATATATATATATATATATATATATATATTACTACTCGTAGCATGAAAATTAAGAATATGAGTTATACATATCGATTCTCGTTCTGTTTATGCCGTGGAATAGGTTTAATATATTATATTTTATGTAATATTTAATATATATATATATATATATATATATATATATATTGCCGTGCGAATATATATAATATATATATATATATACGCATGACCAATTTTTTTTAAAACTCGTAATATGAAAGTGATTATTATGTTATTGTGTCGAGAATATGTGTCAACTTTATTTCGGATGTGGAGCACTTTAATCAGTGGTCATATGTAAGTTGTGATTTGGTTAATAAGATCCTATATTAACGTCTAAAAGCATGAGCTAAAAACCTGAAGTAAGCTTAACGAAATATAAAAGAGGGGGTGTGTATGTATTTCGTGACAAAAGGCTTGTATTGGAAATGATTTTTGTGATCAGGTTATGTTTGTGTTGTACGTGCATGAGATGGTTGTATGTCTTGGGGTGTATTAAATAAAAGAAAATGTGTGAGTGGTATGTTGTTGCATGGATTATTGAGAGGTTGATGAAGCGAAAAGTGTACCGCTTTTAAGGGGTCATTTAAGCCCTAAATCGTATTTATTTGATCAAATATTGCCCTAAATCGTTCCTTTTGTCATTTTAGGTACTTTTGAGAAGAAATCTGGAAAAGGAAGCATTTTGGACGTTTTTGGAGCATAAAAGTGAAGAAAATGACAAAGTCTCAAAATCTTGCTGGAAGTTACCTTTGACGGCGTCAGGATTAACCCTGGACGGCGTCATGGCTTGGAAAAAGTGGTGGATGTGAAATTTACTCATGATAAGCAGAGAAATTGCATGGAAATTCTGACGGCGTCACGCTTTAATCTGATCAAGGTCGTCACGTTATAATTCAAAGAGGGACGGCGTCACGTTCATAGTCTGACGGCGTCAAGCCTTGATAAGCCAGAACGGATTTTGGAGAGCTAAAGAGGGACGGCGTCAAGAAGGTCATCCGAGAACCCTAAAAGCGGCGAGGTGACGGCGTCACACTCCATAACGTGACGCCGTCAGATCCAAAAATCTATATATAGTTTTGCAATTCTTTGTCATTAGTGTGGAACTTATTGGGGAACTTTGTGTGTGAAAACCCTAGGACGAATTTGGCAGCTCTTTCAAGGCTTTTTGCCTTGAGATCTTCCATGTTACATTGAAGATAAGTTATCAATTAATCATTCAATATGTCTATGTGTTGTTTGATTCTATCTTATTCTTGTCTTTTGTTTAACATGTTAGGCTAGATTTATCTTGTGTTTGCTTAGATCTAATGAAACCTAGCTATTGATTATTGGTTATTAGTGTGTTGTTAGTTGTATTGGATGATTGTTCATCTATGTTAGGCTTAAGAAAACTGGCTAACTTCCTATTCGGTAACTTGCTTGAACGTCTTAAGAAACATGAACCAATGCGTACTAAAGGTTTTTATGGTTGTATTTAATGCACAAGCGAATTCTAGTGATCCCATGTTAGGAGCTTCCTAGCCGGCTCGACATAGGAGTGAAGTAGGAGCTTGTAGAGTTGGGGAAGTACGTACGCCACCCCACGAATGGTATTAAGGAATACACCCGTCATCCACGCGACTAATACACACTAATCAACCGGTAAAAGATAGTTAGGGAGTAAGGAAATCTAAGTAAACGCATTTCCCTCCACATAAGTTTTCACCAACATTTTCATTTTTGTTATTTTATTTTATTTGCATTCGTAGTAATTTGGGTTAGTTGACTAGCAACTAATTCCGCCCACTCTTTCAAACCCGAGATTTTACTTGCTTTCATAAAAATATAAAAAACATAAAAAGAATCTTCTCTCACCCTTAGACCTATTAAAGTAATTTTTCATACCTAACGAACACTATTCCCTGTGGAGAACGATCAATCCCCCGTACTTACCACTACACTATACTAAATCGGTCAGGTACACTGCCTGGTGGGGTTGTAAGCCTCTTGAGATCCCTCGAGAGGTAAAACCTGTTGTAAGGTCGCAAAACCACGCATCAAGTTTTTGGCGCCGCTGCCGGGGAATAGTTATTGTTTAGGTTGAATTTTTATTTTATAGGTCTACTCACTATATTCCTTTCTAGTGAGATTTTTATTTTCTTTTTCTAGGTTTTCTTTAGTCTATCTATTTTCTTCGTTTCTTTGTTCGTAACCATTACCATTCGACATCATGGAAGATGGTAATATCCTTAATCCCAACATCCCACCACCACAACAACCACCACCACCTCCTAGAGCCCGTACTTTAGGAGAGTACTCCCATCCTAGCCACCATGGCTATCGAAACACCATTGAGCTCACTCAAGGAGCCAATGTCACACCCTTGCGATCCGACACCATCCGGTTGGTGCAAAGCGGATGCCCATTCCATGGACTTCGTTCTGAAGATCCTAATCAACATCTCAAGGACTTTCTCAAAATTGTTGATTCTATAGACCTTGATGTTGCCACTCGAGAGACGACCCGATTGCGTCTCTTTCAATTCTCTCTGCGGGGCCAAGCTAGTCAATGGCTAGAACGTCAACCCGCAGGATCCATCACCTCTTGGGATGATCTCACCACTCATTTCCTTGCTCAGTTTTTCCCACCGGGAAGAACTACCAAGCTAAGGAATGATATCTTGATGTTCCAACAACGTCAAGGCGAAACTCTCTACGAGGCATGGACTCGATTCAAGGACTTACTCCAAAAAGTCCCTCATCATGGCATAGAACTTTGGCTCTAAGTCCAAATCTTCTATGACCATATCAATCTCTCCACGAGGCAAACCATTGACCAATCGGCTGGTGGCAAGCTACGTGATCTAAGTGCGGAACAATCATGGGCTCTCCTAGAGGATCTTGCTCTTTATGACAACGAAAGTTGGAGTGATCCCCGTGATTTGAATAAAACGGTCAAGGCAATATCTTTGCCTTCGAACAATTCAAGCACTTCCGACCGTAGGATCATAGAACTTGAAGACCAAGTCAAGTTTCTCATGAAATCCTACGAGGCTCCTAAACCTTCAAGCCAAGTGAACAAAATCACTTCTTCATGTGAATTATGTAGTGGTCCCCACGACACTCGTGATTGCATGGAACTCCCCGAACAAGCTTTTGTGGACTACGCATCCTCGCGTACTGACGGAGCGGGAGACAAGTGGTACACTTTCAAACCCGAGCCAAACCATTACGGTGATTCGTACAACCCCTCATGGAAAAATCACCCGAACCTTAGGTGGAAACAAAACCAAAACGCACAACAAACCAATTCTTCCAACCCACCTAATCGTTTCCAATCAAGCGGTTCCAACTCGAACCGTACTTTCAACAACAATCCTTCCGGCAATGGTAGTACCAATAACTTTGAAGGATTGATGTCCCAATTTATGGCATCTCAAGAAGCTCGGATAGCTAGATTCGAATCCGAATTCAATCAACAACAAACGGAGATGACCAATAAAATTGACAACTTGTTGAAAGCTCTCAATAACCAAGTGTTATCACCTCCACATAAGGACGCTAGGAACACAAATAGCGGACCCCAAGTAAAAGACCCCTCTTCATCCAAACACGTCCACTTTGTCAACATTGTCACTATTAAACCAATTGAAAGGAATGAGGATAATAGTGAACCTAAGGATGAGGATAAGAAAGTCGAGGTTGATAAGGAAGTTAGGACAAGTGAGATTGAAGAAGTAGATGATGATAAGGACTACTTCAATAGGCTACCCACTAAGGAAGAGCGCGCATATCATACAAACTTATTCGATGACCCCGAGACACCATACTTCCTAGGTAGACCAATTATAGAAATAGGCGACCCTTCTAATCTCAACATACCATGCAACATCGGACATTTGCATGTGTGGAAAGCCTACATCGACCTTAGATCACCCATAAACATCATGACTAAAGCCCACTACAACTTGATAATGAAAAATCAACTTGGGTATAGGATGTTCCCTGACAAGGGATGGATGAGTAACTTCACGAGAAGAGTTAAGGGATTACCGGTTTATGTAGGAAACTTCACCTATGTCACCGACTTTGTAATTGTAGAAGATATCCGCCCAATAGTCGATGCATCCTTAACTCAAGTGGTTTTTGGAAAACCATTTGTTGAGGTCTCTAGAATGACTTATGAACCTTCCTTAGGGATAGTTAGATTTAAGGATGAGACCGATGAGGTAAACTACCAAATGCCATATAAGATAGAACAATTCCAACACTTGTCAATTGTTGAGAAGGAGCTCAAGCAAGCTGTTTACTATAGGAATGATGAGGATAGAAATAAAGGAGTAGACTATGTTATGGAAAGGATATTCGGTTTCTACAAGGATTGTTTGAAATTGGGACCGGAATATAAAACCGGGAATGAAAATGGCCTAGGAACCGTGACCAATGATGGAATCACGTAATGTACGTGACTTTGAGTCTAGCTACAAGACTCGTTAATAAAGAAAAGCGCTTCTTGGGAGGCAACCCAAGCTTTATTTGCTTTGTGTGTTTATTTACTTGTTTGTTTGTTTGATTTTATTTGTTTCCGTATGTGTGTTTAAGTTTTATTATTATTGATTCATGTTCAAAAGTAATTTGTGAAAATGCTTTATCTTGTTTTTAACTTCGTCTTAACTACATATAAAGGTATTTTGCAAAAGTTAAGTGTAAGGGAAATCTAAATCGGTTTATTAGAACACAAATGAACATGAATCATAATAATAATAAATTAACATACATATTAGTGTTTGTTTGAGTCAAATGCTTGTATCGAGTCATAATGATGTTTTGCAGGATTTCCAGGAAGTAAGGTATAGGTTTTTCCAAAATTTTCCGGAAACGTAACATGAGAATTCTGTCAGATCATTTCTGACGGCGTCAGGAGTTACAACCTGACGGCGTCAGGTTTAATTTTCTGAAAATTTTTGAAAGTTTTGTTTTCATAAAAAGTTTTTATTAAATCTATAACTTATAATCTCCAGGAATCTGCAAAATTATCATTCCACAAGCATTATATCCTTATATATAGATTTATCACGCCGATATTATACAGGTTTTCGTGTTTGTTTTCTCAGGTTTAACAGGTTATTTTGGACAAGGAAATGTTTTTGGATCAAGCTTATGGCGATGCATTAGTCATGGAGCTTCAACATTCTCCTTGGAAGAAGATCTAACCGTGTTACTTCATTATCCACCGAACGAATCAGGGGAGTATTTGATTTCATTCTTTTACTTTATACTTTTACATCTTGTTATTTGAACATTGGGGACAATGTTCATCTTAAGTGTAAGGGGGGGGGGGTAAATATACGATTTTTTGAGAATACAAGTGCGCTTGATTTTTGTTTGTTTGATGGTAGATGTGTAATAAAACTGAGATAAATACCTGTTAGGGTAATTTTAGTGCCAAATTTAAATTTTTTTACAACATATAGGAGTGAAACTTTGATCTTAATGAGCGTCTCATGGATAGGAATTATATGACTAGCACAAAAACCGTACCACTAAAAAAAATTTCCACCCCCAAATATGTGAGGTTCGCCCCTAGAATTGGTAGGAAAAGCATTTATGCTATGATGTGTGTACCGGTAGCACTTAGATTCTAGAACTTGTGTTAGGACCATTCCAAGGCCACAAGTGAGACTACATTCGTGTAGTTAGATTTACTACATGATAAGAGGCATTAGGATTAACTCATTGTTTTACACCTGTGTTTTTGTTATAATTACATTGGCTACATTGGTCAAGTAATTCTCCCACACCCTTTGCGTTGTACTCATTTTTAGTACACGATACCCCTAGTACACCCCTCAGAGCCTATCTTTTCGTTTCTAACTTTAAGCATTTTACTTAAAGGAAGAATTTGTTTACACCCCACTTAAATGTACACCTAAATCGCCTTAGCCTACCTTGTATGCACTCATTTTTAGTGCATTATTGTTACAACATTTGTTTAAACCCAAGTTAATTATCTAATTGATTACATGGTTGCTAAGTCGAGTCATATCCTTGTACATATTGTTTTGGGACGATTGGGACTCATGGGTAAAGTACTAGTGTAATGGAGTAATGGGGAAGAACATCATTTATTACCCCCCATATGTGCTAAATATTTTAAAAGTACTCCAAGTTTTTCAATTATCTTAATTCGAGTCATTAGAATAGTTATTTGTAAAGTTATGTAAAAGTTCAAGTGTAAGGGGAATGCAATGCCCCTATGATGTATTATTTTGGATGGTAGGGCAAAAGTGTATGCAAAAAAAAAAAAAAAAAAAAAAAAAAAAAAAAAAAAAAAAAAAAAAAAAAAATCAAGAAAATACAAAAAAAATGAGAAAAAGAAAAGTAGAAAAAAACATACGGACTACCATCCCGTTTTATTTTATGTTTATTTTATGTTTTTGTTATTTTCTTTCATTAGCTTAAGATTGAGTCGAGTCTTGGCTTAGCAACATTGTATAGTACATGTAATTGATCAAGATCTTTAACTCGCCACCAGTAAAATATCCCTTATCCAACAAAACCGTGTTTTCCTTTTCCCTACACCTAACATTATAACCCATTTAAAAGCCCTCTTTGATAGTTTATCTTTGGTGCTTACGCCGAGTGGAGGAGGTTTTCGATGCTTTCCCAAGCCTATGGTAATCTATTTGCTATGACAGGTAGTGAGAGATATTATCCGTTTTCATTTATGAGATTTATTTTGATGACACTTGAGAGATGTGAGTATCTAAACACTACTTGTGAGGTGCTAGTTTATAATCTCCGTGCTTATTATGATTAAAGTGGAACGAATATTTGTTGTAATTACTTTTATGTTAGCATTAAATGACCCCTAACTTGTATTTTGATTAGAATAAAAGCGCATTTGCTTGAGGACAAGCAAATCTCAAGTGTAAGGGTATTTGATGAAGCGAAAAGTGTACCGCTTTTAAGGGATCATTTAAGCCCTAAATCGTATTTATTTGATCAAATATTGCCCTAAATCGTTCCTTTTGTCATTTTAGGTACTTTTGAGAAGAAATCTGGAAAAGGAAGCATTTTGGACGTTTTTGGAGCATAAAAGTGAAGAAAACGACAAAGTCTCAAAATCTTGCTGGAAGTTACCTTTGACGGCGTCAGGATTAACCCTGGATGGCGTCATGGCTTGGCAAAAGTGGTGGATGTGAAATTTACTCATGATAAGCCAGAGAAATTGCATGGAAATTCTGACGGCGTCACTCTTTAATCTGATCAAGGTCGTCACGTTATAATTCAAAGAGGGACGGCGTCACGTTCATAGTCTGACGGCGTCAAGCCTTGATAAGCCAGAACGGATTTTGGAGAGCTAAAGAGGGACGGCGTCAAGAAGGTCATCCGAGAACCCTAAAAGCAGCGAGGTGACGGCGTCACACTCCATAACGTGACACCGTCAGATCCAAAAATCTATATATAGTTTTGCAATTCTTTGTCATTAGTGTGGAACTTATTGGGGAACTTTGTGTGTGAAAACCCTAGGACGAATTTGGCAGCTCTTTCAAGGCTTTTTGCCTTGAGATCTTCCATGTTACATTGAAGATAAGTTATCAATTAATCATTCAATATGTCTATCTGTTGTTTGATTCTATCTTATTCCTGTCTTTTGTTTAACATGTTAGGCTAGATTTATCTTGTGTTTGCTTAGATCTAATGAAACCTAGCTATTGATTATTGGTTATTAGTGTGTTGTTAGTTGTATTGGATGATTGTTCATCTATGTTAGGCTTAAGAAAACTGGCTAACTTCCTATTCGGTAACTTGCTTGAACGTCTTAAGAAACATGAACCAATGCGTACTAAAGGTTTTTATGGTTGTATTTAATGCACAAGCGAATTCTAGTGATCCCATGTTAGGAGCTTCCTAGCCGGCTCGACATAGGAGTGAAGTAGGAGCTTGTAGAGTTGGGGAAGTACGTACGCCACCCCACGAATGGTATTAAGGAATACACCCGTCATCCACGCGACTAATACACACTAATCAACCGGTAAAAGATAGTTAGGGAGTAAGGAAATCTAAGTAAACACATTTCCCTCCACATAAGTTTTCACCAACATTTTCGTTTTTGTTATTTTATTTTATTTGCATTCGTAGTAATTTGGGTTAGTTGACTAGCAACTAATTCCGCCCACTCTTTCAAACCCGAGATTTTACTTGCTTTCATAAAAATATAAAAAACATAAAAAGAATCTTCTCTCACCCTTAGACCTATTAAAGTAATTTTTCATACCTAACGAACACTATTCCCCGTGGAGAACGATCAATCCCCCGTACTTACCACTACACTATACTACATCGGTCAGGTACACTGCCTGGTGGGGTTGTAAGCCTCTTGAGATCCCTCGAGAGGTAAAACCTGTTGTAAGGTCGCAAAACCACGCATCAGAGGTGTAAACGGTCCACAACATGTATATTTATCTAATCTAAAATTGTCACACCCCTAAAATCGGGTCCAGCGGAAGCTTACGTGACGCTGGGGTGCAACTCAATTGGTATCATAACACAAGTACAAAGAACGGTTTTTCACAATCATTTAGAATATATTTGAGAAATCAGAGTGTTAAATTTACATTATGAAAAGTGGTGCGGAAGTAGGCCCATAAAATAAGTTAAGCGGTCCCAAATGTTTTATCAGAGTCTTCTATGACCATGCCATGCCCTGCCAAAAGCCTCCAGTAGCGTGCTATTGCTTAGTTCCTGAAAATACATGCTAAAGTGTCAACACGAGGTTGGTGAGTTCATAGAGTTTGTTTAACAAGTAAAGTATTCGAATAAAGATTTTCCCAGCAAAGGCATTGTAAATCCACTCAGTTGCAAATCCCGCCCATAACAACACTTGCAACCTGTGTTTACAACCCACTGCTAAAATATAGCTTGAGTAAGACATGTAAGTATACGATATGCGTTCTATATCACTAATAGACCTTATGCTGCTCACTAGGAGACTTATCAATGCTGCTCACGAGGAGACTTATCAATGCTGCTCACAAGGAGACTTATCAATGCTGCTCACAAGGAGACTTATCAATGTTGCTCACGAGGAGACTTATCAATGCTGCTCACTAGGAGACTTATCAATGCTGCTCACGAGGAGACTTATCAATGCTGCTCACTAGGAGACTTATCAATGCTGCTCACGAGGAGACTTATGTTCGGCTACCCCAAGTGTTTGATACTTAGGTCCGGGATATGATCTGCACGGCTACCCCAAGTGTTTGATACTTAGGTCCACGAAATGCTTTCAAGTGTAACGCAAGTAAGTTTAACACAATCATGTACGTACGCAAATAGTTTAAGCATGTATCTCCCCCAAAGAGTTTAAAACAATTATTAAAGAATAAGAGTGGGGCTATGAAACTCACCTAATGCGATAGCAACAATGATCACAATGGATATGATGTAAATGAGGCTCGGTCTCTAACTGCGACCTATTATGAATGATATGATCTATTATAAGTAATGAAATGCTTCTACTCATGCATTTACGTATGTTAACGATACCACTCGTTGGTTTTGAAAATAATGTTTATCGTCGAAAACTACATATTTAACGTCTCGGCAAGTTATGAACTACTTTTCGTGTAAATATGTTGAAACGGCACTCCACGATCTTTGTTTGATGTTTTATCGCCAAATAAAATAGTTTCGTCGCAAAATATCACTTTTACAACTTGTGAAAATATGACCAAACGGCCTCGCAAAACTAGTCGTAAAATATTGTACGTTGAGAGTTAGTAATAGAACTTGACGTTTTTGAAATCCTTGTAACATAATCTCTCAGCCGTCTCCTTTGACTTTTGATCATACGCGTTTCGATCATGTAGATAATCGGTCATCAACTTGGCGACTTGCTAGTTTTACACTTTTTATTTTCATATAATGGTTGTTTTTCTGGGAAACTAGAAAAATCATATCTTACTCAATATAAGTCCAATCAACAAGCGGTTTATTGATTTGGAAAATAGGCCGGGAATACTTCGTTTCACCTGAAGGAATTTATGGCCCAAACCGACTCGCTCAACGGTAAATAGCTCGTAAAATGGTGCCTCGCAAAAACTGTTTACACTTAGAAAATATTTGAATTATAGTGAGGCTGTCAAAATAAGTGTTGTTAGTCGGCTTTTCAAAAATTCATATCTCGGTCGTTACAAGTCCGTTTTCAATGTTCTTTATATCCACGCGTTCGTCATAACATGAACTAACATATTCTCAGTGGCTCGGCTCAGCTCGACTATGGCTAACGTCTCGTTCTGTCCCCTGAAGTTCGGCCAACAGCCCGCATTTTCTGAAAATAATAGTTTTTGTGTTGCTAACTTTAAAACTTCGTATCTCCTTCGCTATAACTCGGTTTTTAGTGATTCAAGCGCCCACGTTTTCGTGTTTGAGAGTACTTTCTAAATATGAAAGCTAAAATAACGCCATGTTTACTGATTTTTCCAGAGTTTGTGTTTTTGGACAGCAGGTATATAAATACGTTAGAAACTCGCTTTCTTGGTTCGCGGCTTGATCAAACTACTACAACACAAATCCACAAATACACACATCCCACCATACACCTTCTTAGGGTGTCATGGGTCCTAAACATCGCTAAAAATAGTGGGCTTCGCGGGGATGTTAATGAAACGTACCGATCTAATGTTTGAGATAGTTTTAGTGAAAAATGAACCAAGTGGTATATATAACATAAGTTTTGCATGGATAGCTCTCAAAATAAATAGGAGATACAACAATATAAGAACAAAGAAAGTATGAAATGATCAAAAATGGTGTTCTTGAGCTTACTTGATGATTGGTGAACTAGGATGAAAAATGACCACAACTTTGGAGTTTTTATTGCAAAACTCTAACAAGGAAGGTATTTGGGACTTGTATAACACTTTTGCTAGAAAAATTTATGGATTCCTTGTGGTGTTCTTGGTCTTGCCGTGGGAAATGATGGACAAAAAGGAGAGAAATTGGTTTTTTTGCTAGTTTGAAAGTAATATGTAAATGAGTTATGAAAGAAAAATCAAGTTATAAGTAATTAGGTAATTAAGATGGTTTAACTTATTAGGCCAAGGAATTAGAAAGGAAAGGGGCGGCAAGCTTCTTGAGGAAGATTTAGAATGAAGACTTTTGCTTATTAGATATTTTAGGATAAGCCCTAGTTAGTTTAGTGTATAATTTCGGTGTTATCGGGTACCGGGTTAACTGAAAATAAAACGTGACGAATAAAAATAAAATACGACGAAGTCGTGAAAATTATGAAATCATGTTACTGATAAGAATCGGGTGTTAAAATAGTGATCGTGATGAAATATCGTAAACCGATGGAGTTATAAGCTCTTAACGTAAAATATAGCAAAAGGTTTCAAAACACCGGGTAAATTAATAATATAAATTTTATATCATTAAAATTAGCATGAAACTATATTAGGATCATAGTCAGGAGTATCGGTTAGATTATTCGTAGTAATGACTGAGTGGTAACGTTTAATAATTAACCATACGTTAATTGAAATAATGCAAACCCGTGCATAGTAAAAACCCGAAAATGCGAATTGTGACAGTCTCCACCCGTTAGAGGAATTCAGTCCCTGAATTCAGCTCGCTCGTTCTACGTACGTATGTTCTCATGGTCGGGTTTGATGGGGGTAAACTTTCCCATTATCGAGCGTAGTCCCCAAAAGACCTCTAGGTAACCGATTTTTACTTAATCCCACAACTCATCAAACAAGAACTGTCATGGGATTAGGCTAAATCGGTTTGAGGTTGTCGATTCAAATTTAATCTCACAACTCATCAAATAAGAACTGTCATGAGATTAAACTGAATCGGCCCGGGTAACAACTTGACTCTTAGCTTGATTTTCGCAACTCATCAAACAAGAACTGTCACTAAATCAAGCTAGGAAACAAGTTGTCTGAAAGAATGGATTCAACATCCTGAAATGAGGTCTTTTGAAAGATTGGCTCGATATTGGAATTGCTTACACCGATCAAATCAATCCGGACATAATTCCATTGTAACTACTCTCAGTATTGCAAAATTCATCTCTGAGTCGAACATAGGTGGTCAGGCTATGTCCCACTGTCCCGGGTCGAATATAGATGACCAGTCTATATTCCACCGAGGTTCAATGAATTTTGAAATACTCAGCTTAGTTATAACAATACTATGTCCTTCACATGCAAAGGGTGGTTCAAATGACTAAGGCATGTGATCAGGCTTGAGGTCGAATGATAAACTACGTAAGGAAGAGGTGTAACGCTGTGACGTGTATGATATGTATGCACCCTTATATGTAAGACAATCATAGTAATCAACGAGAATAAGTGAGTATAATCTATCTGGCAATAAGATATAAATCTCATTAAATATGTCAGCAACAAACCACAAATGAGGCATCAGCTTGGCAGGCAGGCACGTGGCAGTCATAGGGTTAAGTTTTCGTAAAAGTAGCTATAGTTTAGGTTTTAAAATTACCCAATTCTCTATAGCCTAGACTCTGATACCAATCTGTCACACCCCCAAAATCGGGTCCAGCGGAAGCTTACGTGACGCTGGGGTGCAACTCAATTGGTATCATAACACAAGTACAAAGAACGGTTTTTCACAATCATTTAGAATATATTTGAGAAATCAGAGTGTTAAATTTACATTATGAAAAGTGGTGCGGAAGTAGGCCCATAAAATAAGTTAAGCGGTCCCAAATGTTTTATCAGAGTCTTCTATGACCATGCCATGCCCTGCCAAAAGCCTCCAGTAGCGTGCTATTGCTTAGTTCCTGAAAATACATGCTAAAGTGTCAACACGAGGTTGGTGAGTTCATAGAGTTTGTTTAACAAGTAAAGTATTCGAATAAAGATTTTCCCAGCAAAGGCATTGTAAATCCACTCAGTTGCAAATCCCGCCCATAACAACACTTGCAACCTGTGTTTACAACCCACTGCTAAAATATAGCTTGAGTAAGACATGTAAGTATACGATATGCGTTCTATATCACTAATAGACCTTATGCTGCTCACTAGGAGACTTATCAATGCTGCTCACAAGGAGACTTATCAATGCTGCTCACAAGGAGACTTATCAATGCTGCTCACTAGGAGACTTATCAATGCTGCTCACGAGGAGACTTATCAATGCTGCTCACTAGGAGACTTATCAATGCTGCTCACGAGGAGACTTATGTTCGGCTACCCCAAGTGTTTGATACTTAGGTCCGGGATATGATCTGCACGGCTACCCCAAGTGTTTGATACTTAGGTCCACGAAATGCTTTCAAGTGTAACGCAAGTAAGTTTAACACAATCATGTACGTACGCAAATAGTTTAAGCATGTATCTCCCCCAAAGAGTTTAAAACAATTATTAAAGAATAAGAGTGGGGCTATGAAACTCACCTAATGCGATAGCAACAATGATCACAATGGATATGATGCAAATGAGGCTCGGTCTCTAACTGCGACCTATTATGAATGATATGATCTATTATAAGTAATGAAATGCTTCTACTCATGCATTTACGTATGTTAACGATACCACTCGTTGGTTTTGAAAATAATGTTTATCGTCGAAAACTACATTTTTAACGTCTCGGCAAGTTATGAACTACTTTTCGTGTAAATATGTTGAAACGGCACTCCACGATCTTTGTTTGATGTTTTATCGCCAAATAAAATAGTTTCGTCGCAAAATATCACTTTTACAACTTGTGAAAATATGACCAAACGGCCTCGCAAAACTAGTCGTAAAATATTGTACGTTGAGAGTTAGTAATAGAACTTGACGTTTTTGAAATCCTTGTAACATAATCTCTCAGCCGTCTCCTTTGACTTTTGATCATACGCGTTTCGATCATGTAGATAATCGGTCATCAACTTGGCGACTTGCTAGTTTTACACTTTTTATTTTCATATAATGGTTGTTTTTCTGGGAAACTAGAAAAATCATATCTTACTCAATATAAGTCCAATCAACAAGCGGTTTATTGATATGGAAAATAGGCCGGGAATACTTCGTTTCACCTGAAGGAATTTATGGCCCAAACCGACTCGCTCAACGGGTAAATAGCTCGTAAGATGGTGCCTCGCAAAAACTGTTTACACTTAGAAAATATTTGAATTATAGTGAGGCTGTCAAAATAAGTGTTGTTAGTCGGCTTTTCAAAAATTCATATCTCGGTCGTTACAAGTCCGTTTTCAATGTTCTTTATATCCACGCGTTCGTCATAACATGAACTAACATATTCTCAGTGGCTCGGCTCAGCTAGACTATGGCTAACATCTCGTTCTGTCCCCTGAAGTTCGGCCAACAGCCCGCATTTTCTGAAAATAATAGTTTTTGTGTTGCTAACTTTAAAACTTCGTATCTCCTTCGTTATAACTCGGTTTTTAGTGATTCAAGCGCCCACGTTTTCGTGTTTGAGAGTACTTTCTAAATATGAAAGCTAAAATAACGCCATGTTTACTGATTTTTCCAGAGTTTGTGTTTTTGAACACCTTCGTGGTATTCGGTGTTCGTGTACATATGTAAAACTTTTACCATTCCCAAATTTAAAAATAGAAAGTCAACCCGAAACATAATCCTGTTATAACTACCCCCAGTATCGCAAAATTCATTTCTGAGACATAGGTGATCAGGCCATGTCCCCACTATCCTTGGTTGATTATAGGTGATCAGTCTACTACCAACCGAGAATCAATGAATTTCGGGATACTCAGTTTAGTTATACTAGTACTATGTTCCTTACTTTAGAATCGCTTTAAAAACCAAAACAGGTGTTCAAAATCAGAATCAAATAATGTGGTTACGCAAGGACATAGCGTAACTCCGCGACAGGTTCGGTGCATCAACGTAAGTATATGGATATACTTACAGTGAACAGTGAAAATGAGGTGAAATATAAACCATCAAATAGCAAGACATACATCTTATCGAATGTAACATTTAATATCTCAACAAATATGCTATGCAACAAAATTACAAGCGAGGCATCGGCTTGGCAGGCAGGCACGTGTCGGTTATAGGATTTAAGTTTTCATAAAAATAGTTATAGTCTGGTTTTTCGAAAATCCTAGTTCCCGAAAATACCCAATTCTCTATAACCTGTGGCTCTGATACCATCTGTAACACCCTGAAATTGGATCAGCGGAAACTTATGGGTCGGGGGTGTTATTGAATAGTTATCACAATCACAAGGTACAAAGAACAGTTTTACTTAAACCATTTTAGAAGAAATTTCATAATTGAAAACATTCAATTTACAAAATTTAAAATAGTGCGGAAAATGAAGTTTCATAAAAGGATTTTAAAGTGGTCCCAAATAGTTTTCTGAGTCTCCTATGACCATGCCATGTCCTTCGCCAAGCTCCTCCAAGAGTAAGTTATGTAGCGGAAAAAGATTTAACACCTGAGATAAAACATGCTAAAAGTCAACACAAAGGTTGAGTGAATTCATATGTTTAAATAAAATAGTTGATCACAATATTTCAAATTTCCAAGAAAGTGGACTACGTTGTTATATGCCCGAAAGTTCAGATATTACCATGAACTAAGCTCATGACACACAAAGCGTTAACTGACACCAGTAATCCCGGCGTAAGTCGACAATAACCGCGGAATTTCATAATCATAATAGTTGCCCCCAAAGTAGGTATTTTGCCAGATACCTAGTAACTCAATTATAGTACATCACATACCGACCGACCTTAGTCAAAATGGCGGGATGGTCAAATCCTATAGGCCTATAAACTATAATCGCGCTTACCCGCAGGTGGTTAATGGTTCATGATCGAGGGACTAGCTTTTGGCAAGGGCGATACTTAGGGAATAACGCTCACGTTAAACAAGATATTCATAGTTTTTCAAACCCACACAAGTTCAAAGAAGTTCAAAAGCTAAAGAAAATCAGAAGCAAATGTTTTGGCTCATAAAATAGGTTTAAGAAATTTACTGGGTGTTACAGTTGTTATAGATGATTTTAGTAGGTTTACATGTGTTATCTTTTTAGCTTCTAAGGATGAGACTAGTGGCATTCTTAAGTCCTTTATAACTAGGATAGAAAATCTAGTAGATCATAAGGTTAAAGTGATTAGATGTGATAATAGGACTGAGTTCAAAAACAGAGAGATGAATCAGTTTTGTGAGATGAAGGGTATTTTGAGACAATATAGTGTAGCTAGAACTCCTCAATAAAATAGAGTTGCTGAGAGAAGAAATAGGACACTAATTGAGGCTGCTAGGACTATGCTAGCTGATTCTAAGTTGCCAACTAATTTTTGGGCAGAAGCAGTTAGTACTACTTGCTATGTGCAAAATAGAGTGTCAGTAGTTAAGCCTCATAGCAAGACCCCATATGAACTTTTTCATAGTAGAACCCTAACTTTGAGTTTTATGAGACCATTTGGGTGTCCTGTTACCATTCTCAATACCATAGATCACTTAGGCAAATTTGATGGTAAGGCTGATGAAGGTTTCTTTGTTGGATACTCCTTGAATAGTAAAGCCTTTAGAGTATTCAATGGTAGAACAAGGATAGTGGAAGAGAACTTGCATATTAGGTTTAGTGAGAGTACACCTAATGTTGTAGGTAGTGGACCAGATTGGCTATTTGATATTGATGCACTAACAAGAATAATGAATTATGAGCCAGTTGTTGCAGGTACACAGTCTAATGGTTTTGCAGGTACAAAAGCAAGTGATAGTGCAGGTCAAGCTTGAAAGGAGATAGAACCTGCAAAAGATTACATTTTGCAACCATTATGGACTGATGATCTACCATTCTCCCAAGATCCAAAGAGTTCTCAAGAAGATGAAGTCAAACCTTCAAGTGATGATGAAAAGAAGGTTACTAAAGATTCAAGTAAAGAAACTGAATGTGATGATCAAGAGAAGGATGATAAGGTTAACAGCACTAATGATGTTAATACTGCTAGTGATGGAAACAACACTAACAATGTTAATACTGTTAGTTCAACTGTTAATGTTGCTGGCATAGAAGTTAATATTGTTGATGAAAATGCAAGCAATGAATTTCCATTTGATCCAGACATGCCTGCTTTGGAAGAAATATGGGTTGACAGTGATGTTGAAGATGATGCTGAAGTGGCTGATATGAACAATTTGGATCAAACAATCCAAGTCAGTCCTATTCCAACCACAAGAATTCATAAATATCATCCTCTTGATCAAGTAATTGGAGATGTGCAATCAGCTACATAAACAAGAAAGATGTCCCAAGATTTGAAGGAACATGGGCTCTCTGTTAGAACTCTTCACCAAAGAACACATCATCATGACCTTCAAAACTGCTTGTTTGCTTGCTTTTTATCACAAGTAGAATCCAAAAAGGTAATTTAAGCATTGAATGATTCAAGCTGGATAGAGGCTATGCAGGAAGAGCTTCTACAGTTCAAGTTACAAGAAGTTTGGACTTTGGTGGAGTTACCTAATGGAAAAAGGGTTATAGGCACAAAATGGGTTTTCAGGAATAAAAATGATGAAAGAGGAATTGTGATAAGAAATAAAGCAAGATTAGTTGCTCCAGGGTACACACAAGAAGAAGGGATTGACTATGATGAAGTATTTGCCCCTGTTGCAAGAATTGAAGCAATTAGGCTATTTCTAGCTTATGCTTCCTTTAAAGACTTTATGGTGTATCAAATGGATGTCAAGAGTGCTTTTCTCTATGGGAAGATTGAAGAAGAGGTGTATGTATGTCAACCACCAGGGTTTCAAGATCCAGGCATTCCTGATAGAGTATAGAAGGTTAAAAAGCATTGTATGGGTTACATCAAACTCCTAGAGCATGGTATGAAACCTTTTTAACATATCTGTTGGACAATGGGTTTCACAGAGGAAAGATTGACAAGACCTTATTCATCAAAAGGCACAAAGGTGATATTTTGCTGGTCTAGGTGTATGTGGATGATATCATCTTTGGTTCAATAAAGAAGGAGTTATGTGTTGCATTTGAGAAGTTGATGCATGATAAATTTCAGATGAGTTCTATGTGAGAACTTACATTCTTTTTGGGATTACAAGTGAAGCATAAGAAGGATGGTATATTTATCAGTCAAAATAAATATGTTGCTGAAATTTTGAAGAAGTTTGGGTTTACAGAAGTCAAGACTTCAAGCACACCAATGGAAAATGGAAAGCCTCTGCTCAAAGATGAAGATGGTGACGAAGTGGATGTTCATCTGTATAGGTCAATGATTGGTTCATTGATGTACCTCACATCTTCAAGACCAGATATTATGTTTGCAGTGTGTGCATGTGTTAGATACCAAGTCAATCCAAAAGTTTCACATCTTCATGCTGTGAAAAGGATTTTTAAGTACTTAAAAGGTCAACCAAAATTGGGCCTTTGGTATACAAAAGATTCTCCTTTTGATTTGGTAGCATACACCGATAGTGATTATGCTGGAGCAAGCTTGGATAGGAAGTCTACAACAGGAGGTTGTCAATTCCTTGGGTGTAGATTGATATCATGGCAGTGCAAGAAACAAACAGTGGTTGCAAATTCCACAACAAAAGCTGAATATGTGGTTGCTTCAAGTTGCTGTGGACAAGTGCTTTGGATTCAGAATCAACTACTTGATTATGGGTACAATTTTATGCATACCAAGATTTTTATTGACAATAAAAGTACTATGTGCATAATTAAAAATCCTGTTTTTCATTAAAAAAAACCAAAGCATATAGAGATCAGACATCATTTTATTAGAGATTGCAATGAAAAGAAATTGATTCAAATGGTTAAAATCCATGCTAACAAGAATGTTGCAGATTTGCTTACAAAAGCTTTTGATGCAAGTAGATTTCAATATTTGATTGCTAGTATTGGCATGTTAAATCTTTAAAGTCTTTGATCTCTTTATGTTTTTGTAGAGTTTTGTAAGGTTTAGTACTGTTATTCTTGTCATTAAATGTTTCTGCTGTTAAGAATAATTAGTACTGCTGATTATACTTAAAACTGTTGAGTTAATGCTGTTGGTTATACTTAATACTGTTAGTTATAATCAGTATTTTGATCATTGTGAAACATGTTATGGCTTGTGTTTTCTATGTTTTTGGAACTAACATTTTGCAGGAAAAGCAAAGAAAAGTGTTAGATTGGAAGGGAATTGGAGTTAATGCTGGTGCGTCAGAGTTAATACTGCTAGGCATAAGTTAATGCTGCTAAGCTTAACTTACTGATGCTAGGGTTACTACTGCTAGTTTGTGCAGGGGACTGTTTCATAAATACAATCGATTAAGGGTTTAAATCCACCAATCATTCATATAATCGATTTTATTCTTCACAAATACTCTCTAAATACAAACCCTAACTCACTTTTCTCATCCAATCACAAAACCCAACAATCAACACAATGTCGTCACTAAAGTTTGCTGATTCTCACAACATGGTTTCGTTTTTGTTAAAACCCACTGAAAGTGAAGGATTTGAACAGATAATTGATTTCTTGAATGCATACCCTATTAGGTATGCATTAACTGTTAATCCTACCATATATGTTTCCTGTATTAAGTAGTTTTGGTCTTCTGGTGTGGCCAAAAAAATCAATGAGGAAGTAAAGATACATGCCGTAGTAGATGGCAAGGATATCATCATCACTGAAACATCTGTTAGGAGAAATCTTCGACTAGCAGATGATGAAGGTGTTGAATGTTTTCCAAATTCTACAATTTTTGAAAATCTTGCATTGATGGGGTATGAGAAGCCATCTGAAAAACTTACTTTTTATAAAGCATTCTTCTCCCCTCAATGGAACTTCTTAATTCATACTATCTTACAGTGTCTAAGTCCAATGACAACTGGTTGAAATGAGTTTAGCAGCAATATGACATCTGCCATTATCTGCTTGGCTAACCAAAAGTTTAATTTTCTAAATTGATTTTTGATAGTATGGTTAAGAACTTGGATAATTTATCTGGAAAATGTTATATGTATCCAAGGTTTTTGCAAGTGTTTATGGACAAACAATTTACTGAGAAGGTAACTCATAAGAGATAATATATTGCACCTTCTCATCCTAAAAAGATTTTCAGTAATATGAAAAGAATTGGTAAAGGATTTTCTGGTGCTGTAACACCTTTGTTTCAAACAATGGTGGTACAAGGCCAACAACAAATGGGTGAAGGTTCAAAAATCCCCACTGATACCCAACACACACCCACAATTCTACAACCATCCACATCACACCTTCAAAATACCCAAAAACCTAGGAAGCCAAAAAGAAAGGGCACTGAGATACCTCAATCTAGTGCTCCTACACAAAGTGGTGCAGATGAGGTTGTCTATAAGGAGGGGAGTGACAGATTGGTGAGGGCTTCCACTACTGCTTCTAGCTTAAATGGAGAGCAGGACAGTGGTAACAGCAATAAGACCCAATCTAAGGCAACATCTAATGAGTCAAGTTCCCATGGAACTGATTCATATGATGGTCCCAGGTGCCAAGAGACCATGGGGGATGCAGATGCTCAAACTAGGTTTGTGGCAGTGTCTAATCAATCAAATGATTCACCTCTCGGGATAGGTAACACACTCCGAAGTGATGAGGATAGTATTAAACTTAAGGAATTGATATAACAATGTACCGCTTTACAAAATCAGGTTCTTGATCTAAAGAAGACAGTGAACTCTCAACACGATGAAATTACAAGTTTGAAGAAAGGAGTTAAGAAGCTTGAGAAGAAGAAAAGGTCAAAAACCTCTGGGCTGAAAAGACTATAAAGGGTTGGTGCAACTGTTAGGGTGGACTCCTCTAGTGATGAAAGTTTGGGTGAGAATGCAGCCAAACAGGGGAGGAATATTGATGATGTTGATGTTATGGATGAGGAAGTATTGGATACTGAAAAAGATGATGTTATTGTTGAAGTAAAGGCTAAGGAAAATGTTGTTGAAGAAGTGGTTGAAGTCATTAATACTGCTAAGATCATTGTTGATGCTACTAAGGTTAGTACTGCTGATGTTGAAGTTAGCACTACTAGTGAAAATGCTAATGCTGCTAGTGTTGCAACATCTGTTAGTGCTGATACAACAAATGTTACAACTGCTGATGATCTGACTATGGCTCAAGTACTGGAAGCCTTAAACAGCACAAGACCCAAGGAGAAAGGGGTTGTAATCAAAGAGCCAACAACAACAACAATAACAACTTCACAACCATCAACAGATAAGGGTAAAAGTATTTTGATAGAGCCTTTGAAAAAGAAATATCAGATAAAGCTTGATGTAGAGGTTACACTCAAATTCAAAGTTGAACTTGATGAGGAAGAGAGGAGACTTGCAAGTGAAAGAGCTCAAAAAGAAGAAGAAGCTAATCTTGCCTTGGTGAACACATGGGATGATACACAGGCAAAGATTTAAGTTGACTATCTATTGGCTAAAAGACTGCAACAAGAAGAAAGAAAACAATTGTCTAATGCTGAACAAGCAAAATTATTTGTTGAATTCTTAGAGACAAGGAGAAAGTTCTTTGCAGCAAAGAGAGCAGAAGAGAAAAGAAACAAACCACCAACACAAGCTCAACAAAGAAAGGTCATGTATGCTTATCTGAAAAAAATGGAAGGAAGGACTCTTAAAAGTTTAGCAAATTTTTCATGTGAAAAGATCCAAGACATGTTTAACAAAGCAATGAAGAGGGTAAACACTTTTGTTGATATGGAGACAGAGCTATTAGAAGGTAAAAAGAGAGCAGGGACAAAGATAGAGCAAGAGATCCAAAAGAAGCAAAAGGTAGATAATGAGAAAGAAACAACAAAGCTTAAAGAGTTCAATCATTACCGATGATGATGAAATAATAATTGATGTTGTTCCTTTAGCTACTAAGCCTCCAAGCATTGTTGACTGGAAGATCTACAAAGAAGGAAAGAAAATGCACTGGGAGATCATAAGAGCTAATGGACAATCCCATATGTATACCATCTTTGGTAATATGCTTAAAAGTTTTGATAGGGAGGATTTAGAAACAATGTGGAAATTGGTGAAGGCTAAGTATGGATCAACAAGGCCAAGTAATGCCTATGATTATGTCTTGTGGGGAGATCTGAAGATAATGTTTGAACCACATGTAGAAGATCAAGTATGGAGGAATTTGTATGAAAATAAAGTACTGTCTTGGAAGCTTTATCACTCCTGTGGAGTTCATGTCTTGATAGTGAAGGCTATGGTAATCTACATGTTGGTGGAGAAAACATATCCCCTAAGATTTTCTATAGTTGATCAAATGTTGAATTCGTGTAAACTTTAAGTTGATTATTTCACTGAAATAGCCTATCAGCTTCTTAAGAAAATGGAAAAACTGCTTAACAAGAAGTGAAGTGTTTGGAAGATATATGCTAAGCGTTTACTATTGCTCTTACAAAGTTACTACTGCTTATACAAGTTAATGTTACTGAAGAACTTCAAGGAAAATATTCTAAGTGTGTTGAGACTGCTAGAACAAAGCTACTACTGTCAGTACAAAGTTACAACTGTTGACAAAGTTAATGCTGCCAGAGTAAAGTGACAACTGTTAGGCTTAAGTTAGTACTGTTACAGGTTTTAGTTAGTACTGCTTATGAGATATACTTTGTAAAGCCATGTGATATGTTTAGATTATTATAGAAAAGATTTAGAAAAGATTTTTCTTGGTGAGAAAGAATTGTAAGCCTTGTAGGATTCCTTGGTGTATAAAAGGAGATCCTAGGGCATAGAGTTAGATACGTGAAACACATAGAAAGTTTATAGCTTCAAGGTTTTGTAACCCTAATACTGTTGAGTATTCGTATTATTCATTAATAATATTGAGGCTTATTCTTTGTTGAATTGTGTATTCTTTGTGTTACTGTTACATTGAAAATTCTTCTTAATATCAAAGACTAGATTCCGCATAGTATTTGGTATACTCAAACACAGTTGTTTCTATTCTAGTTGTGTTAGATTTATCTAATATAACTAAACCTTATACAAGCTAAGGAATTCGATCAAGTGCTCAACTGGGATCAACAAATAAAAATGAACAGTGTCTCAGCGATCGGAGACATAATAGTTAGGTTTTGGCTAAGAAAATGTATTGGCTACAAAACACGGTTACAGTAAGTTAAGACACACCGAGGTAACCGAATCATCATTTCCAAGTAACTATCACCAAAATTAGATATATGATAACAACCCATAAGAGTATATGGAAAAACGTACCAGGTTAAACTAATGGTTGATAGTTTAAAGTACCCATAAGAGTATATGGAAAAACGTATCAGCTTAAACTAATGGTTGATGGTTTAAAGTACTAGTGCTAGCATTAAAGTGAAATGAAAACAATAAATAGCATACCTCAAACAAATCCGTTTAGTCAGGGCAACTTTTGGTTATTTTGTACACTTCATCTAACTGGGCATCCGAACTTCTTTCTCTTCCGCTTACGGTTTGTGCAACATATATTTCTCGTTTGGTTTTTGCAAAGCACACAACATCAACTACACTGCAACATTCACTGCGTTCTTTACTCTAGACCTCTTTTCCACTGTCATTATAACAACACTACTTGAAGCATCAATATCAACTGATGATGTGTATCTTCTATCGTGAGCGGGGCCTAGATCATTGATAACTTTTCAAGTGAAACCGAAACAATGAGACTAAAGATTGTTTTAACTTGTAAGTATTGTATTCTATGGTAATATCCAAATGTACTATTCATATTTGTTAGCGGTTTTTGGCCAATGTCTGCTGTTACAAAACTCATGTAATATATGTGTTGGCTCAGATCATGTGTTGGCAACAAAGCACGGTTGCATTTTATGCACTCCAATTTGTGCCAGGAAAAAATTAAGACGGACTAGCCGATAGAATCATCATAGCCAACTGACCGATTATCTAAATTAGATATGCAAAAACAACCTACAAAGTATATGGCAAACTAAATAGCCTTGAACTAATGAATCATGGTCTAAAAAGATGCATAGAAAAAATAGTTGTTGTTCAAACACCAACTTGAACGACAGTTCACAATAAAAGCATGGTAATGTCAAATGGAAAAAACAAATTAAACAAATAAAAATAATAATAAAATCCACAAAACCAACAAATATCGTACTTCAGCAAAACAACTTTCTTAAAAACAATAAAACACTATACTAATTAAGATTATAAACAACATATATCATTTAAACTCTTAAAGATCATTAAACAAAAGATCCATCTTCTCCACACAATAAACACATATTTAATTCCAAACAACAAACAATCTACCAGCAACAACTATAAAATGGGCAAAAATTGTTAGCCTCTAAATAATGACACATAATAATGTCAACAGGTAAATGATTCAATGCTTCGACCTTTTTGCATAATGTAATAAAGTAATAACAACAAACATAGCAACTCACAGCGGCAATCAAAGACTTGCAATCCTCTCCAAAGTAGATATGAGCAAAGTCGACACAGGCCAGTATATGGACTTGGCTTTCCATTTCCTACTCCACATTTGGCTACTAAATAGATCGCCAAGCAACCAACTTGCTCCCTTGTGGTTCTGGAGCTACCCAATTAATCAGGGCATACTTCATAACGAAAATTCTTCTTAAAGCATCATACATAACATTTAAATCGATTGCTTCCATCCTTTGCACCCAAACATTAGTATGCCCAGCTAATATTTCTTGGACACCCTAAATACCAAAAAGAACAAACTATTAACAATTGGACCAATAATATTTTTGCCTAGCCTCGGATATGGTATTAGGTACAAAACAGTAGACTAACCGGGTGACCGAACCATCATTAGCCAAATGTGTACTGAAAACTTTTGGCTGCATCGTGCACAGAACTCCCACGATAACAACATCAGCGGCAACCTGTAAACATGACTTCAGATATAAGAACAGATCCTTAATGAGCTTTGGAGCTCTAAAGACGACCGAAAAGCTTTGGAACTCTGAAGACACAACAACATAAATGGTGTTTCGGTTTCTTTCAGGTTTATATTGGGTGAGAGCGTGTCTACAGGTAACACTTGCCTAGGTTGTCACGTAGATAGTGGACTTGACCAACCCGCTGCTGAATTAGAGGAATACTTACACATTAAACTAACGAGGGTGATAGAGAAATAAGTTAGAGAATTTAACTAGGGAGTAATGTATGATTAAGTGAGCACGTTTGTTTACCTATACGAGTTTTCACCAATTTTATTTTCTTGTTATTAGTTTAGATTTAGTTTAGTTATTAGTTTTAAAACTAAACTCTTCAAAACCCGAGATTTTTTACTTGCTTTCTTATCTATACTACTTATAATAGAGGAATGAATCTCTCTCTTCAAAATTTTCAGACCAAAATTTTCATACCAAAACAAATAATTAAGCATAGTGTACGATACTTTAATGCACCCAATTTCATTTTCAGACTTACAAAAATTAATGCTATTAATTAATACACCCCATCACCAATTAATACAAAAAGTAAAGCACAATGTACAAATAGATTTCCTCCTCAATCAACAAACAACTAGTCGAAGTGGGTCGGTCGGATCTGGTAACCCACTAGCTAAGATCCATACCAACATACTGATCTGTGACAACTGCCCCGATCCATGATCCGCTCCATCACTCGACCCATCAAGATTATCCTACAGGCACCACCATAAGAGTTTTGGTCTTCTTGTGTTTTTGTTACTTGGTTTATTCAGAAAGATCGAAGGATTTGTTTAGTTTACGAAAACGGATCTCAGATTTGCTCAAACAAATTCACAGATCTGAAAAGATCTTAGGTTTTTAAACCAAACTTGTCATAGATCCTCTAGAAGCATAACCTTGTTTTAATTTCGAATGGTTTTTAGAAAGAACAAAACATAACAGTTTCATTCTTACTTATATTCGGTCTACCAAAAACGAAAAACAACAAAAACCACCTACCCGAGGCCCTTAACGGATCTTGAAGCCATTGGCGTGGTCCACGCTTATAGATAGATTCAAATCAGTAGGGTATGTTTTTTTGTTATTCATATAGAGTTTGTTTGATTTGGTTATGATCAAAGAATAAATCAAGGAACGATTTTTGTTGATGTTTTTATTATTCGGTTGATAGAAAAACCAAGGATGGGGGCTGATTTTGTTCGAGAGAGTGTCTGTGAGTTGTTGTGCTTTTTCCTTTTGTGAGTGAAGAGAGTGTTTTAGGTTTACACTATATGTATGAAACCGATTTTTGTTAAATGGTTTGGACTATTATTTGGGCTTCTAACATTGGGTCAAATATTATTAAATCGTTAACTATCAAAACATATTGTACATCTTCTTTATTCTGATATGAAAATGAAAAACAAAAGAATTACTAATAGAAACATAACTGATATGCCCAATAATTAATTTTATATGTAAATCAATGTGACCATGACCTATTGATTCGTAAAGGAATTGGTATATCTCCTATCACCAACAAAATAATGACGGATATTTTTAAACATACAATTAAACATGTCAATCAATGATCTTATTAATATCCAAAATTAATAAAGGTTTAGTAAACAACTAGCAGGGTACCACACAATGCAGCGGCGAGTACCCATTGACTAAATTTTGTGGCGAGCAAATGTTTATCATGCACTGTAGAATGAACAACAGTGTTCCTGGTTAAAGAGTTAAAGTTGTTCCAACATGAATTTTCTTACATTTATTTTAAAAAGATGTAGTAAATTAAAATACGTAGTTCATCAGAAATTAAAAGACGTAAAGTTATTGTTTATGAAAAACATATAAATGAAAAACACTTGCTCACCCTGTGAATAAATTTTGTGGCGATCAAATATTTTTCATTTATATATTTTTTTTCTAACAATAACTTTAGTAAGCAACGTTTTTTTCGTTGTTCAAAATGACTATATGATTTATATAAAGGTAAACTTTATGGATAGGGGTGTTCAAAATATCTGTGAAACCGAAAAACCGAGCCGACTTGCTCACTTTGAAACCACAGAAAACGATCATTAATAAACCGAAACCAAGCTTATAGTTTTTAAGATTGAGACACACCCTAACAGAAACTCGAGCTTATATCAACAACCACGAAACAATACCAATTAACCAAAAGAAATTCAGATATTCATATAATGCAACTAACAAAATTTTGTGGCATCCTTTTACTTTCAATATTTCCAGCCCAAAAACACAAATAATCCGACATTCTCATTTCTTTTTCGTTTATACTTTTACGAAAAACATTTGCGCCACAAAATTAGTCACTGGGTACCCGCCGCCGCATTGCGCGGGTACCCTGCTAGTAAAATATAAAAGATCAAAAATAATTTTCCCTCAACCCTTAGACTTAATTCGTCATACACTTCAAGGCTACCTCACTATTCTTCTAGAGAACGATCAATCCCCTGTGTCTTACCTATACTACACTAGAACGGTTATGTACTCTGCCTAGGAGGATTATAAAACTTCTTGTGTTTACAATTATCCGCATCAACGACTAATTTCTCATTCTATATTTTGCTTAATTTGTTTTTCTTTTTGCATGTTGATGATGAAAGCATCCTCCTCCAATAACCCCACGATGCTAGTGCCGAGAAATTTCATTTCTTTCAACTTCATTATTGCCGTGTTCTTCGCTTTAGTCACTGTGTACATCTCTTGAGCGGCCTCCCGTTTGAGACTAAATTCATTTTGTAAAGTCTCCCCAAAATCTTGTGGGTTATTCCCTGTGGTGACCGACGTGGTCTCCGATTTAGTTTTTTTTTCGCGGGACGTTGTTTGCTAGGTGGACGTGGTCTCGGATCATTTCTGAATAGCTCGGTATGTCCGGTGACATCAGCCGGATTAACGGGCTCGGCCGCATCCCACTTAGGGTGTTTTTTCAAGATTTCTCATTGCCCGTCTTTGAGTAAGCGATTTTTCTTTTGACTCGTCGCGAAACGAACTCCTACACTTGTTCAAAAGATCAACCTCGTTTCCATTACTTCTACTCAAATGTTTGTAAATAGCGTTGACCTTTTGGCAATTACCGTTCTAAATTGCCCACTTTCCGTTAACTTATCCTTGGTACGTTTATGTAAAGAAGACTTGTTGAACTCATTAAGAACCTTGAACCAAAATGTTTCATCTTGGTTATTTCTGACTTCGTTATCTTCAAAAACCACAACAAAACACTCGGCTAATAACGCTTCCTCTTGATTTAGATCATTGATTTATCCACTTATTACGATTGTAGATACAAATAGTTGGAACTAAATACTGTTAATTTGATTTTTGTTTTTTTCTTTCAATCTTTATTGTAGCCATCTCTTTTTTATATATAGCTACTAGGACTAATTAGGAAAATGTATGAAATATCATTTTCCATGGGCAAAAAGTGTCTAGTATAATCTTGATTCAGGTTTTGAACTTTTAATCACTTTCCCAAACTCCTTTGTATTAACGCCTGAGTCAAACACTTTGACTAAACTTTTCAGTCACAAGTCACAACCATCACTCCAAAACACAGTGAGATCCTTAACTGATGACACCAATGGCATCATCGACAACTGATCATCTCACAAAAGCCAAACACCAAGTCTCCACAATGCTCAAACAAGGCTTCATCTCAGACCACTTCCTATCCCCACCACCACCACCCGACCCATCAACCCGACCCACCACCACCCTTTTCGAAATGATGTCATCCGAAGAACCAACTCCACAAAAAGACCCTTTTGACCCGTCTCGAGCCCGAGCCGAAGAACGGGTCAAAAGGGTGTTGTCCCGGGCTCCGTTTATGAGCCCGGGGTTTGGGGATGTGAAGCTTACGTGCACTGCACGTGATGGGTTTAGTGTGAGTGTGAATGTGGATAGAGATGTGTTGGTGAGTAAGAGTAGGTTTTTTGAGGAGAAATTGGTTGGTGGGGTGGTGAGGAAGAGTTGGTGTGTGGAGATTTGTGAGTGTGATGATGTTGAGGTTTATTTGGAGTGTTTGGTGCTGATGTATTGTCAGGATGTTGAGGATTTCAGGAAAAAGATTCTTGGTGAAGGTGTTGATAAGATCTTGGGGTTGCTTAAGGTATCATGCTTTCGTTTTTGGTTTTTAATTTGGTTGTTCGATTAGTCAGTGTTTATATGTCGTGCTTTGTGCTTTTTGACATTTTGACCGATTAATCCACAGGGTTTTAGCCCACTGTCGAACTGAAACAGATAGAGTACAGCCCTCAGTTGACTCGACCACATCAGGGTTGTTTGCGCCAAGCAGGAATTGAATTTGGGACCTCTAACAGTAAAGTGATGATAGTCGCAAGAATTTTACCACTAGGCCACCCCTTAGCGCTTTTGTGTTTAATTGTTAAATAACCGATTTAAGTGTAGTATTAACAAAACTGATACTGTGTATCTAGTTAGGGTGTTTAGTATTGCTTACTAAAACGGCTTATTTGCTTATTGTGTTTTTTGATATGGGTATTTGGAAGGTGTTAAAGATTTCTGGTAAAATGCTTATCTGAATGTTTCCGAAAGTATAAGAAATTTTGTAAGCAATCCTTACTACACCAATAGAATTATTCTAATTTACAAGCAGTTGCAACATAAGTGAATATTGTTTGCTCAACTTTAGGGGGTGTTTGGCTAAGCTTATATGATGGGCTTATGAGCTTATTAGCTTATATGTGTCAAATAAGCCTAAACTAAGTGTTAAACAAGTACTCCCTATATAGTATAAACATATGCAAGTACTATCTTTAAAGAAACTAAGAAAGTAATCTCTGATGAGATTTAGTGAAATCTTGGTATGGCTATTTAAAATATGATACAAAAATTGGGAATCTTATTACTCTAGTGTTAGAAGATTGTTTTATCAAAATGATGTGTTTCTATCGAATTTGTCCCATTTTTTGCGCGTTGTACAATGTCAGATTGTGTATAGGAAATGTAGGGTGTTTTTATTTGAAGGAAATGTAGTCAGGATAAGATTTTTCTCCATGGGTGCCAAGTACTTAGTGTTAATGTCCTAGTCTAGATGAATTGGTAAACTGTATGAGAGGCTGAACTTAGGGTGTGCTTGGTTAAGGGGTATGGGCCATAAGGAATGGGTAACATAATGAATAATGATGCTTGGTACTATATAATGCAATCACCCATTACCCACTTTTGGGCAATGAGTCATTACCCACTAACTTGAGGGTAATGAATTTGATTACCTTTATATTCCTTTTGCCTTTCACATTGCTATTCCCCTCTACAAACCAAGCATGCCCTTAGTCTTTGTTCATGCCTGTATTCTGTTTCTAGCTTCAGATTGTGTAAAGGTTCTACCATCAAGAAACAAAAATGAAAATACAATAATTTTAATGCTAATATTGATTTTAAACATGATCCATTTGACCCCCCTAGTCAACCAGGTTGCTTAATGTCTATCATATTTGTAGGTATGTGATGCATTGAAATTTGATGATGGGATATCATCATGTTTAAAGTATTTAGAAGCCGTCCCATGGTCAGAAGGAGAAGAAGAGAGAGTGATCATGAATCTCAACGAACTTCATCTTCCTAACGATCATGAAGTTTTAGAACGAGTAGCATTAGAGGCATCAACATCTTCAAGAATTGATGACATTTTCTTGAGGTTATTCACCGGAGTTCTGCAGGCTAAAGATGAAAAGGCCCGCCGAGAAATGAAAAGCCTAATTTCTCGATTACTTAGAGAAGACAATTCTACGCCTGGTTATAACGACGCCTACAATAAACTTGAAATCTCAAAAGTAACACTTTATACCATTTGTCACAGATGTGTTACTTCTCTTATACTTTGCTTATCTGAAGCGACATCTGGGGATGAAAATAGGGGAATGATGAGTGAAATAGCTCGAGAAGCTGATAATCTTGAATGGGTTGTTGATATCTTGATTGAAAAGCGGATATGTGAAGATTTTGTAAAGTTATGGGCGGATCAGAATGAACTTGCAATGCTTCATTTAAAGGTTCCAGTAATGTATAGGCATAAAATTAGCAGGATTACTGCACAATTATGTATTGCAATCGGTAGAGGGAATGCTTTAGTGCCAAAAGAGACTCGGGTAGCTTTGCTATCAACTTGGTTGGGAGCTTTATACGATGATTTTGGATGGATGAAAAGGGGTTCAAGAACAGGTGACCGGAGATTGATTGAAGATGGGTTGTGTCAGATTATTCTTACACTGCCCTTATCACAACAACAAACTTTTTTGATGAGTTGGTTTGATCGGTTTCTTGAGAAAGGTGATGATTGTCCAAATATTCAAAGAGCCTTTGAGATTTGGTGGAGAAGAGCTTTTGTTAGGCAGCCAGTGGTTGAGCCGCAGTTGCAAATAACGGTGTGTGACTATCCGAACTGAATGTGGTTTATGTTTTGCGAAACAATATGTACATATGAAGAGGTATGTTGTTTTTGTTGATTTATATACTTGTGTTGGTATTTAGTTTGGCCGATTTAGTACACTCTTTAATCAATATGAGTCTTATAAGTTGATTTATATCTGGTATAGATGATGCATATGTTGTACTGCTACTAGTCATTAATTTGTTACTATTATTACAAGCATTCATTTGGTACAGACAATGGCCGGAGGTCCCTGGAAGCAGTCTCTCTACTTCCGGGGGTTAGGGGCAAGATGTGTCTACATTCCACCTCCCCCATACCCCGCTCCGGCGGGATTGGGTATGTTGTATTTGGTACAGACAATGGTTCTGTTATCATTGCAATTTTGATGCTTAAAATCGACTAATTTATGACTTCTAATACTTGCAAAATACATAGTACACCATAGTATTTATAATAGCTAATCAACTCGGACACCATAACTTCCCATTAACGTTCTCCATGCTTCTATAGTGTTTATTGAGCTCGAGTACGTCAGTAGGCACAACAAAAACACAAGAATTCAATCAATTTGGATATAAACACCAAACAGCCTGAAGTGATCAAGTCTCGGGATTTTGTTAGTGAAATTGTAGGTAAATTGAAAACCAAGGAAAAGACTGAAGGAATTAAGTGATGGTGAATCAGAAGAACTCGATTAGTAATTATTTACTTTGTGCTTTCCCAAAAAAGAAAAAAAAGAAAAAATACTGGAGTACTTATTTTGACATAAGGAGACTAAAACTAAACCAGATGAGATGATTAGATCCTAAGTTGAAGAATTTGAGTAATCATTGAACAATTGGTTTTGTATTTGCTTATTTGGGCAATTTCACTTGACATTCGACTTTGTTATCATGAAATTGTTATAAGTTTTGATTATGAAATTTATGTTTTCTCAATCGGGAAATAGTGATAATAGTAAAAATAACTAGAACCCTTGCAGAAGCATTACAACTCTAATCTATTAGCTAATACAAACAAACATCGGGTTACGACACCAGTCTATCCAAGATACCATAAAAAAGATTGTCTGTTTTTGAAAGTCATACGGGTTGCCTTTATGACTTTATCAACTGACCGACTAGACCGACATTGCAACATTTCACTGCATCTAAGAATTTGTGTGCAGCCACTAATTGATGAGCATTGCATATTCCCAATCAACCAGCACTGGCGTCTTTTGGCCCTTCAAAATGTTGGACCGTCGCAGCCGCACTACATACGAATTCTGGTCCTTAACTCCTGAGCAAATCTAAAGCTCAGCGAATAAATTAGTCGCTCTTAAGTATCACAAATGGGCCACAGTAAAGAATCTAAATCAACTCCTTGATGTCCAGATTAGGCAACCTATTGTTCCAAAAACCATAATGTTGACTTTGGTCATAATAAATTATCCCGATACACTGGAATCTCCAAAGATTAAAGCTAAGAAGACATTATGTATCAATATCCTAGTAGAATAAAATTAATCAGCGCAATATTCTCGTTAATAAGGACAAAGAAACTGAGAATTTAAATAGGAATAAAACAATCTAAAATATGTATAACTATCAAAAACAAAAGCGAAAATTACATGGACCCTGCATGTGATAAGCAGAGGACTAACTTTTTGTTATTTACCCAAATGAACATGTTAATAGCGAAGGTTATATAGACCAAATAACTCAACACGTGTCACCATTTAATCAACTTGAACAAAAAAATAAAAATAAATAAAATAACAAATCCACATCATTGGTAGCGAAAAAAGTTACCCGACCAAAGAAAATATATGCCACCAATGCATTTACACATTTGAAATTTTCATATTAAATGAGAAGAATATAAAAAGTGAAAAATTTACCCTTAAACTTTTTGATATTTACAACTTTTTTATATATCAAACTTTATTCGTTAAATATTTAGCAAATATCAATTAAATTCACTAATAAAAAATATACCGTTGCGAAGAGCTCTGGATTACGAACAAAGCGAGCCGAATATCGATATGCCTTTGACGTACATACGATTTTATAAAAAATGTTGAAGTTTGATATATTTAAAAAAAAAAAAAAAAAAAAAAAAACTCTTTCAAAACACACTCTTAAATTACACGGACCAAAGACGGGCGTTTGGAATGACCAGAACATCGTTTGGAAATAAAAACGTAAACATTAATTCATAAACTAAAAACGGTATCATTTTATTCATAAAACTAAAAACACCAACTTTTTTTATATAAAACCAAAACTTTTATTTATAAATTTATATAAAAAAAGTTTTAGTATTATTTATAAACGGTATCTTTTTATTCATAAATTTAATACGTGTGTTTTTTTTGTAAATCAATAAACTGAACCACAACCTTTTTGGAAGATTCAAATTTATTTTTCATCTGACGCAAATTTCCACAATTAAAGTTCCAATAGAGCGTTTATTTAAAGAAAATCAACCCTCTACTTTTAAGCTTGTAAATTGGGGGAAAGAGTTCTCATTTCCAGCTTATATTTCCAACCAAGTTTTCTTGTAACACTACGTTTCGATATATATTTGCTAAATATTTAACGAATAAAACTTGTTTTATAAAAAAGTTGTAAATATCAAAAAGTTTAAGGGTAAATTTTGCACTTTTTATATTCTTCTCATTTAACATCAAAATTTCAAATGTGTAAATGCATTGGTCCCGTATATTTTCTTTGGTCAGGTAACTTTTTTCGCTACCAATGATGTGGATTTTTTTTTTTTTTTTTTTTGAGTAAACTCCAAAATACATCCCTGTGGTTTACCCTATTTCGCACCATACATCACTCTCGAAAAAGTTGCAACATACACATCCTATTTTAGTAAAAGTTAACCAATATACATCCAAGAGGACGAACGGTGCAAATATTGTGTCATTAACTTGGACACGTGGCAGTTAAATAAGGGTAATTCTGTCATTTTTTCACACCTACTCACTCTTTTTCTTCTTTAATCCAACAACAAACACAAACTCACCACCACAAATCAAAAACTCAAATCCGAACAACAAACAACAAACTCAAATCATCTCTTGTGATTCTTTAATCCAAACAACAAACAACAAACACAAATCAAAAACTCAAATCCGAATAAAAAACAAACAACAAACACAAATCAAAAACTCAAACCTAAAAATCCCAACAACAAACACAAAATCAAAAACTCGATGTTTAAGCAATTTCTAGAAATTGTGATTCTTTTTCTACCACAAATCAAACAAAAATGAAGGAGATGAAATCCAACACATTTTAGTCAACACATTTCATCAATTTCAGTCAACACATTTCATTAATCCAACACATTTCATTAATCATATGTTTGTAAATTAACATAAGCACAAATAGTGTTAGGAAATTAAAAAGATCCCAATACCCCTCGTTACTTTCACAAAACTTCCAACAAACCCATTAATCAAATTTCTTCTTGTGTTTTGGGTTTAAGATTTTATCTTCTAAGAGATCGATGAAACTTTTAAAGTTTTGTTTTTTTTCTTTTGAATGGTTCGAATATTGAAAAAAAGTTTATCTTCTAAGAGATCGATGATGGGTTCTTTGTTCAAGCTTTGAAAATCTTTAACGGTTGAAATGAAAGTTGAACAAGATCTGAGATCGTTTGTTTTCTCTTAACGAGTCTTGTTTGTAGATTGGTTGTTAGATGTGGATTTTGTTAGTAGTATGACGTGAGTTTAGTGGTTGGATAGGAATATTTGGTGTTGTTTCTGGACTGTGAAATGGGATATTGTATAGATATCGTTTGTTGTTGTTGTGATTCAAATTTGAGTTTTGTTGAGTTGTTGTACGAAGATAGGAAATGGGAGATGGGATTTTGTGGTGTCAAGTATAGGATAGGATATGTTTTTATTGAATCTGGTCTCGTCACTTTCTTTTCTTTTTGTTTTTGATTTGCCTCTTTGATTTGTGATTTTTTGTTTGTTGTTTGGATTAAAGAATCACAAGAGATGATTTGAGTTTGTTGTTTGTTGTTCGGATTTGAGTTTTTAATTTGTGGTGGTGAGTTTGTGTTTGTTGTTTGTGTTTGTTGTTTGATTAAATAAGAAAAAGAGTGAGTAGGTGTGAAAAAATGACAGAATTACCCTTATTTAACTGCCACGTGTCCAAGTTAACGACACAATATTTGCACCGTTCGTCCTCTTGGATGTATATTGGTTAACTTTTACTAACGTAGGATGTGTATGTTGCAACTTTTTCGAGAGTGATGTATGGTGTGAAATAGGGTAAACCACAGGGATGTATTTTGGAGTTTACTCTTTTTTTTTTTTTTGGTTCAAGTTGCTTAAATGGTGACATGTGTTGAGTTATTTGGTCGCTATATAACTTTCGCGACCAACATGTCTATTTGGGTAAATAACAAAAAGTTAGTCCTCTACTTATCACAATGGTTGTGCACTGTCCTCCAACCTAATTTTCACAAAACAAAATGCTGCAACCTTTATAGGACTCAAAATTGAAAGAGATGAATTTTATATAAAAAAAAAATTGAAAGAGATGAAGAAGAAGATTAGACTAAGCCATAAAAGCCCATCAGGCTCAGTAGCCCAAGCCTAGTACTGTTTAGCTATGAACTACAGAAAGAAAAGGCTCAAAGGAAGTCATTATAAGTATATATTAAAGCAGACTCAAAACGTCGTCGTTTTGCACCTCCGTTTTCCCGCCAAAATTAGCGGGCTGCTACAGTGCGGCCCACTTTTTTTTTTTTTTTTTGATCCGTCTGCTCCATTGATTCGTAGCAATTGGGTTTAACCCATCAAAGGAGATCACGTTAGATAGATGGCTAGAATATTCGGGAGTCGCCTTTCACACACACACGCACACAGAGTCACCAGATGTCGCAACTGAGAGTTAGGTTCAATTTGGCTTGTGGTTGCCCGATATGCCAAGGTATGTAAGCTTTTAATTATAATTATTTAATTAGATTTGTTGTTTATGAGCTTATTTTATTTTGTTCGGATTAACGTCTTAGGGTTCCAATTTTGGGGTTTTGTGCTTGCTGGATATGCAAAGGTATGTAGCCTTTTAATCATAATTATTCAAGAGTAGTCGCGATACTTGATCGGTTAAGGTTTGATGGTTTCTGAGTTTCAAGTTGTTGTTCTATGTGTCTATTTGTTGCTTAATGTTATTTATCTTTTTTTTATTTAGATACGTATTTTGTTTGAGTTGTTGCTGTCTTTGGTGCCTGTCGCTTTGTGTCTGCCTGTTAATATATGTGTGCTCATCGTTATTAGCTGCTATTTGGAATACTTTGTTGTTGATTTTATGTGCTACCTGCTTTATTGTTTTGGTCCATTAGTCTTGCAATAGGTAGTAGGCCCATGTCTTTTGTTTTTGGTATTATCTAAATAAAGAATCCGAAGTTGGAGAGAGGAAGACGAATATATACAGTTGCAGGAGTTTCAGGCATACAACAATAATGTGATTTGTGATGTGGTTATTTGATTTTGTTAGTTTATTTGATGAATTAATGTGTTCATTGTGATGTTTAGTGCTTAGGCACACCAATTGTTTGTTTTTAAGCCTTACTGAGAAAGTTGTGGACCAAAGTTTGCCAAGGCAACTACTTACAGGTTAGCACTCTTTTGTTTGATTTGCAGCTTACACCACATCGATGTGGAGAATGAGAGATGAGGATATAGATGAAGATGACAAGAATGATGAGATTGATTATAAGAGGCTAATGGTCAGGTTTTCAAATTTTTTTTTTTTTTTTTTTTTATTTATTTTTTTTTTTTATTTATTTATTGAGTGGACTAACCAAGGATGTAACAACGGCTTTACAAGCTTACAAGCAGCATTTTTTAAAATTTCCAGCATAAACGAAAAATGTTTGTGGGAATTGCAGGTATATTTTTGGATTTGCCAGTTTGCTTTTGCTGAGACATACTCATCCATGTGTTGGCATTTGTAGCTTTAAAATTATTTTATTCCTTGCTTTTGGTTAGTCCAGTTTTTATTAAAATTAGATGTAACCTTACTAATACTAATACCAAAATTAAAATGTTATGCTTATTTGTTTGGTTGTGTCATAGTAAAGTCACTTAGGTTGCATTTCTAATGGACTATCATTTAATACCACGTGCAGCTTAAAGTTGGCCAATAATATGAGGCAATGACAGGAACGCGTTTATTTCAAGGTCTGACTTGGTTGATGCAAATATCTGCTAGAATAGAAGATTTTATAGTGGATACTCTGAAACTAAGGGTCCAAATTGGTCCATACCTGACACAGGTTTTTAAAGATTCTACCAAAAGAAAGGTAATCTTTTTTGCTTGATACACATGTTATAGCGAATTTTGAGCCACTTTATAACTCAATATTATATCAGGTTATGTATGGAGCCGATTGGGATATTATATGGCTGCAACGTGACTTTGGTATATATGTTTGTAATATGTTCGATACCGGACAGGTTATCTTTCAGCTCCACTCAACATCTCATTTTCAGCATGCTTTGTTTATTTTGTATGTAGCTTAATAATGAGTGTGAATTATATATCGTACAGGCCTCAAAGGTGCTGAAGTTGGAAACAAATTCTCTTGAGTATCTGTTGCGATACTACTGTGAGGTTGCTACAAATAAAGAGTATGCATTTTTTCTTTTTATAACTATACACATATTACGACAGTTCTTTTTGTTTATTGATTCTAATTATACTTAATATTCAATATCTTGCAGATATCAGAACGCGTACTGGCAATTGCGGCCAATGACAAATGAAATGATGAAGTATTACGCTATCATGTTTGCATATGTTACTACCACCAGAAACGGGTCCGGCAGTTAATGAAGGCCAACCGTCGGGACTGACTCAGACACTGCTATTGACAGGGCCTGAAACTGACACAGAAAACACCATGCAGGTCCCTGTACCAGTAGAAAAAACGCCTGCTAAACCCCCTGAGGCGTCGCCAGCAAACAAAATGCCACAAAGTTCAACCCCAGTGAATTCAGAACACACCCATACCTTGCACCAACCTGTTACGAAAGACGAACAGCCAAAAACCTCAGCCAGAAGACAACTGTTGCAGTCTGATGTAAAAAAAAGATGCAAGCTCGACTGGCAAAAGAACAAAGCAGCAACAATAAATTTTACCGGCTTGCGGAAGGTGAATGTCTTTGGTTCACACGAAACAAATTGCGAACATATTTTCCATTATACCATCTGAAATTAGTGTCGACCATCCTATTAACAATGTTGTCGTTTATGTAGCGGATCCTTCTTGCGTGTCTGCGGGGTATGCTTTTAACTCACGTGAACCAACGTTTCGTGCACCAGAAAGGCCTCACAGTTGAACAGGTTACGTTCTATAATATTTATGATTAACGTTTTTTGTGTTACCGTTTGTAAATATTTATTGCTAATAAGTATATGATTTTCTTTTTTTCAGTCCCACCGAGAGAATATAAGTGATTTTGCTCTTGCAATCAGCCGTGTCGACTGTGTAAAGCCATTGTTCGACTGTAGCTTCATACTGGTAGTTTGGTACTCATTTCAGTCACAAACATTGAAATGGCATTTCACCTTATGGTATGTGATGTGTGGTTATAAATAAACAAAGCCTGCATGAGACATCACATTCCAGTTTAAAATTGCGGTATGTCTTAGTTTAAAATTGCAGCAGACCACAAAGCCTCTTGGATTATAAATCAACAACCTTAACTTTCGAACACGTGTGGAAAATCAGTTTGTTAGGTGAGCCGTATCCTTATAGTCGTTTGCAAAGTTTACTTCAGCAAATGCACTTTAAAGCTTCTAACTCGAAGTCATGTGAAAAATCACTGTTAGGTGACACTTACTCTCAGAGTGTCTCGGGAATTTTTTTTCAGTAAATGCACTTTAAATTTCTTTTCTCTTTTTGCAGTTTTTAAGTTGCTGGACGTCGTGATACTCCTCAACAAACTGACGAGGCTCTTAATATAGTTCCTCGAAAGCGGCTTCTAACAAGTATGTCACTCTTTCCCATATTTAACCGTTTGTATGTGCATGAGGTTTTAACTCTTAGAATTTAAAGATAAGTTATAACTTGAAGTTTGGATTTAACTTATACTGTAATATAAGAAAATGGTGTTTCACGTTATAAAGATAAGTTATAACTTGAAGTTTGGACGATTTGTTGTTGTAGTAGGTTTTAATGAAGGGCCGGAAAAAGGGTTGCAGTAGTTCGCGTAGGAATATTGGACCGACATGCAGGGTAAGTGAAATTATTAGCTCCTTTGTAGCAGATGTGGCTTTTTTTTTTACCTTTTGTATCGCTTCCGTAAGCAGAGTGAACTCGGCCAAGGGTGTTAGTCACCATAGGGAGTAACGAAGGATAAAAGGGTAAACTTTGTGCCGTAAAACACTAAACTTTGAACGGATGGGGGTATGTCAACATTAATGAGCAGGTCCTTGCATTTTCTACAACTTTGGCAATATAGTTTGGTTGTTTTTTTGTCAATTCTTTTAGCTTATCAGGTATTTTCAAGATCTTTGTAATCGTCTTCAGGATAATCAGATTTCTAATGAACTTATCAACACTTTCTTCCGTGGAAATGGAGCCTATTACTGATGTTGATCATTTGGATACGATTTTGGGGCAAGCTACACAACGTTCTCAGCCTACTATTATTGACTGGTATGCATTTGGTTTTTGCTTATTTTTAATTTTCTGTAACACGTTCTATTGAATACCCGAATGTTTGTTCACTCGAGGTGAACTGACCACTTATTTCGAATCACATCTATTCGAAATTAGGATTACCATATACTGATTGTGTCATTGTTAATGTCACTATAGGCGCGTTTACACAAATGACAGCAGCCCCAGCACTACGCATTAAACAAACAGATCTGCAAGTTCAGTCACTCGAGGTAAATTTAATTACTTATTTTGAAACATTATTCGAGTTAAATGGGCCTCTAACATATGACAAACACGACCACATGCAAATGCCTCCATTAAACTATAAAATATAAACAACAAATATTTTAAAGCCATGTTAAAAATAAACGCAAAACAAATATATAAACTTTCGTCGCAAAACAATGACAAAGAAAACCCAAAAAACGCCGTTGCAATGTGCTTATCAGTGTTTGACAGTAGTTTGCATTCGCACGACATATAGACATCAATTAGAGTTATCCTAACTTTTTGCTACTAAACTATTGCACTCTAATGTTGGTGCACCTGTTAACCAGGATCATGTTCCATCCATTTCATCTATTATCTCTGCAGCTAGAGTCAGAAATGTTGTCCTGATACATGTATGTGTAAAGCAATATGGTTATTAGTATTACCAAAAAGTTTTATTCGTACAAACTTATAGATAATGGTTGAATTGCGTTAGTTTTTTGCAGGTACCTTTGTATTGTAGAATGGTGTTACAGTTTGTAATCAAAATCGTGTTCCGTAAAGTTTAACTGCCATAGGTACAAATATAGCAATGTACTATTTTTTATCTAATAATAAATGTTAATACCATTTCTACTTATATATCCATGCCGCGTATGAACTACAATCCCAGGAAAATGAGGTGTACAGCCTCCCCTTTTTTTCTCTTCATTCGAATTGCCTTGCTATTTTTTTATGCATTTTTATGTAAGTTGGCGTGTTTTTGGTCATGGTTTTGATTATTTTGGAATTTATAACCTTACTTTGTTCGACTTATTTAAGTGTTTTATGTTTTTCAGGTGGCTGTAATGAGAATTGCAGATGGTCACTTACAAATTAAGGTTTGGGTTTTAGTTACTTTACCCTTAATGTATGCGGGATTATTTATTTTGTGAAGGAAATAGAGCTCTTAATGTATGCAGGATTATTTATTTTGTCAGGCTGTATTAAGTCGACTCAATAAAGATGCAGAAATATTTGACAATGAGGAACTTCAGTGTCACCAAAAACTTCAGGATCTTTGTAGGTCAGGGAAACTAAGGTATATATGCTTAATATTTCTTTCTGAAGTTTTTTAATTGTTTATTTCTTATGTCCAAAAACTGTCAATCCATGGCCCCTGATGCAAGTTAACACTTAGTGTTCTTTGTTTTAGCATTTTCAAAAGGACATTGTTCGTGGCGTTGAAGGTTTTGTTTCAATCGGCCAAAAAGAAAAGCAAATAGGTGCGTGTTTCGTTAGTTTTCTGTTTTATGCCCAACTCTTATGGCAAAATGCCCAATAATACCATCATGTCGTAGATTTCTTATTAATGTTCAACATGGTTGAGCTTTTTTATACGTTTTGTCAAAATGGAAGATGAATAGTTTGCCTTTATATATGCAGCAAAAAGGTTGGCTGAAGACTGTCGCAAATATGGGACTGAGAATGTAAATGCTGATTTCCCATCAGGTAGCTCCACCTTTATTCATCAAGGATCACTGTGATATCACTTTGACCTTCATAAAGTAAAAAAAAAATTGTTTGCATGTGTATAAAATTAGCTAATTCCTCAGGTTTCTTATATGTATGCTTATTCCAATTAACCTCATTATTAGTATGTGATGTATCTATAGTTTATATTTGAGCCCACTCTCCTTTTCATGTATAACAAGGCCTATTGGAGAGGCATCCACCTCCCATTCTCATTTTCATGTAGCCCACTGCTAAAGATTCATGTAGTGGAAGTAAAAATGTTATTGTTGCTACTGATGTGGGTAATAGACAAACCCAACCTGTTATTCGTGTAATATATTTATCGTATTGATGTCGTTATTTGTGTCGCCAAAAGCTTTATATTTTCTCATTTTTTTTAGGTACGGGTCAATGCACGCAGGTGTAAACTGTAGCTGGTAACCCCGCCAGGCCGCAACGCGGCCAACCGCCGCCATACTTGTTCTAATTAAAAGAACAACTAGGGATAAGAATAAAACAGAATCATTGAAGCGTGGTAACAGTTCCTTCTGGCGTTGATGACTAGTCATACGTGAAGTCTAAGTATTGGCTACAAGAATCATGATAAACTCTTTCTACCTATATTTTGTTTTCCATAAATGGTTTTGGTTCGTTTTGGGTTATAATTGGCCCGTACTCACCGTCACCCCTAGAAGCAACTAGACAACATCGAACTAATAAACGATTCATATCTTAAAGATGTTAAAGCTCAATATCTGGCATAGGAAACAATGACAAGCGCTGACGTTTTTTTGAGAATTCTTGGTATGTAACCCACCCTCTATGATACAGGAAACCCGAGGCTTCAATTTTTGATCATCTTCTAACATTCTACCATCATCAACCTTAAAAAAATCCAAATATCGAAAATCTTCTCCGTTCTTTCTAATCCTTCACGTTTTTTTTTTTTTTTAATTCTGGGTGCAACTTGAAAACTTATTTAATCATGACAGAGCTGGTTGCTATCTTCATCACCATGTACAGCTAAGGCATTGCTACTAGTTTGACTCAAGTTGTTAACATGTCGATGAAACTACTAAGGATACTAAACATATATCCTATACAATAATGAGCAAAAAAGTGGTCTTCCTAAGCGTTGTCCTCCTAATTGCTCGATATTACCAACAGAGTTGTGGTCTAGTGGTAATCGCTTTGTCGGTTAAGCGTGCTCATGTAAAAGTAGTAACGGCATGGGTGACCTGCCGGGAAGTCTTCACATGAGGGCCACAAATCTCTGTTGGTATTTGGCAATGAAGAGGAGAGCCTGTTAGCCAATGTTGCGCAGGTTCAAATCCAAGCCACTCCCGGTTTTCATCCGGCCGTTACTCCAGCGAGAAATCTCGTGTGGAGGCGGTACGGTTTTCGGGTGGACGCCGTTAAAAAATCCCCACTACTCCAGTATGGGCCTGGTTCAGACAACATAGTCTTGGTATGTGATGGATGAGAGGCTGCCGTTGCGGCAGATGCAACTCCTATCCAAAAATTGAAAGTCGCCGTTAAAAAAAAAATAAAAATTGCTTGATATTATAGAATTCTAATCCCGCGTCAGCTTTATTACAGAATTCTTCTTTTCAGTCTTTTTGGTAATGTTACGGCAATCTTTATTTGATCAACTATTATTCAAACTAGACCTTTTATTAGTTACTAGGATAGTTGTGAATGACATTGACAGAAATCAATCAAAATGTTGAGTTTATTGGTTAATAATAGCTAGCTAGCCTTTCTCCACATTGAAATCAACACTAGCTTAGAACGTAATTAAGTAATTGTAAGATTGAGATATTAGCAATCTTGGTTTGAAATATAATTGTGATTTGTATAGACAAAAAAGTAAAATAATTTGAATATATTCAATTTGTTGAGAAAAGTTCATTTGCTTACTCTTATTTTGATACTTACCGATGGACTAATCCTCACCATCCATTTAGTTTGATCTGAAGATTTAATCTAAGATTTAATTGTTTAAACCTATTTTCTCCCAACTATATATATATATATATATATATATATATATATATATATATATATATATATATATATATATATATATATATATATATATATATATATATTTTCAATCGACTCATTTACTCACACACTTAGTGTGTGTTTTCCTCTCAACCGGTTCCCTCCAAAAATTTAGTTACTTCCCCATCATCATCAATTGTTCATTCAAATCTAACCGACTGAGATGAGCTTGCAACTAATATTAGATACATTACCATCTGATTATGATTCGTCAAAATCAAACACGTTTTGTAATTCATCATGTTGCATCTATTACTTGTTCGTTACCAATTTAATTTTGTTCGATCAATTTTGACCTAATCCGTGTGGATCTGATTTGATTTATAACTGATGCATTATAAACTGCTTTATTCGATCCATATTGACCTAATTTGTGTTGATATCAGTCTGTGTAGTTAGTTTTTGATTTGTGTTGTTATTTTAGGTGTGTTTTGCAATATGTATGGTTTAACTCTTATGTAAGTTTGTGCATTTTAATCTAGTTATCGAAAGTCGAATGCTAATAACTTTAATAGTTGATAAAATGGCTCGGTGAAAAATATAGTAGTTGTAACACAAGTGTTCGATAAAATGCTTCAGTTAAAAAATTAGTAGTTTTTACAAAGGAGTTTGATAAATTGCCTCAGTGAAACATTAGTAGTTGGCCTCGTTTACCTAATGAGACCTTTAGGATGCTTTATCACTAGGCCCCCTTGGAGATGGTTTAGAAATTACCTTTTTGCTAGTAGTGATTGTGTGATTGTTAGTATCAGTTTGCGAGTAGTGTTACACTGCTGGTCTTAATCTAGAGTTTAGCCTTGTGTTTTATTGGGACTTGCAGAAATGGAACTTTTTTTTTTGATTCGAGAAAATACATTATTGATAATGTTATTTGTATCCAAATGCAAGTGAGGGAAATGTTGTTGACTTTTAATATCTACTATCGTTCTACTCGTTGTTAAACTGGATCGTGGTCCATGTATGTTAATAGATCCTTTTTTTCCATGGTGAAAGAAGTTCATAGTTTGTTTATGGCATTCGTGAGTTAGTTGCAGTTGTAAGTGGTTTGCATTTAGTAGTCTGAGTTCATGGGTTTCTTTTTTATTTCTTAATTTTATCGTTCAGTATGTGCTCATTCAAGATTTTAATCGTAGATTAGATGGTTCCTTTGGGTTGTTTCAATGCTGAATTTATCACAATAGTTGTTAATTGCATATAGGATGGCAACACAATTGAAGCAGTTGCAATTTAAGCATGTCAGGCGAAACAGTTTTTGTCTGCACATGGAAGTGTTTACTACATGGATATAATGGAGAAAAACAAGCAGTATGTTCAGAGCCCCGCAATTGTTGAGAAATGCAATGAGTTGTCCAAACAGTTGTTCTACACTCGTCTTGCCATGTTTGCTCTTTGAACTCATGTCTCGGTTCAGTTAAAATTGCTTTCAATGTGGTGATCTACCGTTATGTACAAATGTAGTCGAAACACAATCGTGTTACTTTATAGAATGATAATATTTGTGTGTAGCTTAGTTGGTTCTAGTTCTATAAGGAGATCATCTCATATTTCAAATTATTTTCTATCATCACTCTTAAACTGTTTGTATTAGCTTGTAAAATGGGCCAATTAGGTAACGGGTCGGGTAAGGCCCATTGCACGAACTATTTTTGTCCTATTTCTGAATTTTTATGAATATAAACTGAACTAGTTATTTATCTTTTTAACTAAACTAGTTGATAATTAAGTAAGTCCAGTTAACCTGTTTTTAGATAAATGAATCAAAATAGCCACCTCGGGTATTCTGATGATGCAAATGCATGTGAGAGTGAAGTGCAAGCCAAACGTTTGTTCTAATAAAAAGTCGTATGTTGACATACAATCATCATACTTTAAAATTTTAGTGGGATTTGGTGTTCACACTTTTGAGGCTTTGCAGTTCAACTTAAAATTTCTATTTGGGGACTACTTTGAAATCTATATTTGGGATTAGTCCCTTTTGACCTTGGTGTCTAGGGTAGTTTGAAGTTATAAGAGCTTGATTCATATATGTTGTTGCGGTTATGTTAACATCGGTGATATTATACCGACACAAATTCCTTCCTGTATGTTTAGATTGGGATTTACATTCAAACTAATGTCACACACACGCAAAATAGTCAAGTCATCTGTGTAAGTCAAAGATCTCTTAATAATAGTTGTTTGTATTTGATTTGTCTCTTTAATTTCTATTGGCAGTCAATGTTTTGAAAAGTGCACGTTTCATCGAGCAAAAGACTGAAAGAGGATAATACCAATCTTAGGATGCAAGCTTTCATCTCACTTTCATAGATGATTTTTTAATCCATTTGGAGTTAGTAATTTATTTGTTTGGAGTTAGTAATTTATTTTTCTAATGCACTTGATAGTTAATACAAGTGACACTTAATTGATTTATCATTTGTGATATTATACTCTATTTATTTTGTAGCTAGATTATCACAAGTGATTATACACTAAAATGAAGAAAATATTCAAGTCATATAAATGATGTCTACTTTTGGATATTTTATTGATTTATCATCTATGATATTACTTATATGCAGAATACCAGAATTAAATTATATTACTTTATCACCTACGATATTTACTCATATGTAGAATACCAAAATGAATGTCATATTTTATTGCTTTATCACACGTGATATCACTCATATGTAAAATACCATAATTAATGTAACATTCTATTGTTTTATTACATGTGATATTGCTGATATGTGAAATACCATAATTAATGTCACATTCTATTACTTTATAATACTCGTACCTAGAATACCAAAATTAATGTTACATTGTATTATTTTATCACTTGTGAAAGCTATGTAGATATGTATAGTAACAAATTTATTCAAGTATTGATGTTATATCCGTTACGAGCTATTTAACTGTGCAAATTAGTTAAATGTTATCAATTTATTAAGTATTGATGTTTAAATAAATGTTTTGGTAACTAATGATTTGATATAACGCTGGAAATTAGTATTGATGTTATATTGTTTTATTAGTATTTGTGTATTTGCTTATTTAGTATCTTAGAGTTTTTATTTATGATTGATGCTAAATATATATATATATTTTTTAATTACAGATGGGTAAGGAAAAGTTTCATATCAGTATTGTCTTCATTCGACATGTCGACTCTGGCAAGTCTACAACCATTGGTCACTAGATTTACATGTTGGGAGGTATTGACAAGCATGTGATTGAAGGTTTTGAGAAGGAAGCTGCTGAGATGAACAAAAGGTCCTTCAAGTATGCGTGGGTGTTAGACAAACTTAAAGCAGAACGTGAACGTGGTATCACCATCGATATTGCTTTGTGGAAGTTTGAAACCACCAAGTAATACTGCATAGTCATTGATGCCCCCGGACATCGTGATTTATCAAGAATATGATTATTGGAACTTCACAGGCTGATTATGTTGTCTTAATTATTGACTCGACCACTGGTGGTTTTGAAGCTGGTATATTCAAGGATGGTCAGACCCGAGAGCATGCACTTCTTACTTTCACCCTTGGTGTCAAGCAAATGATTTGCTTTTGTAACAAGGTGAAGATAATTGAATTTGATTGTATATTGTTTTAACTTTTAACTGATGCGAATGTTAGTTATATTGGATTGTTGTTTTTATTGATGTGAATGCTTCATATTAAAGTTGTTTTAAATATGTTCTACATCATATGTGTAGTATCACTTGTGATATTTAATTGATTATAGTGTACAATGATTATTAGTTAATCTCTTAGTTTATTTTGCTTGAATCACATTCTGATTAACCTTTTTCTTTATTATTTTTTTTTATTTTTTTTTATTTTAATAATTTACATGAATGCTTCATATTAAAGTTTTGAGTTAACTACATTTTTGGTCTTTGTGGTTTTCCGGGTATTTCATTTTCAGTCCAAAATTTAAAAAAGTATCGGATCCACTACAAAAACCGATGACCCGTAACGGGTTTGGTCCATTTTCACTAACGCCGTTAATTTGACTTTGCTTGACTGTTAAATAGAAGGACACTTTCGTCATTTTACCTATTCTATTTGACTTTGCTAATTGTTAGGTGAACATAAACACTTCATCCATTTGTTTAGTCACATAACTCTCACCAAATCTCACTCTCTCTCTAACTCTCTCCTTCTCCAAATTTCCGACCACTACACTACCTCCGACAAAACCGGTCGGATCTTAGCGGCAGCGAGGTGGGTGTGTTTTCTTTTGGTGGTTGAAAATTATGAAGAAAAAGGATGGGCGTGTTTAAAAAAGAAAGGGTTGAAGGGATTTAATCATTTTTACCAGCCCCAGTTCGAGCATATATCCCTTTGAAGAACTAGTGGTTTTGGCTTCAAGATCTTGTAAAGGTCTCGGGCAAGGTTTTATGTGATTTGGTTTTTCATTTAAAGATCGATGATGTGTTTTCTTTCGAGATGTTAATATCTTTAAAGGTCATAAAACTATTTATCATCTCCGAAAGAAACATTGAGGTCTTGTTTCTTTTTTTTTGTGTTTGTTTCGAGAGGCTGTGAGCTATTTTTGTGAGTTGGGGAGTGATGTAAGGCATTGGTTGAGTCGCTAAGAATCTTGGTGTGTGTGGTTGTGGATGTGGTGAATCTTGGTCAGATCTTGGATGTGGGGTTTATAGGTGTAGTGGATTTTGGTGTGTTTGGTCGGATATTGGTGGTGGCCGTTGGCTGTGGAAGTGGATGATAATGATCTAAGCAATCCTTTTGGTCCCTTGCTATTGTCAATATTAAGGCTCACACTTCGCGTAAATTGCCAAAATGATCTTGTTGTCGATGTTGGTGTCGTTTTCTCTTGGTCTTGATCTTGATCTTGACCTTTATTGAATATGAACTCCTTTAGCCTTTTCTTTTGGTTATCCAAATTTGGTTTTTGTGATGCTACTTGAACATTTTTTGTTATGGGGGCATGGACTTGAATTTTTTGAATGGTTTTGATTTGTGTAGGGATGATTTTACCATTAGAAAATAGCTCATCAGCTGGTGTGAGACTTGATGTGTTACATAAATCGAAATCAAAACCGGGTGATAGAAGGAATTGGTCTGATCGGATCGGGTGTATTGAGTCAATGATTTCGGATGAAGGGTCATTTAGATCATGAGAAAATGATATTCTTGGGCTTACAAGAACTTCAGAAGTTGAGCAAACATCAACAGCCATGGCTTAGTTTTTGAATGTAAAAATGTTGTGGAAAGAAAGAAGACATGTTATATAGGCCTAGTAATAAAAGATTGTGATCTGTATGGGTGAGTTTTGTTTACAAGTTTTGTTTGCAGATTTTTTGTTTAAAGATTTTTGTTTATAAATTTTTGTTTACAGATTTTTTTTGTTTATAAATTTTTTGTTTAATACTAATAATAGAAAAAGAAAAGGAAAAAAAAAAAGAATGAAAAGAAGGTTAATTGAGTCATTTCTAGTAATAAGATAAGGGTATCTTAGTCATTTCACATGTCTTAACTGGTCAAACTAACGGTCAACATAAAATTGGAATGAACATGTTACGGGTCGCCGGGTTTTGGAGTGGATCCGATACTTTTCAAAAAATTAGACTGAAAATGAAATACCCGGCAAACCACAAGGACCAAAAATGTAATTAACTCTAAAGTTTTTTTTAAATATGTTCTGCATCATATGTGTGGTATCACTTGTGATATTATGTGTCACATCTTCTTTGTTTTCTATTTTTTGTTTGTTTTGATTAAGGTGTTGCATAGCAAACAAGATGGTTCAGTTGCGTGTTGTTGTTAGCTTTTTGTTCATTGTGGGATTCTATGTTGACACATATTTTGTGTGCTAAAGAATTGTAATGTCGTACATATCCCAGAACAATATATACTGAGGCGTTGGACAAGAGATTTAATTCCACCTGATTTGAGGAAGAAAAAAATCGTTATGGTGAGAAGAATGAATTATCGAGAGGCTTGCAATTGAGGCATCTATTTTTAGTGTACACATTTGTACATATATTCAACCATAATTTTTCTATGTTTGATGATTTTGAACACGTGTTTTAGGATTTTTGAATAAGTGTTTGATGAATTTGCGTTCTGTTTTAAATGGATGCTAAAATACTTTCAGTTTTACATGACTATTCACTTTTATTGATCACTTGTGATACTACACTGTAAAAATAAAGAAAAGTGTTTATGTTTCAGGCGATGCCGAAGCCGAAGGCTGAGTCGGAGATAAAATATGACAATTGTTGTTTATTATCTCTTTCATATACACTTGGTAAAATACAAAATTCATTATCACTTGTGGTAAGAATGTGATATTTCACATTCTTAGTTGAGTACCACAATTGATAAAACATATATGTATAGAACAAAAACCATAATCATTAGCATTTTATATGAAATTGATTATCACTTGTGATAATTCACATTCTTAATTGGGTATCACAATTGATAAGACCTTTATTCAGAGAACATAAACTATTATCATTATCATTGTATATTACCAACCAAAAGATTTTAGTATCAATTGTTAAAACATAAAATCAAGCATAACGCCAAACACATATTGTTTTTGAAATCAAATCGAAGTGATTAGATGCAACTGTTTTCATCAACTTGTTCTAATTACTTTTGTTGTTCAACAATCTTCCTCTTCATTGATTCATTAAACAACTCCTTCATTTTGTTCTCATCTGGGTTTTCGACTGCAAACATGTTCTCATGTTGTTCAACTTTTGGAGGAACTAGTGATATCACAGGCGTGTTGGCTTCTTCTATTTGTTGAATCAGTTGTGGTGATGGAGGAACATGTGATATCACGGGAGATATCACATGTGATATCACAGGTGATATCACAGGTGATATCACATGTGATATCACATGTATTTGAGCTTCTTCAGTTTGTTTGTGGATATGTTGTGCTTTCTTTAACCACAACTGCAGTTGTTATTGATTCTTTTAGTTTGATGGGACTGTTTTCTTTGCACAAGTCTCATTCAAATCTGCATCAAAATATTTTCATATTTTTTGTTAGTGTATGACTAGTTCATTTTTTTCAATATCATCTGTCAGACAAAAAACAATTCATCATCACAGTAGATATACTAGCAATTAACAATAATTTAACTGTTATATCACAGGTGATATACTACCAATCAATTCTGTTTTCAAATACCACTGTAAAACCTATTGTAACATGCACAATCTATCTATTAAACAGACAAATCTAACGGAAACATCACAATATTTCTTGTGTTCAGTTAAACCTAATCTCAAATATATGATATTATCACAAGAATCATCACAGTATCACAAAGTATCAAAAATTAATTAGTAAAACACACTAATAATCATTCTCTAACAGTAAAAGCTAAAGTATTATCACAACGAATGAAAGAGTGAGTTGATGAAAATTGTAAAAGCTTTTATCACACTTGATATTTTTAAAGGAGACATGCTTATATCTTACAATGTTTTGCAATTCTTATGTTTAAAGTTTTGTTAACACAAACTAACCTGTTAAGGCTTGTATAAGGTCCTCATGCTGATAAATATCGTCCTCTACATTTTTTTTAAAACAAAATTTCATCTCTCATGTCAAAAAAAAAAAAAAAAAAACTATTCATCATCACAGGTGATATACTACAAATAAGCAATCATTACAACTGTTGTATCACGGGTGATATATTACCAACTAATACTAGAGTCAAATACCCAATTTTGAAATAATTTTCACATAGTTCAATTTTCCTCCCATTATTTCTACAATTCTACCATTCTTCTGCACAGAAAATGGAGGGAACTACGATTTAATGGACATATTAATAAAAAAAAAAAAGTATTTGTCATAAAGTTGTGAAACCGCAAAATGCATAACGATAGCTAAGTGTGTGTCAATTTTTGTGTAACATGCATTTCTTTATTTCTCCTCACACCTGATAAGATCAAATGAAAATGCCAAAATGCTTACAATAGCTTGCGCAAGTTGAATCTTTTACTACTGTACTTTTCAATTACACCTCTCAAGTGAATGAGACCCACGATAATAGGACACATAAAGCACATAATATTATATGTTCAAAATAATGAATCGAAAGCGCGTACCATCATTGTCAGAATCTCTTCTTTTTGAACCGTTTTTTCCCCGGATCTGTTATGATTGCCTCGATTCATCCATTTTCATGTGTTTTATTTGATTTTGACGGTTAAAAACGGTTTGATTATGATGTTTTTGGTTTATTTTGATGTTTGTTAGAGAGAGAAAGTGATTTATCTGTGTGTTTTTGTGTGTCAGTACTTTGGGTATTGTAATATGAGATAAATGACAGGTGTGGGGTGTGAGTAATTGATACAATTTACAGTTTCAGTCCTTCCATGTTTTTTATTCTTTAAATTTTGTCTTTTTGATAAACGGTTGAGATTAGTCCCTCAGTAAGTAGGGGATCGATGGTAAGCAAAATAACTCAACTCCAATTTGTAATATTTGAAATTATTAGATACAGAACTTCATTGCGTAGATAGACTTATAACTTATTGGCATGCATTATCTGATAATTAAATGTTTTTTAGATATCCATAACTTTCAACTTTTAATGTGTAAAACATTATTGATATCATCTAAAGTGAACTTTTAAATGTGAGACGAAACAGATGGTTGTATTTCTAATAAACACGGAAACAATATCCTTGAAATATAGTGACACTAATTTATGTCACTAATAGATCTTTACCGATCGATTTCCATTAGTGTAAGAGAAACACATGCAATTCGATTTAGTGACACTTTTGATTTCTAATGACATGTTTCCCATATGTCACTAGCGACAATATTCTTGTAATTCATGAAACTTGAGAATAGGCTTAGGAATAGAGATTAAGCTTATTAGAAATTCAAATACATCATAAATATTCTCAAATACATGAAGCAATGTAAACCCTATATTCATTTTATTCATGATTAAGTCTTTATATAGAACTTGTTATTCGATATTACATTTTTTTTAACAGAATAACTACTTGTCAAGTTGAATTCCATGCAAAGAGTATATTAAATTTAAATTTCAAACACGCTTTATGGATTCAAAAAATGTCAACTAAGACAACATAATGGATGCAATTAAAGTGGATTGTTATTTCCATTTAATCTTCTTTCTGTCAATCCTTCAATAACACCGATGTCATGTTGTCTGCCCTATTAACAGATTCATCATAATCGCAAATTCATCAAATTCATGATCATTATACATAAAACGACACGATCGATAGAATCCATTATTTTGGCCCATTTATTATGTCTTTGTTTAGATTTTTTAATTGCATTTGTACGATATGATTGAAATCCTTGAGTATAAGAGACGTATGCTTCGCGAAAGTAGCTGAAGATGGAGATGGAGATTAAGTTGAAGTTGTAGTCTTAGCTAGAGCTGAAGCGTCAGCTTGAGCTTATTTTATAGGCTAAATGCTTAATTCTACATTTTTATCGAGTTGGACCTGAACTTTATAACTTTAAAATAAAATAAGAATACATCAAAATAATTCACATATATTTCAAGCATTTACGTGTTTATCAATTATTATTATACTATAAGCTTTATTTTTTTTAAAATTTGGCTTTGAGTTTAGATACGCTTGTGGGTTATTGTAAGCTTACGTGATAAACAAAGTTTATTATATAAGGTAGCTTATTTTAAAATTTTAAGCTATTGTAAACCCCTATAAATCTCCCCCACCCCCAAAACACAGCCATAAAATAGGCTTGGTGATGAATTCAGACTTTATATGATCGATCAAATAAGTACTAATTTTGAGGATAACATTTATCCTGTATATATTGCCCTTTTACTATGTTTGTATCTAGGAATTGAAACTTAATCATTCATATTTCTTATTCTTAGTAAATCTGAAGCAAAAATAGAAAGACACGGAAAAAGGCGATATTTAAAGCTAAAACGAAGAAATTACCTTATCAGAAGATGAATACGGCATACCCTTGCAAATAGGGATATGCCGTATACTTTACTCAGAAAATTTCAAGAAAAATTGTAATTAAATTAATACGGCGCATCCAGAAATATGGATACGCCGTATAAGAGCCATAGACAATGAAGACCCAAGACATATTCAGAAGAATACGGCGTATCCAGGATTCGGGGATACACCGTATATGAGCCCTTGTCAAGATATGATGAAGACGCGATATCCAATTCCGGTGATACGTCGTATTGAAGGCTTGTCAGATGGTTAACCAGTATATTTTATTACTTGGAGCCCACTTATAGTATATTTGATGAGGTCTGAAAACATTCGTTTTTAGGGGGTCATTTAATCTCTAAACTCGTATATATTTGATCAATTGTTACCCTAAATCATTTCTTTTCGCATTTTAGGTACTTTGGAAGCAAAAGACGGAAAACGAGCATGATTTTGGCTTATTTGGACAAGAAAACGAAGAATACGACCAAGTCACGAATTCATCAGGAATAGGAGTCCTGACGGTGTCACAAGCTACAACGTGACGCCGTCACTTGCATTTCGACATGAAGATTTGATGCAAAATTTACAAGTGATGGTTCAGATAAATATGATGGTCCAAGAGCTGACGGCGTCACTACCAACGGAATAGTGCACGACGGCTTCACAAGTTATAAGGTGACGGCGTCACAATGGCGACACTGCTAAGGACGAAACCTTATAAACTAGAACTCATTTGTTATTTGTTTTGTTATATCTTTGGTACTTTTAAGAACATTGGGGAAAATGTTCAATTTAAGTGTAGGGAGGGTAAAAAGGGACACTTTTAAACTAGAACTCATTTGTTATTTGTTTTGTTTTTAAGTAATTGTGTAATAAACCGAAAGAAATACTTGTAAAGGTAATTTTAGCATCAAATTTAAAATTTTTTATGACATATACGAGTGAAACTTTAGTCTTAATAAGCGTCTCATGGATAGAAATTATATAACTAGTACAAAAACCCTACCTCTCAAAAATTTCCACCACAAAAAAATGTGAGGTTCGCCTTTAGATATGTAGGAAAAAGCATTCACCTTTAATGCTTATTAGTGTACCGGTAGTATATAGATTCTAGAACTTGTTTTTGTGATGCATTCTGAGATCGCTAGTGAGATCGCATTCGTGTGATTAGGATTGACTAAATGATAAGAGATATTAGAATAACCCTTATTTTAAACCTGTTTTTATAATTACATTAGCTACATTGGTCAAGTAATTGCTAAACACCCTTGCTATGTACTCATTTTTAGTACAAGATACCCCTAGTTAACCCCTATGAGCCTATTCTTTTCGCAGTTCTCATGATATTTCAGTGAATTCTGAAATATTAATGAAGAGCATTGTTTACAATCCACCTCTAAATGTTACATCCAAATCGCCTTAGCCTTCCTTGTATGCACTCATTTTTAGTGCATTATTGTTACAACATGTTTGTTAAACCATTTGTTAATTGTCTAGTTGATTACATGGTTGCTAAGTCGAGTCATATCTTGTAAATACAGTTTTGGGACGATTGGGATTCATGGGTTTAGTACTATTTATTATTGAGTATGGGGAAGAAAGTCAAAATTATTAACCCCATATGTACGTTAATATTTTAAGTACTCCACGTGTTTTGATCCTCTTAATTTGGGTCATTAGTTAAGTTTTAATTATTTAAAAGTTTAAGTGTAGGGATACAACTATAAATCCCTTTGTATGAATGAATTATTTTGTGGATGATAGGGCAAGAGTGTATGAAAAAAAAAAAAAAAAAAAAAAAGATATAAAAAATAGAAGAAAAAAAAAAGAGAAAAACATACGGACTACCATCCCGCCTTTTTACTTTTGTTTGAGTCAAGAAAAATACAAAAATAATTAGAAGTTAGTGAGTCGAGTCTTGGCTTAGAATGCCACGTTCTACATGTGATTGACTTAGATAATTGACTTGCCACCAGTAAAAAAATCCTTATATCCACAAAACTGTGTTTTTCTTACCCTTACACCTAACGTTACAACCCTTTAAAAGTCCTCTTTGATAGTTTATCCTAGGTGCTTACGCCAAAGCGGTGGAGGTTTGATCCGTTATCAAGCCTGTTAATATAAATAAACCGTAAAAATGTTTATTAATATTTAGCGATCTCTTTAAGTTTTGTTGTTAACAAACATAAGATTATGTAAAAGTATAAATCTAAACATTACATGTTTTTACATTTACCATTTACTATTTACATACATTAGTTAAAATATATTTACTTGTTATAAATGAAATGCATGAAAAATAGTTGGGTAATCCATAACGCATAACCCATGGAGCTTGACCCATAACCCATGACCTATTGCATGACATCATGCATGACATAATAATGGGTAAAACCTATGACCCATGACCCAAAGTCCATAACCCATGACCCAAGATGTCTTTGACATCATGCATGACATCACATGACCCATGGACCTTAACCCATAACCCTAAACCTGGAATTGTAACCCAAAATCCGGACTGGTACTACCAGATACCCGGATCCCTTGCCTTACTCTGGCCGGATCCATTTGGGAAGGGATCCGCCGGATCTGGGTGAATAGTGCTCAAAATTGCCTATAAATAGTGAGCCATTTCTCTCTTGTTTCTCACCCTACTTAGATATATCTTCTCTCTATATTCTAAGTTCTCTAACCTCAGATCTAAAGATCATTCTTGTAGCTTTCTTTCTCTTGTGTTCTCAAACTTCATCTTACAAGACGAGATCACGCTTTCTTGCATATGACCCATTCTTCTCTTCAAGTTGCTTGGATTCTTCATCACCTCAAGATCACCGAGTTGTCTCTTCTTGTTGATACTTCTTCTTGCATTCTCAAAGTTGTTGTGTTAGTTGTGTTGTTGTGTTGGATTGGTTCTTCCGTGTAAAGGACTCGGTATTTAGCTTTGTACGGGAAAAGTGTAAGCGACGTTGTGAGGTTTCTCCATCGGTTGAAGGAGTTTATTGACATAGTGTTTACGAACTCTCAAGTTGGGTACTCGGGGAGTGGAGTAGGGCAATGAATGTGTCCTTGTAGCCAAACCACTATAAATCATTGTGTCGCACTTCTATCCTTTTATCTCTTTACTATTATCGTATTTATTTCTTTTCATAGTAACTTGCATTATCTATATCTCAACATCCAAAGATTTCACATACTATCGATCTAAAGTTTTATAAAATAAATTTAAATCGGTAAAAACTATTCAACCCCCCTTCTAGTTTTCTAAAATTGGAATCAAGAGCAAGTTTTATAAAAAGTTTTTAAGTATATTGTATTTAAAAACTTTTTCGATCAAATGGATTTCGAAAACTACAAAGAAGGGCAATCTATGGAAAGACCACCACTCTTTGAAGCTAATGGTTTCATATATTGGAAAAATAGATTTGAAACTGTGAAGCTATGAATCGACTACTTTATCACACAACTAAACACTAATCTATATAATACGTGACACTCAAAGTATAAGAGAAGAGATAAGGATGAGAGAATGGATCGTTTTTAATATTAAAACCGTGTATAAGATATTAGCTTGGAAGAGAAGCAAATACAAAACACACACATAAAGCACACACACTCTCACCTATACACTACTTGAGGCACACTTGAAATAGAGGTGAGAGTGTGTTTATATAGCCATTTGGCCGGCGCCCTAAAGGCTTTTGGTGGGCTTGTGTTGTACTTGGACTTCTAAACCTTTACATGAGCTTTATCTATTACATAATATCATAAGTCCAACACAAGGCTTACTTAGACTATTCTTGTTACACATAATCGACACAATACAAAGATGATATATTACAAATGACCATCACTTGACATTTATAAATTAAATGCTCACAATCTCCCCCTAAGGGATGGTCATTTCAATGAAGCTCCCGGTGATAGGTCTTTTGTCTTCGTCATCTTGAACTTTGTGTGTCGATGTAGAATAGTCTTTTTTCTTTATTCTTTCATGCCATGTGATCTTCAAAGTAATCGTATTTAGGTTCGTTCTTGCCTTGATCACCATCTTCGTGTGTTTAAGCGTCGTGTCCTCCAACATACTCATACATCTTGAACTTCATACTTATGTTTTCCTCACTTGATACATGAACTTGTTCTTGACATCATGATTGGCTTTTTGACTTTGTCGTTACACTTTGTCTTTAACTCGATCCTTTTGTCTTGAACTTTTACACTTGAGCTTTGTTGAGGATGACCTTTATAAGTATCAGTATGTGGAGATGCAGATGTTGAGACATATGATGATGGTTGATGGACCTTCGTTAGTACCTGCATAAAATAGTTAGCAATAAATCGTCCAGCGCTTACGGGTTCAGATTTCGAGATTGTTAACAGCATAGTGTGAAAACTTTCTCTAATCTTAACCAAGGCCGTTCTGAATCGGATACCCCTGAAAGGGCTTACACATATACACCGAAGTGCACCCACGATTCAGTGAGTTGCTAGAGATCACCCCACGACTGTAGACCATTTGAAGCACGTAACCATCATGATATAAATGGCAAGATCTTTAGATCTCATTCAGAATCTTGTACACCTTGTGTCCTTTTTGGTGAACACAGGTGTATTATATGGAGAGTGTTCCTAAGAGATTTTTGATGGATCTCATGGCTCTAGACTCGATAATGTGCATTTTAGTTTTAGTAGTCGGAGGCATGGAGCAGAGTGCCACCTTTTCAACATCAACACATCTCGGAGTGAAAGGCCGATAGATTATGCAGTGTTCTTCGTGAGAAATGAAACAAATATCTTTTAAGAGATATCTGAGTGGCTAGGAGGGGTGGTGCAACGCGTCACTGGGTCCATGACGTCTTGTCTTCAATATCAGTATCACCTTAGTGAATACCGATAGCAGATGTATTGACCCGGTTTCTGCCCTAAGTTTTCATGGAGGGCTATTTCTTTTCACCCTTTCATAAACTTTTCTTTTTAATTCTTCAACCCCTTCTTTCTCCTTTCTCATTTTACTCCTTTTTTAAATCTTACCTAAGGACTTCTAAATCTAGTCTATTGGAATTGTCCTTGGGTAGATCCCTCCGGCTCTGGCAGATCATTGGACATAGACCTAACCATAATCACCTTATTACTCCATGATTTATTGATCACTTGCCATAAAACCTTTTGTGAAAATCTCTCAAGGTGTTTATGAATAGAACACATTTTGATAACACTTCGAGAGTTTTGCATTTTCTGAAATACTCCCCCTTCACATGTGCTCATGCATTTTTTAAGGTAAATTTGCACATGTTGGGTAGAGTTGCACATTTGAATTGATCAATTTTCAATGAACATGACCATTGCAAGACACGTTTACATCACTAGTTAGACTAGCTTGAAATTATTACCCGTCCCGGTCATATTCAATGATCATATCTCGAATTGGTACATTCTACTCAGACAAGTCCTTTGCGAGACACGTTTACATCACTGGATAACCAGCTTGAAATTATTACCCGTCCCGGACAAGTCTTTTCGATTACTGACTTTTAGTTTTCGTCAATTTGAGGGTTCAGATTTGAGTCGAGCTCTTATTGGGATTCAATCAACGATCTTTAAACTTTTTGATCAAATTTTAATCACGTCTTCTCCCCCTCAAAAATAGCATTTCGTGATATTTTTGATATCAACGGATTAAAATTAAAGCTTTTTGGAGAGAAAGACGGATCATTTTAGCATGATTTAGAAAATTTTGTTTTTCTTTTTATACTCCCCCTTAGATAAAGCATATTTTTTAAATATTTGAGTTTAAAATCAATTTAAGGGTATAGAGGGAGTTTTCCTTTTGAAGAATCTTGAGCACAGAATTTGGAGAAAGATTTTGAAAAATCTTTTTGAAAAATCTTGATCATGTGCTCAAGGATTCTTTGTTTTATTTTGCCATTAACAATACGAGTCCTGATCAGAAATAATCAGAAGTCATCAATGTAGCGTGGGTTTCTTACTGAAATATACGAAAGCCGTCATTTAAGTGCGGGTTTCATATTGAAGTATACGAAAGCCATAGTGAAGAAATTATTGAGAAACGACATGTTTTAGAAAAATTTAAATGAACTCTCGCTCAAGCATCTGTACATGTCTGTATCATTGTTGAATGATGATGCGTGGTTTTGCGACCTTACAACAGGTTTTACCTCTCGAGGGATCTCAAGAGGCTTGCAATCCCCACCAGGCAGTGTACCTGACCGATGTAGTATAGTGAAGTGGCAAGTACCGGGGGATTGATCGTTCTCTAGGGGAATAGTGTCGTTAGGATTGAAAAACTACTCTAATAGGTCTAAGGGTGAGGGAAGATTCTTTTTTGTATTTTTTATATTTTTATGAAAGCAAGTAAATTCTCGGGTTTGAAGGAGTGGGCGGAATTAGTTGCTAGTCAACTAACCCAAATAACTACAATTGCAAATAAAATAAAATAACTGAAAATAAAAAGGTTGTGGAACTTATATGGAGAGAAATGTGTTTACTTAGATTTCCTTACTGCCTAACTATCTTTTACCGGTTGATTAGCGTGTATTAATTACGTGGATGACGGGTGTATTCCATAATACCAATCGTGGGGTGGCGTACGTACTTCCCCAACTCTACAAGCTCCTACTTCACTCCTATGTCGAGCCGGCTAAGAAGCTCCTAACATGGGATCACTAGAATTCGCTCATGCATTAAATACAACCATAATAACCTTAGTACGCATTGGTTCATGTTTCTTAAGACGTTCAAGCAAGTTACCGTATAGGAGGTTAGCCAGTTTTCTTAAGCCTAACATCGATAAACAATCATCCAATACAATTAATAACACACCAACAACCAATAATCAATAATTAGGTTTCATTAGATATATGCAAACACAAGATAAATCTAGCCTAGCATGTTAAATAAAAGACAAGAACAAGATATAATCAAACAACACATAGACATATTGAATGATTAATTGATTACTTATCTTCAATTGAACATGGGAGATCCAAGGGTATAAAACCCTTAAAAATGGCAGAAAAATCGTCTTAGTGTTTCTCCTCACAAAGTTGCACACTAATGACTAAAAATTATGAAAGTATATATAGGAAAACAGATCTGACGGCGTCACGTTATAGAGCTTGACGCCGTCAACTCGCCGCGGTTAGGGTTTCTTGATGGCCTTCTTGACGCCGTCCCATTTTAATCCTCCAAAATCCTCTCTGGCTTATCAAGGCTTGACGACCTTCTTGACGCCGTCCCCCTTTAATCTTCCAAAATCCTCTCTGGCTTATCAAGGGTTGACGGCGTCACATTGGGGCTTGACACCGTCACAGGTACTTTCCAGCAGATTTTTGAGACTTTGTCGTTTTCTTCACTTTTATGCTCCAAAAACGTCCAAAATGCTTCCTTTTCCAGATTTCTTCTCCAAAGTACCTAAAATGACAAAAGGAACGATTTAGGGCAATATTTGATCAAATAAATACGATTTAGGGCTTAAATGACCCCCTAAAAGCGGTACACTTTTCGCTTCATCAAATACCCTTACACTTGAGATTTGCTTGTCCTCAAGCAAATGCGCTTTTATTCTAATCAAAATACAAGTTAGGGGTCATTTAACGCTAATATAAAAGTAATTACAACAAATAGTCGTTCCACTTTAATCATAATAAGCACGGAGATTACACACTAGCACCTCACAAGTAGTGTTTAGATACTCACATCTCTCAGGTGTCATAAAAGTATATCTCATAAATGAAAATGAATAATATCTCTCACTACCTGTCATAGCAAATAGATTACCATAGGCTTGGGAAAGGATCAAAAACCTCCTCCACTAGGCGTAAGCACCTAAGATAAACTATCAAAGAGGGCTTTTAAAAGGGTTATAACGTTAGGTGTAGGGATATGATAAACACGGTTTTGTTGGATAAAGGATATTTTACTGGTGGCGAGTTAAAGATCTTGATTAATTACATGTACAATATGGCGTTGCTAAGCCAAGACTAGCATCGACTTAAGCTAATGAAAGAAATAACAAAAAGATAAAATAAACATAAAATGAAACGGGATGGTAGTCCGTATGTTTTTTCTACTTTTTTATTTTTTTATTTTATTTTATTTATTTTTTATTTTTTTTGTGCATACACTCTTGCCCTACCATCCAAAATAATACATCGCAGGGGGGTTGTATCCCCCTTACACTTGAACTTTTACATAACTTTACAATTAACTATTCTAATGACTCGAATTAAGATAATCGAAACACTTGGAGTACTTTTAAAATATTTAGCACATATGGGGGTAATAATGTTGTTCTTCCCCATTACTCCATTACACTAGTACTTTACCCATGAGTCCTAATCGTCCCAAAACAATATGTACAAGGATATGACTCGACTTAGCAACCATGTAATCAATTAGATAATTAACTTGGGGTTTAAACAAATGTTGTCACAATAATGCACTAAAGATGAGTGCATACAAGGTAGGCTAAGGCGATTTGGGTGTACATTTAAGTGGGGTGTAAACAAATTCTTACTTTAAGTAAAATGCTTAAAGTTAGAAACGAAAAGATAGGCTCTGAGGGGTGTACTAGGGGTATCGTGTACTAAAAATGAGTACAACGTAAAGGGTGTGGGAGAATTACTTGACCAACGTAGCCAATGTAATTATAACAAAAACACAGGTGTAAAACAATTGGTTAATCCTAATGCCTCTTATCATGTAGTAAATCTAACTACACGAATGTAGTCTCACTTGTGGCCTCGGAATGGTCCTAACGCAAGTTCTAGAATCTTAGTGCTACTGGTACACACATCATAGCATAAATGCTTTTCCTACCAATTCTAGGGGCGAACCTCACATATTTGGGGGTGGAAAATTTTTTAGTGGTACGGTTTTGTGCTAGTCATATAACTCCTATCCGTGAGACGCTCATTAAGACCAAAGTTTCACTCCTATATGTTGTAAAAAATTTTAAATTTGGCACTAAAATTGCCTTAACAGGTATTTCTCTCAGTTTTATTACACATCTACCATTAAACAAACGAAAAATCAAGCGTAATAGCATTCACTAAAGTATCGTACTTTACCCCCCCTTACACTTAAGATGAACATTGTCCCCAATGTTCAAATAACAAGATGTAAAAGTAAATAAGGTAAAAGAATGAAATCAAATACTCCCCTGATTCGCTCGGTGGATAAAGGGGTAACATGGTTAGATCTTCTTCCAAGGTAATGTGGAAGCTTCAAGACTAAAGCAGCGCCAAAAGCTAGATTCCACATACATCTCCTTTTCCAAAATAACCTGTTAAACCTGAGAAAACAAACACGAAAACCTGCATAACATCGGCAGGATAAAACTGTATAAGGATATAATGCTTGTGGAATGATTATTTTGCAGATTCCTGGAGTTTATAAGTTAGAGATTTAATAAAAACTTTAATGATTCCGGAAGAAAAACAAAACTTTCAAAAATTTCAGAAAATTAAAACCTGACGCTGTCAGAATGGGGTCTGACGCCGTCAGAAATGATCTGACAGAATTCTCATGTTAAGTTTCCGAAAAATTTCTGGAAAAACCTATACCTTACTTCCTGGAAATCCTGCAAAATATCATTATGACTCGAGACAAGCATTTGACTCAAACAATTACTAATATGTATGTTAATTTAATATTGTTATGATTCATGTTCATTTGTTCTAATAAACCGATTTGGATTTCCCTTACACTTAACTTTTGCAAAATACCTTTATATGTAGTTAAGACGAAGTTAAAAACAAGATAAAGCATTTTCACAATTTAGTTTCGAACATGAATCAATAATAATAAAAATTAAACATACATACGGAAGCAAATAAAATCAAACAAACAAATAAATAAACACACAAAGCAAATAAAGCTTGGGTTGCCTCCCAAGAAGCGCTTTTCTTTATTAACGAGTCTTGTAGCTAGACTCAAAGTCCTTTTAACCTATGTAAGTGAGATCGTCATCGAGGACATCTTTAGGGTTAAGCTTGGATTGAAGTTTTCTATTGGTCCGCATAGTACGATATATCTTTTCAAACCTCTCTCCATCCGGGTCATACAATGTCATCTTAATATGCCATGACCCATCTCCATCTTTGGGTGGTTTGTCCCAATCCCACTTATGATCATTGTCTTCACATGTCCACCTATTCATCCCTAGGTTAATTGGCAAAACTCCTAGGAATTCAATCATCTTCCTAAAAACTAGAGGGTCTTTAAATGGATCCAATTCGGTGTCCCTAGCCAAGAGTTGTTCTACCGTATGTGTTCGGCTCACAAAGTCCTTTTCTAGGTAAAATGGGCGTTGGGGTCCTATGAAGTCTCCATCGATCCAGGGTCCATATCTAGATGGTCTCCTATTTAATTCTAACCAATGGGGTGTTGGTTCCTCACTAGTATCATAGGCATGTTTCTTCACATTATAGACTGACCAAGTATCACCTTCTCCTACCGCTATCTTAGATTCCTTATAGTCAATCATATCACTAGCGGTTGCCAAAAATCCTCTACCTATCAACAAGGGGCATGTAGGGTCGCTAACCATATCAAGGACGTGGAAATCGGCTAAAATGGTTAGTTTTCCTATGTGTACTAACACGTCCTTGACTACTCCAACCGGGTAAGCAACACTTCCATCCGCTAAGCCTATTATTACCTCGGTTTCTTCGAGTTTCCCTAGTTTTAGAGAGGTGTAGAGAGGTAACGGAAGTAGGTTAAGGCTTGATCCAAGATCGGCTAATGTGTCATAAGCCTCTGAATTACCGATCTTGCAAGGTAGAACAAATAAGCCCGGATCATCTAACTTCTTAGATAGTTTGTTTTGAACGAAGGCGGTCCCTTTGTCACCTAGCTCGAGCTTCTTCTCATATTTTTCTAAGAGGGCATTATAATAGGGGGCTCGTGCTAATACATCAATAACCGGACGTTCAAGGTGGAGCTCCTTGAATTCTTCGTCAAGGTTTTGAGTGGGAGGTGTTTCAACTACGTTGTTGACCAATTTAGTGTTGGATATCTGATTGCGTGGTTTTGTAACCTTACAACAGGTTTTACCTCTCGAGGGATCTCAAGAGGCTTACAACCCCACCAGGCAGTGTACCTGACCGATGTAGTATAGTGTAGTGGTAAGTACGGGGGATTGATCGTTCTCCACAGGGAATAGTGTTCGTTAGGTATGAAAGACTACTCTAATTAGGTCTAAAGGTTGAGGAAGATTCTTTTTTATGTTTTTATAGTTTTTATGAAAGCAAGTAAAATCTCGGTTTTGAAAGAGTGGGCGGAATTAGTTGCTAATCAACTAACCCAAATTACTACGAATGCAATTAAAATAAATAACTGAAAAATAAATGTGGTGAGAAACTTATGTGTAGAGAAATGTGTTTACTTAGATTTCCTTACTCCCTAACTATCTTTTACCGGTTAATTAGTGTGTATTAGTTGCGTGGATGACGGGTGTATTCCTTAATACCATTCGTGGGGTGGCGTACTTACTTCCCCAACTCTACAAGCTCCTACTTCACTCCTATGTCGAGCCGGCTAGGAAGCTCCTAACATGGGATCACTAGAATTCGCTTGTGCATTAAATACAACCATAAAAACCTTTAGTACGCATTTGGTTCATGTTTCTTAAGACGTTCAAGCAAGTTACCGAATAGGAAGTTAGCCAGTTTTCTTAAGCCTAACATAGATAAACAATCATCCAATACAACTAATAACACATTAACAACCAATAATCAATAGCTAGGTTTCATTAGATCTAAGCAAACACAAGATAAATTTAGCCTAACATGTTAAACAAAAGACAAGAATAAGATAGAATCAAACAACACATAGACATATTGAATGATTAATTGATAACTTATCTTTCAATGAAACATGGAAGATCTCAAGGCAAAAAGCCCTGAAAAAGATGCTAAAATCGTCTTAGGGTTTTCTCCCAAAATTCCACACACTAAGCTCTCCCTAATGACAAAAAATTAGAAAACTATATATAGACTTTTGCATCTGACGGCGTCACCTTATGGAGTGTGACGCCGTCACCTCGCCGCTTTTAGGGTTCCCGGATGACCTTCTTGACGCCGTCCCTCTTTAGCTCTTCAAAAATCCATTCTGGCTTATCAAGGCTTGACGCCGTCGAACCATGAACGTGACACCGTCCCCTTATGATTTAAGCCGTGACGCCCTCGATCAAGTTAAAGCGTGACGCCGTCAGAATTCACATGCTATTTTCACTGGCCCGTCATGAGTAAATTTCACGTCCAACTTTTCTTGCCAAAGCATGACGCCGTCTGGGGTTAAATGTGACGCCGTCAAAGGTGACTTTGAGCCGATTTTTGAGACTTTGCCGTTTTCTTCACTTTAATGCTCCAAAAACGTCCAAAATGCCTCCTTTTCCAGATTTCTCCTCAAAAGTACCTAAAATGACAAAAGGAACGATTTAGGGCAATATTTGATCAAATAAATACGATTTAAGGCTTAAATGACCCCTTAAAAGCGGTACACTTTTCGCTTCATCAATATCATAACTTCTTGGTCATTTTGAACGACTTGGGTTTGTTTGAAACACGAGCTCATGGAATTGACCGAATAATATTGTGGACAAGAACTAGGAGACAAAAACGATGAAATGGCGTTGACGTTTAGTTTCGGGTTCTTGACTGTGTTGCTAGGGAGTGCTCCCATTTCTCGGTCATTGAGGGCTTTCAACAAAGTGTCAATCTTATTGGTCATCTCGCTTTGTTTTTGTTTGAAATCGGCTTCAAACTTTGCTAAACGAGCTTCTTGAGATGTCACGTAGTTGGACATCAATCCTTCAAGATTATTGGTTCTACCATAGTTGGAAGGATTGTTGTTGAAAGTACGGTTCGAGGATGAACCGCTTGATTGAAAACGATTAGGTGGGTTCGAAGAATTGGTTTGTTGTGCATTTTGGTTTTGTTTCCACCTAAGGTTTGGGTGATTTTTCCATGAGGGGTTGTATGAATCACCGTAGGGGTTTGGCTCGGGTTTAAAAGTGTACCACTTGTCTCCCGCTCCATTGGTACGCGAGGATGCGTAGTCCGCAAAAGCTTGTTCGGGGAGTTCCATGCAATCACGAGTGTCGTGGGGACCACTACATAATTCACACGAAGAAGTGATTTTGTTCACTTGGCTTGAAGGTTTAGGAGCCTCGTAGGATTTCATAAGAAACTTGACTTGGTCTTCAAGCTCTATGATCCTATGGTCGGAAGTGCTTGAATTGTTCGAAGGCAAAGATATTGACTTGACCGTTTTATTCAAATCACGGGGATCATTCCAACTTTCGTTGTCATAAAGAGCAAGATCTTCCAGGAGAGCCCATGATTGTTCTGCACTTAGATCACGTAGCTTGCCACCGGCCGATTGGTCAATAGTTTGCCTTGTGGAGAGATTGATGTGGTCATAGAAGATTTGGACTTGAAGCCAAAGCTCTATGCCATGGTGAGGGACTTTTTGGAGTAAGTCCTTGAATCGAGTACATGCCTCGTAGAGGGTTTCGCCTTGACGTTGTTGGAACATCAAGATATCATTCCTTAGCTTGGTAGTTCTTCCTGGTGGGAAAAACTGAGCAAGGAAACGAGTGGTGAGATCATCCCAAGAGGTGATGGATCCTGCGGGTAGACGCTCTAGCCATTGACTAGCTTGGTCCCGCAGAGAGAATTGAAAGAGACGCAGTCGGGTCGTCTCTCGAGTGGCAACATCAAGGTCTATGGAATCAACGATTTTGAGAAAGTCCTTGAGATGTTGATTAGGATCTTCGGAACGAAGTCCATGGAATGCGCATCCGCTTTGCACCAACCGGATGGTGTCGGATCGCAAGGGAGTGACATTGGCTCCTTGAGTGAGCTCAATGGTGTTTCGATAGCCATGGTGGCTAGGACGAGAGTAGTCTCCTAAGGTACGGGCTCTAGGAGGTGGGTGTTGTTGTGGTGGTGCGTTGTTGGGATCGAGGATATTACCACCTTCCATGATGTCGGATGGTAATGGTTACGAACAAAGAAACGAAGAAAAAAGATAGACTAAAGAAAAACCTAGAAAAATAAAGTAAAAATCTCACTAGAAAGGAATCTAGTGAGTAGACCTAATAAAATAAAAATTCAACCTAAACAATAACTATTCCCCGGCAACGGCGCCAAAAACTTGATGCGTGGTTTTGCGACCTTACAACAGGTTTTTCCTCTCGAGGGATCTCAAGAGGCTTGCAATCCCCACCAGGCAGTGTACCTGACCGATGTAGTATAGTGAAGTGGCAAGTACCGGGGGATTGATCGTTCTCTAGGGGAATAGTGTCGTTAGGATTGAAAAACTACTCTAATAGGTCTAAGGGTGAGGGAAGATTCTTTTTTGTATTTTTTTATATTTTTATGAAAGCAAGTAAAATCTCGGGTTTGAAGGAGTGGGCGGAATTAGTTGCTAGTCAACTAACCCAAATAACTACAATTGCAAATAAAATAAAATAACTGAAAATAAAAAGGTTGTGGAACTTATATGGAGAGAAATGTGTTTACTTAGATTTCCTTACTCCCTAACTATCTTTTACCGGTTGATTAGTGTGTATTAATTGCGTGAATGACGGGTGTATTCCTTAATACCAATCGTGGGGTGGCGTACGTACTTCCCCAACTCTACAAGCTCCTACTTCACTCCTATGTCGAGCCGGCTAAGAAGCTCCTAACATGGGATCACTAGAATTCGCTCATGCATTAAATACAACCATAATAACCTTAGTACGCATTGGTTCATGTTTCTTAAGACGTTCAAGCAAGTTACCGTATAGGAGGTTAGCCAGTTTTCTTAAGCCTAACATCGATAAACAATCATCCAATACAATTAATAACACACCAACAACCAATAATCAATAGTTAGGTTTCATTAGATCTAAGCAAACACAAGATAAATCTAGCCTAGCATGTTAAATAAAAGACAAGAACAAGATATAATCAAACAACACATAGACATATTAAATGATTACTTATCTTCAATTGAACATGGGAGATCCAAGGGTATAAAACCCTTAAAAATGGCAGAAAAATCGTCTTAGGGTTTCTCCTCACAAAGTTGCACACTAATGACTAAAAATTATGAAAGTATATATAGGAAAACAGATCTGACGGCGTCACGTTATAGAGCTTGACGCCGTCAACTCGCCGCGGTTAGGGTTTCTTGATGGCCTTCTTGACGCCGTCCCCTTTTAATCCTCCAAAATCCTCTCTGGCTTATCAAGGCTTGACGACCTTCTTGACGCCGTCCCCCTTTAATCTTCCAAAATCCTCTCTGGCTTATCAAGGGTTGACGGCGTCACATTGGGGCTTGACGCCGTCACAGGTACTTTCCAGCAGATTTTTGAGACTTTTTCGTTTTCTTCACTTTTATGCTCCAAAAACGTCCAAAATGCTTCCTTTTCCAGATTTCTTCTCCAAAGCACCTAAAATGACAAAAGGAACGATTTAGGGAAATATTTGATCAAATAAATACGATTTAGGGCTTAAATGACCCCCTAAAAGCGGTACACTTTTCGCTTCATCAAATGACATTTCTAGATACGTACAGAATATCGATTATACGAGAGACATGTCGTGAGAAGAATATTTTTGGTTTTTAGATTTTATATTGTTTTTGTTTTTTTGAAAATTTTCTATTTTAATATTTTGTTTTTGTTGGTTTTTCAAATTTTGTATTTTGTTTTTTCAAAAATATTTACAACGAAGATTTTTGAGATAAAATTCAAGAAGTTTCGAGAAAACTTTCTAAATCTTCGGGAGTTAGGCTTCGCATGCCAATTCGTCAAACTAAATTATCAAACCTCTCTTTTGGAAGGGCTTTAGTAAATAGATCGGCGAGTTGGTATTCATTCTTCACGAAGAATAATTCAATAGTACCCTCTTCTACGGTTTCCTTGGTGAAGTGACAGCAGACTCTAATATGCTTGATCTTCGAGTGTTGCACTAGATTGCACGAGATGGCTATGGCACTTTTCGAGTCACAATACAAAGGTATGCTGTCGAAGGAGAAACCATAATCTGTGAGTTGTGTCCTCATCCATAGAACTTGGGCACAACACGCAGATAGAAACACATACTCGGCTTCTGCGGTTGATAACGCCGTACAGTCTTGTTTCCTTGATGACCAGCCTACTAGCTTTTCTCCCAAAAATTGTGCTCCACCTAATGTACTCTTTGCTGTAACTTGGCAACCGGCATGGTCTACATCTGAAAATGCTATTAGTGTAAACTCCGAATCCTTCGGATACCAAAGTCCCATGTTAATGGTTCTTCGTAGGTACCGAAAGATCCGCTTAACCTCTTGGAGGTGAAGTTCGGTAGGCCTTGCCTGAAACTGTGCTAATAAACAAACAGCAAAATGTATATCGGGTCGACTAGCTATTAGATACATGAGAGAACCAATCATGCTCCGATATTTCTTTGAAGATGAATCTACACTATTCCATATTGGAATCAGTATATGATCTTGATCTTTCTCCTTTTCCAAGCTTGCTTCATTTGTTGCAACACCATCTTCTGGACCTGCAAAATTATTAGAAAATGTTCCTGCAACAACTGGCGTATATTACATTGATTGGGCCAGAGTATCAAGATCAAATAGCCATTTTGGACCTTCTCCTGCAATATTAGATTTAGTCTCTAGAAACCGAACATGCAGGTTTTCCTCTACTTTTCTTGTTCTTGTGTTGTACACCCTAAAGGCTTTGCTATTTAGTGAGTATCCAACCAAGAAACCCTCATCTGATTTACCATCAAATTTGCCTAGATGGTCTAAGGTATTGAGAATAGTGACATGACAACCAAATGGTCTTAGAAAACCTAATGCAGGTGTTCTACCCCTAAACAGTTCATATGGTGTCTTGTTGTGTGGTTTAACTACCAAAACCCTGTTCTGCACATAACAAACAGTATTAACTACTTCAGCCCAAAAAGTAATGGGCAGCTTAGAGTCAACTAACATGGTCCTAGCAGCTTCTATTAGTGTCCTGTTTCTCCTTTCAGCAACCCCATTTTCCTGAGGAGTTCTAGCTACACTAAATTCTCTCTTAATACCTTTTTCTCTACAGAAATCATCCATAACTCTATTCTTAAACTCTGTCCTATTGTCACACCTGATGACTTTTACATTCTTATCCACTAGATTTTCTATTTTAGTTATAAATGTCTTAAGAATGCTAGGTGTCTCATCCTTAGATCCTCGAAAGAAAACCCATGTGAATCTACTATAGTCATCAGTAACTACAAGACAGTACTTCTTATGCATAATACTAATCACAGATGTAGGACCAAACAAGTCTATATGCAGCATAAACAAAGGTTGAGTAATAGAGTTCTGGGTCCTGGGCTTACAAGGAGCCTTGTGTTGTTTGCCTTTAAGACAGGCAACACAAGTCTGGTCATTTTCAAAATGTTTTTGAGGCAAGCCTCTTACCAAACCATCTTTAACAATTTTATTAATGGATTTAAAGTTGACATGGCCAAGTCTTCTATGCCATAGCATGGACTCATCCAATGTGGCTTTTGCAACAGGACAAGTAAGAGCCTCTTTAGGAACAATCTTCTTCATATCAACACTGTACATGTTGCCCTTTCTTAGAACTTTAAGCAGCACCTGACTTTCATCAGGTAACTTAAAGTCTGGGGAAAGAACAAGACATTCAGTGTCAGTAAAAAGAAACCTGTTCTTTTTGTCACACATTTTGTGAGACACTAAAAAGGTTATACTTTAGCTCTTGCACAAAATATACATCTTCAAAGTCTAATTTACTGGTTTTCAATGTGCCTTTACTAGTAATCCTTCCACCTAATCCTCCCCCAAAGGTAACATATCCTCCATCCATTGGTTAAAAGTCTGAAAGATATGACATGTTGCCTGTCATGTGCCTGGAACCTCTACTATCTGCATAACCTTGATCTTCTTCATCATCTTGTGAATGTCCATGCACATAAAAGAAGGAAATTAGTTTCCTTGGGGTACCCAAGCCATCACTGACTTGGATTTGCCTCGTGCATCAATATAGTCAAATATCTTTAATACAAATGATGAACCATTGGGTTTGATTGGTCTCCATACCCAACATGCTGAGGCCTTAACAATATTTGCCCTTTTATCCCTAGCAGTGTCTTTAGGCTTAACAGTACTAACTGCTGATCTAGCTGTATTAACTGCTGGCCTTGCAGTTTTAACTTTTGGTTTCCAAACTTTGTTTTGAAACACTGCTTTCTTGTAAAAAGACCTTTTTCCAGTTTCTTGAGCTGATTTTACAAAACATGTTATTGGTCTATGATGTGTTTTTTTAGGTCAATAATAAACTACCAAGTTTTAAATTTATTTATTGCCGAACTAACCTATAGACTCTAAACACTCACGACCAGTGTACCCGATCAATGTAGATAGTTTCTAGGTAAGTAAGGGTCGTTCACTAAGAGCGAAGCTAAAATGATCTAAAGGTATTCTAATTATTAATCTAACTATTCTATCCTATCCTAGAAAGCAATTAAAGTTAAGGGGGTTTAGCCTGAGAGGCTACCACGATATTGTGTGTTATATAAACTAAATACGGGAAAATAAATAACTAAACTAAGGATAGGGAACAATAGATCGATATAAGGAAGAACGGGTTAGCCACGTCCAATCCATTTTATAGTTATATAAGCTTATGTCTACTTGTTTTAATTCATTCAATTGTTTTGCCGTCAATCCGATTATCAATCCTGTCACGATTAAATAACCTACCATCGTGGTGGGAAAGAGGACATGATCATAGTGACCTATCTAGCATCAATACTAACTTATTGCTTTAAACCGTCTAACCTAGTTTGGCATTACGCGCTACTAGTCCTAATAGTGGCATGAGGCACGGTTCCGGTGTGTTCCCTCTAAGCCGTCTATATAGGATTCGGATTACTACACTTATGATCAATTAAAGTAACCACAATTACAGATAGTTAAATTACAGCAATTGAACCAATAAGATCATAATCTAGTTACATAGACTTTTACTAGTTATAAGCAATAAACGAGTTTTTATCGATAAGCACCCAATCCAATAACAAAGTAAACACATCAACACAAGCATAAAAACTAATAAAACTTCATAAACATGGCTAACACCTAAGGGTGTTATCCCTTAATCTCTGTAAAAGATAGAGTATACATTGCGAATAAACATAGAGAATTCATGAATAAAATACTTATGCTAACCGAATGATACATGACGTTAAGTATTGAGATGTTCTTCATCGATCTTCGAGGAGGTGTTGGGGACGAGTTGGGGGTGTCCCCAACTGATAATGGTTATTCTAATGATAATAAAATCGTCCATAGGGCTGTGGTATTTATAGGGGTAAGGAAGAGTAGCCTCCAAGTTTACCAAAAATATGCAGTCTGCTGTTACGACCCCGATACAGCGCATCTAGAAATCCTATGCGCCGCATCTCCTTCAGAATCAAATAGATTTTCTTTCTCTTCGCGTGGCCGCTTGAATCAACTAAAACGGAGTCCGGATGAAGATTTTATGACCAAAACAGTGAAGCATCTTCTAAAGTTGTTACGTAAACATTATTTCTTCATTTGGCTTCGATTCTTCACTTGATTTATCGGTTAAGGCTCATATACGACGTATCTCAAGGATAGGATGCGCCGCATTCGATGTAATCCTGTCTTGGTCTTCAAATATCTAGGGCTTCTATACGGCGTATTCATAGAATCCGATACGCCGTATTCTTCAAATCGACCAAGTTTCATATACGGCGTATTCCCAAAGATGGATACGCCGTATGCATCAAAGTCAGGCAAGGTCTTGAACTCTTCTAAGTATATGGATACGGCGTATCTAATTAGCGTTGATACGCCGTATTGAGTGTCTGATCAGTAGGCATTCTTCAATATCTTCGTTTTTGCTCCAAAACACATCTTTTTCCATAACTTTCTCCAATTGCTCCGATATTACTGAGATTTGCAAAAGTAAATGATTAAGTACCAAATCTCACACATAATAGTATAAAATGAGCAATATAAACGGGATAATGATGCTAATAATATGTACTTATTTGATGTCATCAAATATCCCCCCACTTGAACTTTATTTGTCCTCAAGTAAACCTTAGAATTAATCTTATGAAAATGTATCCTAAAAGATATTAGGATTTATTTTTATATTTAAGCATGTATTCATTTTTGTCATAATCACACAACCAAACACTTAACGAATTAGAAGTAAAATAAAATATTCTGATAAAAGCAAATCTAATCGTTTAACTGTCCAGTCGTGACGAATATTCTATCATAAGCTTGGCAAGTATACACATCTCCCCCACTAAAGCCAAGGAATAACAAGTCTAAAGCGGTAAAAAGGGTTTATAGGTTAAGGGTTAATCATTCTCCTTAATCTCTATCGATCTCAAATTCCAGAAAAGGCGACAAAATCACAAATACATGATCGAATCCACGAACACGATACTTGCAATTGCTCAAATCCTTAACTCGAATAGGCTAAAGATAGGACCAAGTAATCTTCACCAATAATATTATATCAAAAAGGGCGACAAAATCATAAATACATAGCCGAATCCACGACTACGATACTTAAGATTGCTCAAATCCCTAATCTCAATAAATCAAAGGTTTGGATAAAGAATAATATAGGGTATGGATAATATTTGGGATATAAATTGGTGTAAAAATGAAAAATAAACAAAATAGATAAATTAAAATCCTAAGTGTGGTTAATCACTATCCCAACCATCCCATGAATAAGACTAATATCATAGAATAACTCACGCTTTAACACTTGAAACACACGCTTTAGGTAGACACGAATTATACTCAACAAGATCTTAATCAAAGAATATCCTTAAGTTGGCGTTCCCATAATGTTCAACTCCCATTCAATCCATATATATAGTATACAACAACTAGTGGTGATATCGACCACTTAATACAAAACTTTACATAAGTTGGTGAAAACAAACTTCCAACTTTTTCTTTCTTTTCCTTTTCTCATTTTTTCAATTTTTTTTTTTTTTTTTTTTTTTTTTTTTTTTTTTTTTTTTTTTTTTTTAACACTACAAACATCAACATAGATGTGTAAAATTTCACCACATCACTATAATGATAATTCTGGATAATTTTTCCATACTTTTCATGACTTCAGAAATAACGGCAATAGTGAAAGTAGTAAACACACGAAAAATAAACTCAAAGAAATACAATATTTACTTTCACTCCAATTGCATTGTGCAATTTCCCGACCTAACCATAGATAATGAATTACGCACGCGAACACAGGTAATGTAAGGGAACACACTTTGCCTAAAGCAATTAACCAACCACGGATTTTAATCTACATGGTAGGCTAAGGTGTAAGGGTGTAACGAAACATTATAACAAAGGTGTAAGAAACGAAAGGAATGGCTCTGAGTGTTTTTCTAGGGGTATCTTACTCTAAAAGTGAGAGTAACAAAAGGGTTATATGGGGGTTAACTAACCTGTGTTGTTAGTTAATATCACATAACATATAAAGGCTATTTGGGTGTAATCCTAGAAATTTACCAATTTAGACAAGTCATTCCAATTATATAGATAATACTTATTATGGTGGTCTCGAATAGTATACAAGCCAAGTTCTAAAGTTTACAAGTCACCGGCACACTCATAGATTTGTGAATTTTGATAAGTTCACAATTTTTGAAAATAAGGTTATGTGTGCAGCTATGCAACTTAGATTAAACAAAAACATGCTAAAAAAAATTAAATTTTGATAATTAAGCATAGATTAAAGCATATTTTTGAAAAATTAAGGACAAGTAAACGTTCTAATTCTCCATCCCCCCACTTAAGTTAAACAACGTCCTCGTTGTTTGTATTTGAAATTAAAAACAAGAGATAGAAAGAATTAGAACGGAGAACTCCCCTGAGATTTGCTCGGTATGATGTTCCAATGTAAGTGTGCGAGCGTATAAAATGCGGGAGTCCATCAACATCTTCAATATTCCGGACCTGTAAAAATATAGAGACCACAGGAAAAACAAATCTCGAGAAACATCTCATTAATCATCGGTTAGAAAACGATAAACAAAAGAAAAACAAAGAACTGTATTCAATTCTGGCAGGTCGATACGCCGTATCTAAAAAGATAGATACGCCGCATTGATGTCAGCAAAATAGTTCGGACTAAAGTATTCCAGATGATTCGATACGCCGTATCCATAGGGGTTGGATACGCCGCATCGAAGGCCTGGGACAGACTCGACAGAAAATTAAATTGACATAAATTAAAAGATAAGCATGGGTTGCCTCCCACGAAGCGCTTGTTTTTGTTCGAGTCACGAGCCTGACTCCACCCTTATTTACTGTGTAATAGGGTGTTTTCCCTCACTTGAAATCAAGTGCGGGTGATAGTGATATCCGGATCGTCCATCTTCATTATTACCTGAAAGACAAACAACCAAGAACAGTAGTACAAACAAAAAATAAAATAAAACCTAAAGTAATGAAAATTAAATAAACACAAAAAAAATAAAAGAGAAAAATATTTTTGTGGTCACAAAAGATCGATGCGCCGTATCCAACAGACAATGGATACGCCGTATAAGACACAAGTTAATACGCTGTATCAAACAGACAATAGATGCGCCGTATTATCTTCCTGTAACAGACTTTTTTTTTTTTTTTTTTTTTTTTTTTTTTTTTTTTTTTTTTTAATTTTAAAACAAAATCACACAAACTAAAAAAAAAAATTTGGTCACAGAACATCAATACGCGGTGTTCAATTGACCTGTATACGCCGTATTGATATAAGACAGATACGTCGCATCCACAAACAAGGATACGCCGTATTGCCTCTCTGAGACAGAAACACAAACACACAGAAACAAATAAAACTAACTAAACTAAAATACCAATAAATCAAATTAAAACAATCACTCCCCGGCAGCGGCGCCAAAAACTTGATGTGTTTTTTTAGGTCTATAATAAACTACCAAGTTTTAAATTTATTTATTGCCGAACTAACCTATAGACTCTAAACACTCACGAGCAGTGTACCCGATCAATGTAGATAGTTTCTAGGTAAGCAAGGGTCGTTCACTAAGAGCGAAGCTAAAATGATCTAAAGGTATTCTAATTATTAATCTAACTATTCTATCCTATCCTAGAAAGCAATTAAAGATAAGGGGGTTTAGCCTGAGAGGCTACCACGATATTGTGTGTTATATAAACTAAATACGGGAAAATAAATAACTAAACTAAGGATAGGGAACAATAGATCGATATAAGGAAGAACGGGTTAGCCACGTCTAATCCATTTTATAGTTATATAAGCTTATGTCTACTTGTTTTAATTCATTCAATTGTTTTGCCGTCAATCCGATTATCAATCCTGTCACGATTAAATAACCTACCATCGTGGTGGGAAAGAGGACATGATCATAGTGACCTATCTAGCATCAATACTAACTTATTGCTTTAAACCGTCTAACCTAGTTTGGCATTACGCGCTACTAGTCCTAATAGTGGCATGAGGCACGGTTCCGGTGTGTTCCCTCTAAGCTGTCTATATAGGATTCGGATTACTACACTTATGATCAATTAAAGTAACCACAATTACAGATAGTTAAATTACAGCAATTGAACCAATAAGATCATAATCTAGTTACATAGACTTTTACTAGTTATAAGCAATAAACGAGTTTTTATCGATAAGCACCCAATCCAATAACAAAGTAAACACATCAACACAAGCATAAAAACTAATAAAACTTCATAAACATGGCTAACACCTAAGGGTGTTATCCCTTAATCTCTGTAAAAGATAGAGTATACATTGCGAATAAACATAGAGAATTCATGAATAAAATACTTATGCTAACCGAATGATACATGACGTTAAGTATTGAGATGTTCTTCATCGATCTTCGAGGAGGTGTTGGGGACGAGTTGGGGGTGTCCCCAACTGATAATGGTTATTCTAATGATAATAAAATCGTCCATAGGGCTGTGGTATTTATAGGGGTAAGGAAGAGTAGCCTCCAAGTTTACCAAAAATATGCAGTCTGCTGTTACGACCCTGATACAGCGCATCTAGAAATCCTATGCGCCGCATCTCCTGCAGAATCAGATAGATTTTCTTTCTCTTCGCGTGGCCGCTTGAATCAACTAAAACGGAGTCCGGATGAAGATTTTATGACCAAAACAGTGAAGCATCTTCTAAAGTTGTTACGTAAACATTATTTCTTCATTTGGCTTCGATTCTTCACTTGATTTATCGGTTAAGGCTCATATACGACGTATCTCAAGGATAGGATGTGACGCATTCGATGTAATCCCGTCTTGGTCTTCAAATATCTAGGGCTTCTATACGGCGTATTCATAGAATCCGATACGCCGTATTCTTCAAATCGACCAAGTTTCATATACGGCGTATTCCCAAAGATGGATACGCCGTATGCATCAAAGTCAGGCAAGGTCTTGAACTCTTCTAAGTATATGGATACGGCGTATCTAATTAGCGTTGATACGCCGTATTGAGTGTCTGATCAGTAGGCATTCTTCGATATCTTTGTTTTTGCTCCAAAACACATCTTTTTCCATAACTTTCTCCAATTGCTCCGATATTACTGAGATTTGCAAAAGTAAATGATTAAGTACCAAATCTCACACATAATAGTATAAAATGAGCAATATAAACGGGATAATGATGCTAATAATATGTACTTATTTGATGTCATCAGTCTAGCACTGGAAACTGTTGTTTTAGGGTAAACAGTCTTAAATGGTCTGGAAGTACTAACTGCTGGTCGAGCAGTACTAATTGGTCTAAGGCCAGACTTCATTAAAATTTCCCTGGGAGTCATTCTATTAGAATTAGGGTAAGATTGAGACCTGTTTAAGTTCACCCTATGACTTGTGTTCCCAAGTACCCTATTGTTCCCTGTAACCATCTTTCTCACATGATGGTTATGACAAAAAGCCTCTAGGTGGTCAAAGCTACCACAAGTAAAACAAGCCTTGTTATACATGACAAAGTCACTTCCTAATTGATGAGACTTGAGGTCATTCCAGTTCCTCTGGTTACCTCTAGGCTTGCTTGTGGACCTATACATTTTAGAATACCTAACTGTTTTCCTAGCTGGTTTTACATTTGTTCTAGGTTTAACTGTTTCATCACTAACCACCTTAGCAACATGAGTTCCTTCTAGCTTTACTACATCAGGTTTATTTGCAACCTGATCTTCATCATCAGATTCCCAATCTTCAATGATGGGAGCATCTGAGTTCCTATCAGTTGACACCTTATCCTCAGCAAGAGAGGTGTCACTTGCACTTTCAAAAGGTTCATAATGTAATACCCAAAATTTCAAAATGTGCAAAATTACCAAAATACCCTTGTAACTTTGAATTTCAATTAATAAGTACATAAAACATCAAAGAAATCACAAACTCTTGGAAATTAGCAACATATGAAGTATGATAATTTTTGCATGAACATTTTAATATTCTAAATGTCCTATAAATACTTGTCACATCAAAAATAATTTATATGGACCGATTATGTATTTATATTCTTGTTAAATAATTTATAAAACCAATAAAATACAAGATAAACACTACGAAATTAAGGGAATCCTTGAAAATCAATTACAAGCTCATCAAATCACATTAGAACCAAAATTCATGCCTCTCCACCCCATTTCACACGGTTTGTTATTTGTTTCCTATTTTAGTTCTTTTGATTCATTACTTAAAATACCAAAAATCAAACCAAAAATCACACATACATCACACGATTTTTGGGAGGCTACTACATAATTTTCCTGGGTTCTTTCAAGATCAAAGAAGGTGTTAAAAATCGTTCCAAGACTATTGGGTCGCTAGAATGATCGTGGGAGTTTTCTTGGTGTCATATAGTTTTAAACCCTAAACACACACAAAAAAACTCCCATCCGGCCTCCACGATTTTTACAATGTTTTTGGCTATTTTCCTGGGTTCTTACAAGTACAAGGAAGGCTAGAAAAATAGGGGTTCGAATTCTTGAAGCTTGGTTCGTTGGTTTTGAGTTTTTGCTCGTGTTTTATCCTTACCGAGAGGTATGAATTTTACACCACTCATCCACTCATGATTTCCTTGTATTTTTATAACACTCTTTACATCATATATGATCTGTATAAAATGGCTATAATGATCCATGCATGATACTCAGGTCGTTTGAATTAAAATACGAATCGAAACCCTAAAAACCAAATAAATGGTGAATCAGTTTTTACGAATTTTGTGGCCTCCAAGACTATTTTTCTCAGGTCCTATACATGTCATATAACACTAGAAAAATGCTACTTGAATTTATCGAAGCCTAGATCACGCTTGGTGAGTTTTTGTTCAAACCGGGTCGAAAAAGAAAAGGTTTAAAAATATAGAACACGATCGAATAAATTAGGGTTTGGACTTTTGGTACTTGATTTGTTGTAATTAATGTATTTTAATGATGATGGAATGATTGGTAATGATTGGGATATTTTAGGGTTTGTGTTTATGAAATTTTGGTTATTACCGATTGGGAAATTAAAAGTGTAGGGTATGTTTTGTAATTTTATAAACTTGTGGGATATTTTTGTAATGTGTTTTGGACCAGGGGTAACTCGTAAAAATTATAATACAGGGGTATTACATGTTAATTTTGTAAATAAAGGTTTAATTGGTAAATTAGTTAATTATCTAAATCGAATTGGAAATAATTAAAATGGAGGGACTTGTTTTGTAAATTATGGAAATTGAATGGTGATTCGTATAATATTTAATATAAGGGGTGTGATGTGTAAATTTGAATAATTGAAGGCTTAATGTGTAATTATGAATATAGTAAGGATTAATTTGTAACTTAATTAATTATAAGGTCTAATTTGTAATTTATATAACTAAAGGGTTTAACTTGTAAAATTGGTAAAGTTAAAGGATTGGAATTGTGATTATGGATAACTTATGGATTAAAATGAATAACTTGTAATATTTGCACTTTAGACCTTATCTTTGACATATTTGCATTTTAAACCTTAAAATATGGAAAGTTGTCATATTTAACCCTAAACTATTATAACTTGCTAAAATGAACCCTATTTCCATAATAATACTTATTTAATGACTTAACTTAAATTATAAAATTTGAATCTTGCTAATTTTGGAAATCTTGCTAATTATGGAAACTTGCTAAATAAGGAAACTTTCTAAAAATGGAAACTTACTAATTTTGGAAACCTGCTAAAAATAGAAAGCTGACTAAAACGTGAAATCTGATTTAAATAAGATATTAATAATAAGACGACAATGTATTCGTGTAGATTCGCGGAAGGTGGAGTTTGTTTCTGATCTTTATACTTCTTGATGTGTTATCACTTGCGGTACAAGGTACCAATATTCTACCCTTTCTCAGTAAGGGTGTTTTCGTTCTCTTGACTTCTGATCTTGATTCATTAGGATTCCCCAAGCCATTGCTATGTTTCCCCTTGTATTGTGAACCTTTGATATGATCCACTTGATTTGAACCTTGCTTTGAACCCTTGCCTTGATTTCTTGTTTTGAACCTTGCCATGTTCCCTTGATACTTGACATACTTCGTTCATCACCTTTGACATGAATATTCAAATCCTTGGACACCTAGAAGATTTACTTGATATTAAAACTGGATGTGGGAACTTTCTTAATTATATATGAAAATGTTTTGAGAAAAGCTATTTTAAAACGATGCGATACCACTTTTAAATGTAATTCTACTAAAGTTTTATGAAAATAACTTGTAAGGACTATCTTTATGAAAAACTGTTTTGAAAGACCATTGTTGTGGAAACTATTTTGAAAGATCATTCTTACTAAAACCATTATTAAAGGATTTCTTTTAAATGAACTTTTAAATTGAACCTTTGCTATGATCTCTTGTCTTGAACCTTGACTTGAACCTTAATATACTTGAATTGGAAACTTGACTTGAACCTTGATACACTTGAATTGGAAACTCGACTTGAACCACTTGAAATGGGAAACTTGACTTGAACAACTGATATGGAACTTGAACTTGAACTTGGAACTTGAACTTGATACTTGATACTTGATACTTGACCCTTGACCCACAGTTTGAGATTACAAGCCATAACTAGGCATGAGGGTTTCATGTCCATGTCATTGATGCACCGATGACATGACTCTAGGGCAGGAGAGTGATGACCTATCCCGTCCATGACTTGATACTTGACTTGTTACGTAGAGGAAGACATTGTGGCCTACTGGGGCGTATGGATGCATCCTAGATTTGACTTGACTTGACTTGTGTTGAATCTAACACACCTGCTAGATCTTTGAGCCTTAGTGGATCGGTAAGATGCCTATGTAATCACAAGCACACTACAAGAGAATCTCTGAATACGAACTAGAAAAGAAAAGAACTAAGACTATGATCCTCTATGGATCGTATAATGAACTAAAAGATATTTTATTGAAGATTGTTAAGTCGTAAAAGATGTATCAAACACATAGACGGGATGTTTCTTTTATACTGATAAGAAACCCTAACCCTAACCCGTCATACAAGAAAACGTGTGAAGAGATAAACATGATCTCTTCTACAAATTAATCTAACAAACATTCTAAACATACGGGATAACAACTAACAATACCCGAAGTAACAACTACTATCAGTAGAAACAAGATAGAACTATCAGCAGCAATGAGCTTCAGCAGGAACCACAGCTATCGGCAGGAACCGGCTTTACACTATCGGCAGCAACAAGAAATATCTTATTTCCATAATTCCTAACAATCCTCCCCTAATCTTGAGGTTGACTAGGTTAACCTGCAAGATTCCCTGATAGATCTTTGAAGTCCATAGGCAGAGGATTAGTCCAGCAGTAGCATCAGTAAGTAACCAGCAGAAACACTTGAAACTTCCAGCAGCAACTTCGATAGTTCAGCAGCAATAGGAAATTATCTTCAAAAGAAAATTTAAGCTGGTCACCATGTCATTCTGGATCTTGACTGCTACTATGACAATATGTACATCAAATCACTTAAGTTTCAGACTATTCTCATCACATCCAGGTGTGTAAACTCCTGTGAGAGGTGAATCATTGAAAATTAATGGATTTGATGTCTCTTTACCAATAGCCATCACTACTGGAGTAGCCAATGTTTTGGTGTGTAAGACCATGGTACATTGATAACCATCTGATTTTTAGTAAACCAGCAACTATAAACGGATTTGATTTGTCTTTACCTGTAGCCGTTTGCTCAGGACTAGCCAATTCTTGGGTTACAGTAAACCTTGGTGAATTGAATACCAAATATGGATACCAATTGTCTTTACCACAAACCATACTTTTGTGGACTAGCCAATTCTTTGGATCCCATAAAGGGTTACATCCATGGTGAATTGAGAACCATTTCAACTCTCAGGAATGAACCATGGGTGAGTTAAAGTACCCTATAGCTTTGAGCAAGCTATTACAGCTATCAACGGATTTGATTATCACACCAGAGCCGTACCCTCATGGTGAGTCAACTCTATCTTGTCTATAAGACATGGTGAGTTGAATACCATTTGTTGTGTAGAGGTAAACACCAACACTGTACCTGCAAAGGTGTTACTCAAAACCAATTTATTAGCACACAAAATACACAAGAAGATTTTTTTTTTTTTTTTTGAACTAAAAGATAAGAAATAAGAAACAAACCAAAGGAAAAAGAAAGAAAATAAGAAAAACCAAGAAAGAAAGATATACAACAACAACAAGCCTCCTGAATCATGAGCAAGTAGAAGAACCTTTAGCAGCTACAAGTTGATCTCTGATGAATTTGACCAACTATTCAGCTGTGGTCAAATCATTTCCAATAGTATGTTTGGGAACTCTGACCTTCTGTGTGAGCATTCTCTTCATAAGTCCCTCAGATAAAGGATAAGAGACATCCACAAACATAGATAGGATCTTGCCAGAAATGAGCTCCACCACATGAACATTGGAAGAAGGATATAACCTCCAAGTAAATACTCTCCAGGATGATTGACTACCCCACACCAATTGAGCCTTTTCTCCTTCCAATGAATTCATTAAAACTTGTAAATCTCCCTAAAGCATCAGGCCAATCCCAGTAGGAGTATGAGTTTGATAGTAATTATCCACTATCTTATAAAGATTTTCCAAATCTTTCCTCTCTACCTTATTCAAGAGCTCCCTCAGAAAGGTAAAGAATTTGACTGTCCCATCAAGGGAAAACCAAACATTGACTTCACCTTCAGGAGTAGACCTAATCTCCCAGTGAGCAATATGACCCCAAGAGTGAATGGAATCACCTTCTGAATCACTGTCTGAGTCAACCCTAACCAATTCTTGATCATCCACTTCAGAAATATCCCTAGTAGGAGGTTGGTCAGAGTAACTCTTCTGCCTGGTTCTTAGACCATACTGCTGAATAGGAACTGAGGAAGATGGTTCAGCAGGAACAGAATCAACCTTATCAACAAGAATGGAACCAGTTTTATCACTAGGAATGGTAGACTCTTTATGAACAGCATGAATACCATCAGGAGGATCAGTTTTAGGCATGGCAACTGCATCATCAGCAGAAGACATGGCAACTGCCTGAGATGAGGAAACCTGAGGTTAAGAAGTAGCATAATCTTTTACAGTATCAGCAGGTTCAGAGACTTTAACTCTCTTAGCAGAAGGTTCCTTCACAGAAGGTTTGTTATGTCTAATGATATGATTCATAGCCTGGTTATATTCTACCATAAGCCTCTCATCTGACAACTGCCTAACCTCAGCCATAGTCCATCCATGATTATAAATAGAACCACTCATGTTCTTCACAAGAATCCTCATGTGTTCCTTTTGTTGTACCTGAGTAAGAGGTGTATTCCTCTTCTCCTTAGCTTTCTGTTCTGCTATATCCCTCTGTTTTTGCCTCATCCTTTCCACCATTCTTGCAGGAAAGTCTGCATCTGATACATTAATTCCCAAGATATCTTTAGCAACATTTGGGTTAGCTGCCACTTGAGCACCAATATGAATCCAATCAGCCTCAGTAAAGTATAGAGAAGCAGCATCCAACTCCTTTTGCCTTGCTTCAGGTAGAGTGGAAGCAAATGATGTATCTGCTTCTGCAAATTCTGCAAAAAAGTTTGCATGAACCTTCTTTGCCATCTCTGACCCCATTCTTTCATCTTGAACATTCTTCCACAACCTTTCCTGTGCAGCCTTTTCCACATCAGACACCAGACCTTCAAATTCATCCACTACAGTAGCTGGCTCAGTCGATCTTTAACCAGAAGCAATAGTAGATTCACCAGTAGAATTATCCTGACACTTAGGTACAGCTGCAACACTTTCACTAACAGCAGGAACTTCTACAGCAGCAGAAACACCCTTTGGAACACTTGAACGAATATCAGCAGGAACATCTTTAGAGACATCTGCATCAACATCAATAGATGTATCCTCATCTGCAAGCTTGTACATCTCAAAAGATGGTTTAACTGAAGCTTTATGAATCGTGGACAAGTAATTCCTCCTTTGATACTTCTTTGGAGAAGAAGCCTTAGGAGCTTGAGCACACCCTCCTGGTATGTTTTCAATTGCTAAGGAGAGATTAGCCAATATATGCAGTCTGTCCAGATTAAGTGATCCCTGATGCTCAGACTCTTCCTCTTCTGTATCAGATAAGACTACCCTTCTTCTTTTGGTCTGAACATAGGTTTCCAAAGTTGTAACTCTTTCAGTGAGATGCTGAATAGATCCACCAAGAGTTTCCTTTGTCTTCTTGAGCTCCTTTTCTAATCCATCCATTTTGTCACCACACTCTTGCTTGACTTTCTTGAGTTCAGACTCTAAGTCTGCAATTCTCTTTTCATACCTGTCAAAAGAACTAGATCCAGTGGTTAGATCAGCAGGATCCTCAGCTCCACCAGCAGGAATACCTGTAGTGGTATGAGCTTCATTGGATCTATTTGGTGAAGCATAATAGTCTCCACCATCTTGAGTAGCAAAGTCAAAGGACTGCCTAGATGGACTAGGAGTATATTGCCTTGAAGAAGAAGGTAAGTCCACAGAAGGTGTTGGTTGGACAACAGGTGCTACAACTGTGGTGGTCTGGACAATGGGCTCATCAGGGACAATAGTCTCAGGTGTGGCTGGTCTAGGTGATGGTGGTAATGGGTCATCAGCAGCAACAGATGCAGATGCATCAGCAGCAACTGAAGTCCCTTCACCAGCAGCATTGGATGCACCAGCATTAGCTGCATTGGGTGATGGTGGGACAATGTCATTGTCAGCAGGATCTGGGTTGTCAGCAGGATTGGCATTGTGTAACATGGCAGGTAATAATGGCAAATGTTGGCCTGCAAAATTCATCTTCATCATTGCAAACATTTTAGCAGTCATCCGATTCACTATCTTAGGGGATGGGTCATTGGTTTGAACACCTAAGATAATTTGAAGAAATCTAGGATACATTAAAAATCTGTTTTTATCACCAGTGATATTTTCAATCATCCCTTCAAAAATATATTTGGCCCAATTATATATCCTACCCTGTGACAGAAAAACAAGACCAGACGCAATGGGACTAGGACATTGGTCCCAACCACCGGTCTTTACACTCATACACTGAAGTAAAGTATGGACAAGAAATCTCCATTGAGGAGATAGCTTATTCTTATAGAATGTACAACTACCAGTGACAGGATAACCTATGGCAGCCATACCATCATTGATTTCTTGCCTGGACAGATCATGTACCCCATGCTCCTCAGGAAATTGGAGCTGAATCCGAATCAACCCCTCAGTAATGATGACTTCGTGCTCATCAATGGTGGCTACGATGTCGTCCTCCCTTCCCACAATGTGTCTAACTCGAGCAGTTGCCCAAAACTGCTTAATTAGTGAATCATACACCGTTACAGGACAATGAGTGAGTGCATAGTGAATAGATGACCCAAGAAGAAAAGCTAACACCTCATCATAACCATCACTTTTAGAAGAAGACTCTAAGTATGCAACCTTGTTGTGATCATCTTTGTAGCGAAGTGTTGTCATTGTATTGAATGAACTAGGGTTCGAAAGGAGAAAAATAATGAATTAGGATTTGAAAGGATATTGACAATTTGAGATGTGAGAAGTGCAATTTTAGGTTAGGTTGCCAAATATAACAATTTAAATTACTGCAATTCTGCGCACGTATCTTTGACCAATTGACTGAACGAAATTTCCCAAATTTAACAAAGTCAGCAGGAACCATTAGTCAAACGGCAGGAATACTTGGTCAATCGGCAGCAATGACGTGCTTTGACCAAGGTCAACCTTCCAAATCCAGTCATTAGGAATAAACCGCCTGAATTAAATCTCAACACCAACCAACAATAAATTCGTACTAATCACCTTCTCATTATAAAAGCTCTTTTTCCCCAAATCAAATAACTTCATTATCACAATCCTAACCCATAATCTTCAAATCAAAGAAAATCATGAGTTCATCCAAAGTTCCCATCATCGAAATCTCATCAGACTCCTCCTCCTCCACTGAATCAGGGTGGGAAAATTACTTTCCCTCGACAGCATCATCTTCTCAATACAAAGGCAAGACAAAGGTTGAGGAGGTTTCATCCGATCCTCTTCCATCTACTCCTTCGTCTTTTGAGTACTCTACCTCTGATGATGAAGGATCATCAGAGCTGAAGTCCTTGACTTATTATCAAGGTGAATGGGAAACATATCCTCCTAATTTTCCCATCACAGATAAGCTAAGGGAAGAGATGAAGAAAACTGTGGCTCTGCTTAGAGAAGAGACGGAAAGGACTGCTGCTACCTTCTACGAAGTACCGATACCAAAAAGAAATCATCCAAACCCAATGCCAAGCCAGCCAACTCCTCACACAAGCCAGCCAACTCCACAGCCAAGCCAACCAACAACTTGGTTACGCCTTAGATTACGTCAAACACACTCTACCCCAAGCTCTTCAATTCCAATGAGAGATCAGCCAGTCCCTGAACCAAGACAGCCACTCCCAGTGGTGTTGGCACTTCCAGCCCCATACGTGTATGAAGAAATAAGTCATCAGAGGGGTAGAAGGTTCATGCCAGATTGTATGGGAAAGGGAAAAGGGAAGGTGGAATAGGTAGTAGGGTTGAGAAGCTTTGTGTCTGATGTCTGTCTGTTGTCTGTTGTTTGGTTTGTTTATGAAGCCTTAATCTTTTGTTTTTGGATGTAATCACCTCATGATGTTGAATAGAAGTTTTATCTTATGTTTTATTTCAAGCATTGAGAATGAGAACTGCAAAACAAAGTTAGTAAAACAAAACACACTAAAACCTGCAAAACAAAGTAAGTAAAACACAAAACATAAAACATAAAAGAATGAGAAGCAAGACAAAATTACAAGCATTAGCCTCCCCTTAAAACCAGCACAGAAATATACAACAACATGATCAGAGAAACAGGACAATTACCAAGGAAACCATGGAGAGTAAGCCATTCCCCCTCCAAAGATTGGATTATAATAAGCAGGCCTGAAATCCCTCTGAAAGGATGAGGAAGCACCAGCAGGAATGGTTCCCTGACTATCAGCAGCAACAGACTTACCTGCAGGAACAGGTCTATCAACAGGAAAGGGAGCTCTATAAGAGTCCATTTTTCCACAATGATCTGGTATGTTGTTGCCCACCATTCATCTTCATTCTCTTCTCATGATAATCACAATCTTTAATGAGATGATATTGACTACCACACACAAAACATGACTTCTTCCTAACAGCCTTGTTCTTACCATAACTTTTCTTATTACAGACAAAATTATCACTACTGGAACTAGAGACAATGTTGTTTTTAACAGAGTTAAGTGAGCTGTTGTCATGGGAAGCTATTTTTGTATTAGTTACTCCAGAAGTGAAGTCATGAGACTTGGGTGAGGTTGACTTGTCATTTGAATCACATGAGGTATAGTCTGTGGACTTAGATTTATAGGACTTGTTACTTTTGGAACAAGAGACAAAGTCATCAGACTCACACTCAAAATCAGATAAGTCATTTGAGTTTTTCCCATATGTCATGTGTGATTCATCTGAGTCAAGGTCAAGGGCTGAGTGGATAGGGACAGGCTTGAAAACACCTCTTATAGGTGGAGGAACTGCATTCATCCCTCCTTCCTTAACAAACTTAACAGGAATTTGATAATCAACTTCCTTAGGGGTAGGGTCAAATATTCTAGGGTTATAATCCCTAACATCATATCCCAACCCTTTCTTACGCCAACCAGACTGATTACCATTATAGTTAACAAGATATTTTTCTGATTGTTGCCATGAATTTATCCTAGCCACTTCACTATCCAGTTTAGCCTGTAATTCCTGATTTTCTAATTTCACCTTAGCATGTTCTCTCTCAGAATGTTTTAGACAGTTATTGGAGTTCTCTAAGTCTCTTTCCAAAACCCTTATCTTTTGTTCATATGCTAGCTGATTAGCTTCATGCCAAGCCTTTTGTTTTTCCACAGTTTTAAGAGCCTTTTTATAAGCTTGAATTTCTACAAACAATTTATTATATTCAGGCTCCATTTCATCAAACTCTTTCCTAAGGTTCAAGTACAATTCATGACACCCAAATTGACAATGTTATACCTGATGAGAGGCACCCACAAGAGAAAATTCTTCCACTTTATCCTTTGCATTATGATCCATGTTGTGAGTTTGGTTGAGACTATCAGCATCAGCAAGTTCTGTCCATTTTCCCCTTGAGTTAAAAGATAGCAGGGTTCTGACTTTCATGGTCCACCTTTCGAATTTATCTTCTGATCCAGACATAGTGTAAGGGTTTAGAAGGAAAAGTAGAAAACTTATTCTTCTTTAACAGAGATCCTCACGAGGCTCTGATACCACTTGTTGAATCTAACACACCTGCTAGATCTTTGAGCCTTAGTAGATCGGTAGGATACCTATGTAATCACAAGCACACTACAAGAGAATCTCTGAATACGAACTAGAAAAGAAAAGAACTAAGACTATGATCCTCTATGGATCGTATAATGAACTAAAAGATATTTATTGAAGATTGTTAAGTCGTAAAAGATGTATCAAACTCATAGACGGGATGTTTCTTTTATACTGATAAGAAACCCTAACCCGTCATACAAGAAAATATGTGAAGAGATAAACATGATCTCTTCTAAAAATTAATCTAACAAACATTCTAAACATACGGGATGAAAACTAACAATACCCGCAGTAACAACTACTATCAGCAGAAACAAGATAGAACTATCAGCAGCAATGAGCTTCAGCAGGAACCACAGCTATCAGCAGGAACCAGCTTTACACTATCGGCAGCAACAAGAAATATCTTATTTCCGTAATTCCTAACAACTTGAATTGTTTATATTACTTGTTATACTTGGTGACTGATGGTGTGTGCGATACACGTCTTTCACATCTTGGGAGCTCATGACTCCACCCCTTTGAGGTATCCCCTCATATTGTACTTGGTACCGAGGTCTCCCCTCCGTACACCTTGCTACTTGATTTCTTGACTTGACTTGGGCTCGTAGTGGATTACTGTTTCCTTTACCTTATAACCTTGTACTTAGTATCCTGAGGTCACCCCTCCGGATACATACTTGACCTGACACTTGACTTAATACTTGACTTGACTTGATTTGACTTGGGCTCGGGTTGGGATTATTGTTCCCTTTACTCTTATCTATTGTAACTAGTTCTTAACTCTTGATATATCTGCTTAACCTTTTATTTTTCCTTCTTTCCTAACTCTTGTTATACCTTGCATTGTTTCACTTACTCCACCATTCCATTATTACTGCTTGCTACCTTTATATCTGTTCACTGGGCTTTTTAAGCTCAGCCACATTTCTTTTCCTGCGGCAGGTTTTAGTTGGAAGCTGGGTATGAGTGGAGAGTACCTTGGACTTAGAAGACCTTATAAGCTATTTTGAATCAGATGACAAGAAGAGCTTATATTCAGACTTAGTAATTATTGTATTTCTCATTTGTAACCTTGTAGTTTCTGATTTTCTCTTGTAACTATTGGAATTCTTATTGTATTATTTATGTCATATGCTTGTGTTTGTTCTGATATGGAACCATCATTGTGACATCTCTACCCTTGTCGGGTTGGGGTGTTACACATAAGCTTCTACAGGTTTATTAGTAGTAACATTTTCTTTAGCCTTACAACCATACTCTAACTTAGGCTGTTGAAACTCAGTTAAACCTGTTTGTTCTAGATCAATTCCTGGGGGTGCAGGCACTCCTCTATGAGGAGGTGGACATGTTTTATAGCCTAACCCAGATTTAGCCTTATTAACTATTTGACACTCTATAATTTTATTTACTCCTTTTGATACATACTCCAGAGTGTCTATAGTTAATTGAATATTATCTTTTGCCTTATTGATTTTATCCAACTCAGCTTTAAGCAAACTACTCTAAGCATTTTTAAGAGTCAAGTCTCTTCTAAGTACAACTATATCCTTAGTAAAAACAGACTCATTGTTTTTGTAGTGCACAATTTGTTCTTCTAGGACTGCTAAAACTCTTTTATGATTAGACAAATTATAGTTTGTTTGGTTTAACTCTATCATCTGCTCATCATAATGTTTCTTTAAAGTTTCATATTCTTTAAGAGCAGAACAAGTTTTAGAACAACTTTTAGCTGAGAGTACCTCTGAGTCATAGAAGTCCATAAGTGCCATTTCAGCTGGTGCTTCCTCTTCATCTGCCATGAAGCTCCAGTCATAGCCTAGACCATCAATTGCCACCATAGCCTTTGAAGATGACTCTGGCTCTTCCACTACCTTTGGATTGCTTCCATACCCCTTATTCTTGCTATCCTGTTGCCTGGGTCTTCTACACTCTCTTGAAAAATGCCTTAACTTGTGGTAGTTAAAGCATTCTACCTTAGACTTGTCAAAACCAACAGTATCATTACTACTGATGTTGATCTTCTTGCCAGTTCTTTGAAAGAATTTCTTAGCCCTCATGCTAAGAAGTGAAATCTGCCACTTGAGATCCATCTCTTCCAAGTCATCATCATTAATCTCTTGTAGATCTTCATGTGTCAACATTGACCCATTGTTTTGGCTGGTCAGGAATGCACAATAGGTAGTATTACTTAGAATACCATCAGTACTAGTTGATGTGCTAGCAGTACTAACACTAGGGTTAACAGTACTAACTCCTACATCCACTTTCACTTCATCTGGACTTGAATTACAGGGAGATGACACAAAAACCATATTCCCAGAGATTGAGCTTGAACTAGAACCTCCAGACTTCTTCATATCCTGTTCAACAATCTTAAAGTTGTTGTATAGATCATTGAGGCTCATAGTGTCAATATCTGGCTTATTCTTTCAGACCACAACATGCATAGCCCATTCAGCAGGTAAACACCTCAAGAACTTGGATTTCAGGTCTTCCTGAGGGATTTCAACTCCAAGCACAGCCATTTGGCTGACAATCTTTTGCAATCTGTTAAACATATGATCTAAAGACTCATTATTGGTAGCACTAAAATTTTCAAAGTTCTGCTTCAGTAAGGTCTTTTGGGTCTTCTTGGTGGCTTCATTACCACCATACCGAGTAGTGATTACTTTAAACAAGGATTTTGCATCATTGTATTTGTTGAAGTTTAGGAGCTGATCATTGGGAATGGTCATCATCAGCAAGCTCCTAGCTTTGACATTATTCTTCTTTTGCAGCTTCTCTTCTGTAGTCACTGGAAAGGTATTCACAACAGTCTTTTCTTCACCATTGACTATTGTTACAGATGTTGAAGGTTTAAAAGAGTTTCCTTCTTCAATGATCTCCTAGAGTCCATAGTCCTGCACTTGGAAGTACTGTTCGATTCGAAGCCTCCACATCCCAAAATCGTTTTGCTTCAGCATAGGCAACTTAGCAGCCATGTTAGTCTGTATGGTTTCCATGTCCATAGTCTTTTCTTCTAAAATTAAAGTGTCAACCTAGCTCTGATACAACTTGAGAGGATCTAAACACCTTTAGAATGTGTTAAGGATACTTTGAGGTTATATTACCAAGTATGTGGAATCTACTTGATAACACTTAGAAGATTTGTTTTGATGTAACAGTAACTTTGATGAACAATGAACACAGAAAGTAACTCCAAACAATTCAATATTATTAAGCAATTATATGAGTGATCTCAATATCACTAGGGTTACATTGACCATGAATCTTAACAAAAACGTATATCTCTGATCTAACCTAGGACCTCCTTTTATAGCTCAAGGAGTCCTTTACAAGATAAGTATCTACCCGTATATTTCTAAATAATTGTGATATATATACAATCTATTACATACTTATCTTCTACACGTCTTCTAAAGCCTTATCATGCAGCAGTACCTTTATCTATACTAGCAGTACTAACTTGACAGCTTGTACTGTTAGTTGTCTTCAGCAGTCTTCAGCATCACACTAGCAGTTTGTACTGTTAGTGTTATTCCAGAAGTACTAAGTATTCAGTCATTTAATTCCTAACAGATTGTCTGTACAACAATATTAAAGTTTATGAACCTGAAGTCAAAGGGTCATCTAGCTCATCATCAAACACACAAAACCTAGCTTTTGTGTCGTCCTCCAATAATAGTTCTAGCAGTACTAATGAAGCAGTTAGTACTGCTCATAGAGTTGGTACTGCTGGCACTCAAGTTAATGCTGCTGGGTCTACAACGCTTGATAACTTGAGTGATGCTGTTATCTATGCTTTCTTGGCTAGTCAATCTACTAGTCCTCAGATTATGCATGAAGTTCTGGAACAGATCCATCCAGATGATCTTGAAGAGATGGACTTGAAGTGAAAAATGGCAATGTTGACAATGAGGGTAAGAAGATTTTTGAAGAAGACTGGAAGAAACCTCAAGGTCAATGGGCAAGATACCTTGGGTATTGATAAGTCCAAGATTGAATGCTACAACTATCATTGGAAGGGACATTTTGCAAGAGAATGCAGGGCTCCAAGGAGCCAAGACTACAAGACTAGAGAGAGCTCAAGGAAAGCTGAGGAACCTAAGACTTCTACAACTTTGGTGTTTTGTGATGGTTTAGGAGGATATGACTGAAGTGACTAAGCAGCTGAAGGACCAAACTTTGCACTTATGGCCTACTCTTCTTCATCAAGTTTTGATTCTGAGGTATCTAATGATTCTGGTTGTTCATTTAAATCATGTTTAGATACTATTGAGGAACTTAAGGCAAGGAATGAAAAGCTAATAGAAGAGGTAAAGATGTTAAAGTTAGATAATTTAGGCTATAAGGTAGGCTTGAAATCTGTTGAGGAAAGACTTGAATTTTTCAAACAAAATGAGTCAGAGTATGTAGAGAAAGTTAATGTTCTTGAAAGTAAGCTTTATGTTAAAGATCATGAAATTAAAGGACTTACTAAAAGGTTAGAAAAGGCTCAAAACAAAAAAGATGCAGCTTATCAGGAGAAAGAAAAACATCAAGTTAAGGTAAATAAGCTTGAGTTTGCATTTGAAAGTGTAAATCAGACAATTGAGTGTCAATTAATGAGGAGAGGTAGTGGTATAGGTTATAATGAAGTTCCTCCCTCAATAACAGGTAAGTATGTACCTCCTATACCTGAATAGTCTTGTTTGGTTGAGTCTAGTGCTAAGTCTTTAGGAGAAAGTAGTAAGTCTAATGAGGAGAAACCTAAGACTAATAAGACATATTCTGATGCACCTATCATTGAAGATTGGGTGTCTGATGATGATGAGGAACAGGTGAAGACTAAACCTAAAGTTGAAAGTTTAACAATTGAACCTAGTGTTGAACAGATTAAGTTTGTCAAACCTAGTTTTGGTAATAAATTGTCTAGGAAAATTGTTGAATACACTGAGCAACCTAGGAAGAACACAAACAGGCCTAGAGGTAACTAGAGGAATTGGAATGGAATGATATCTCAAAGGTTAGGAAGTGACTTTGAGATGATCAACAAGGCTTGTTATCATTGTGGTAGTTTTGAACACTTACATGATAATTGTTTTTACTATTAAAAGCCTGTTTGGAACTATGCTAGGAGGGTGAATCAAAAAAGTTTTTCTAAAAATACTCACCCACATGCTAAAAGAAACATGGTTCCAACAGAAGTACAAATGAGATCTGGTGTAGTATTAGTTACAACTGCTAAGCAAAATGTTTCTAAATCAGCAGTAGTAACTAATACTGCTAGATCAGTTAGTACTGCTAACTCAAAAAGAACAGTGAATGGTGCTAAACAATTGTCAAAGTTTTCAAATAAAGCACATTCAACTGTAAAAAGGCCCATTCAAAAGAATACAACAATTAGTGCACCTAAGGCCAAAGCAGTAGTTACTACTGCTAAGCCAAAAGCAATAACTGATACTGTTTTGGGAAATCACTTTTATGTTATTAAGGCCTCAGCTTGTTGGGTCTGGAAACCAAAAGTTAAAGTTTTAAATCATGTTTCCAGAAATAGCAGTGCATCCATAGTTTTAAAGATGTATGATTATTTAGTTGCACAAGGCAGATCAAAGTCAGTATTGGCTTGGGTCCCCAAAATGAACTGATTTTCTTACTTTATGTGCAGGGCAATCCACAGGTGGAATTAGAAGATAAAGGAGTATTTGATAGTAGATGCTCAAGGCACATGACTGGAAACATGTCCTATCTTGAAGATTTTGAAGCAATTGATGGAGGATATGTAGCTTTTGGGAGTAATCCAAAAGGAGGGAAAATCACTGGCAAAGGTACAATAAAAACTGGTAAATTAGATTTTGATAATGTGTACGTTGTAAAAAAGCTTAAGTTTAATCTCTTTAGTGTCTCACAAATGTGTGAAAAAAAGAACAGTGTTCTTTTTACTGATACTGAATGTTTTTTCTTATCTCCTGACTTTAAGTTGACTGATGAAAGTCATGTTTTACTTGAAGTTCCTAGAACATACAACATATACAATGTTGATTTAAAGAATATGGTTCCCAAAGGAGGTTTGACTTGTCTCTTTGCAAAGGCCACATCAGATGAATCTAAGCTTTGGCATAGAAGACTTGGACATTTAAATTTCAAAACAGTGAATAAATTGGTTAAGAAAAACCTTGTAAGAGGTTTACCTTCAAATTTTTTTGAAAATACTGAAATCTTTGTTGCTTGTCAGAAGGGAAAACAACACAGAGCTTCTTGTAAGCCCAAAGTAGTGAACTCTATAAGTCAGGCTTTACATATTTTGCACATGAATTTATTTGGACCAACATTTGTAAAAAGTTTAATGAAAAAGATGTATTGTCTAGTTGTCACAGATGATTATAGTACGTTTACTTGGTTGTTTAAACACATCTTCAAGATTTGAAATCATCCTTTCTAAATCATCAACCTCTGGTAACCCGGTATCCGCAGCCTCTTGCTTCTCCTCCGTAACACCCAAAAGCTCTTCATAGTAGTACTTTTGTTTCCTCAGCCAATTCAGAATCTTTTGTCTCAACTCCTTAGGTATCTTTCTATACGAACCATACTCACTAATTGGTTCATCGCCAAAACCTTCAAGAACTAAATCAGAGAGAAAATAGTTGTCTAACACTTTTGCCCACTCCTCTTCATCAGACCCATTGTAGATAGCCTTCCCTTTATAATTTTTTGCCATCGTTAGTGGTTTGGTTCGTTGGGATTATGTTTGTTTTGTGGAAAAAAACAGGGTTGGGATATGTGTGTTTGGTTTGGTTCGTTTAAATAAGCGGGGTAGATACGGAAATGAACCCCAGGCAATCTCTTCGGTTCCCATCTGTTTTAGGCGGCAAACGTAAGTTAAGAAGTTGCAAATTTGGTCCTTGAAATAAAGTGTGGCTAGAAAATGGCGGGAAATGAGTTAAATGGCGATAATACCCTCGCAGGTGGGTTGACTAACGAGATAAATAACGAGAATTAGCAAAAAGTGGCTCACGGTGGTTGTTTTGCAAAAAATGCAAACCATAATGGTTGTTATGCAACAAATTTTCTCTCGGTGTGATCCTGGCGCATTCGTGTTTGTTAAGGGACTAAATTTGCAATTTACCCTAAATTAAAATATAAAGAAAAATAGAGTCTTGTTATTAAAACCCGTTTTTACGACCTTTTCGAATGCAAGATAGACATGAATCGTCTTGCACCATAACATACCTTCAAGAAACTTCAAGAAAGTTGTATGTGATGAGTGGGTTGAGGTCATTACGGTTCACTAACAGAAGGGTTTTTGTGAGCTAAAGACTACACACTTGTTATAGAGGAACAAGGCTAGTCTTATAGGGCTTAAATCTTATAAAATACAAGATTTTTTATGACGAAGTGAAAGTGCATGAACCAAATGATGATTGTATAGGGAAAAGAAGAGAACAAAGAATGTAGAAATGGGTGGTCCCCATAAGGGGTGGCCGGCCTATAGGGTCAATGTGTGTGTGTGTGTGGGGGGGGGGTTTATTATTATTATTATTATTATTATTATTATTATTATTATTATTATTATTATTATTATTATTATTATTATTATTATTATTATTATTATTATTATTATTTTAAGTGTAATATATTTGTGTAGTGTTTATTTAAATGTTGTGTAAATAGTGTACTTATAAAACGAGATATATAGCGTACCGGCGACGTAGAATGTGTTAAGTTTATAAAAATGTGAAATGACTCAAGTATAATGACTCTTAGTAGTGTAATAATATGTGTATGTGAGTGTTGGTCTTAAAAAGTATAAGTACTTAAACGTAAATGACTTACCCTATTTTTGAGTTTATCGAGTAATGTAAAAGTTGTTAATTATAAAATGTCTTAAGTTTATAATTGTGAGTGACTTTAATATTTTAAGTTGACATGAGCATATAGTGACTTTTATACGACGTTTAAATAAGGTCCTAGTTAGAAGGCACGTTCGTAAAATATTTTTCCTAATAAAACGACAATCTAAATACAAAAATGACCCAACAACTACAAAATGGACTTAACACAAGTAAGTCTAGTCTGATATGTTATAAAACTCTATGGTAGCTATCTTTAGTTTGACGTTTGTCACAAGTTGACACACTTAATGCGTACTTTGAGACTTATTAACACTATCACCATCAGGTTAAGGGTTGATATGCAAAATACTAGGTAACAGTGACCATCTGGCCTAACCTGCATTTGATTCACCAACGGAAGTATTATTAGATCATTGCACTTGCAGACAATCAGGAGGACATAGTAGGATGAACTGGTCTAGCACGTTCTTCTCTTATTGATAACTGATGCGTGGTTTTGCGACCTTACAACAGGTTTTACCTCTCGAGGGATCTCAAGAGGCTTACAACCCCACCAGGCAGTGTAACTGACTGATGTAGTATAGTGTAGTGGTAAGTACGGGGGATTGATCGTTCTCCACAGGGAATAGTGTTCGTTAGGTATGAAAAACTACTTTAATAGGTCTAAGGGTGAGAGAAGATTCTTTTTATGTTTTTATATTTTTTTGGAAATCAAGTAAAATCTCGGGTTTGAAAGAGTGGGCGGAGTTAGTTGCTAGTCAACTAACCCAAATTACTACGAATGCAAATTAAATAAAATAACAAAAATGAAAATGTTGGTGAAAACTTATGTGGAGGGAAATGTGTTTACTTAGATTTCCTTACTCCCTAACTATCTTTTACCGGTTGATTAGTGTGTATTAGTTGCGTGGATGACGGGTGTATTCCTTAATACCATTCGTGGGGTGGCGTACGTACTTCCCCAACTCTACAAGCTCCTACTTCACTCCTATGTCGAGCCGGCTAGGAAGCTCCTAACATGGGATCACTAGAATTCGCTTGTGCATTAAATACAACCATAAAAACCTTTAGTACGCATTGGTTCATTTTTCTTAAGACGTTCAAGCAAGTTATCGAATAGGAAGTTAGCCAGTTTTCTTAAGCCTAACATAGATGAACAATCATCCAATACAACTAACAACACACTAATAACCAATAATCAATAGCTAGGTTTCATTAGATCTAAGCAAACACAAGATAAATCTAGCCTAACATGTTAAACAAAAGACAAGAATAAGATAGAATCAAACAACACATAGACATATTGAATGATTAATTGATAACTTATCTTCAATGTAACATGGAAGATCTCAAGGCAAAAAGCCTTGAAAGAGCTGCCAAATTCGTCCTAGGGTTTTCACACACAAAGTTCCCCAATAAGTTCCACACTAATGACAAAGAATTGCAAAACTATATATAGATTTTTAGATCTGACGGCGTCACGTTATGGAGTGTGACGCCGTCACCTCGCCGCTTTTAGGGTTCCCGATGACCTTCTTGACGCCGTCCCTCTTTAGCTCTCCAAAATCCGTTCTGGCTTATCAAGGCTTGACGCCCTCATACTATGAACGTGACGCCGTCCCTCTTTAAATTATAACGTGACGACCTTGATCAAATTAAAGCGTGACGCCGTCAGAATTTCCATGTAATTTCTCTGGCTTATCATGAGTAAATTTCACATCCACCACTTTTGCCAAGCCATGACGCCGTCCAGGGTTAATCCTGACGCCGTCAAAGGTAACTTCCAGCAAGATTTTGAGACTTTGTCGTTTTCTTCACTTTTATGCTCCAAAAACGTCCAAAATGCTTCCTTTTCCAGATTTCTTCTCAAAAGCACCTAAAATGACAAAAGGAATGATTTAGGGCAATATTTGATCAAATAAATACGATTTAGGGCTTAAATGACCCCTTAAAAGCGGTACACTTTTCGCTTCATCAAATACCCTTACACTTGAGATTTGCTTGTCCTCAAGCAAATGCGCTTTTATTCTAATCAAAATACAAGTTAGGGGTCATTTAATGCTAACATAAAAGTAATTACAACAAATATTCGTTCCACTTTAATCATAATAAGCACAGAGATTATAAACTAGCACCTCACAAGTAGTGTTTAGATACTCACATCTCTCAAGTGTCATCAAAATAAATCTCATAAATGAAAACGGATAATATCTCTCACTACCTGTCATAGCAAATAGATTACCATAGGCTTGGGAAAGGATCAAAAACCTCCTCCACTAGGCGTAAGCACCTAAGATAAACTATCAAAGAGGGCTTTTAAATGGGTTATAATGTTAGGTGTAGGGAAAAGGAAAACACGGTTTTGTTGGATAAAGGATATTTTACTGGTGGCGAGTTAAAGATCTTGATCAATTACATGTACTACACAATGTTGCTAAGCCAAGACTCGACTCGATTTAAGCTAATGAAAGAAAATAACAAAAACATAAAACAAACATAAAATGAAACGGGATGGTAGTCCGTATGTTTTTTCTACTTTTCTTTGTCTCATTTTTTTTTTTTTTTTTTTTTTTTTTTTTTTTTTTTTTTTTTTTTTGTATTTTTCTTGTTTTTTTCGATTTTTTTTTTTTTTTTTTTTTTTTTTTTTTTTTTTTTTTTTTTTTTGCATACACTTTTGCCCTACCATCCAAAATAATACATCATAGGGGCATTGCATTCCCTTACACTTGAACTTTTACATAACTTTACAAATAACTATTCTAATGACTCGAATTAAGATAATTGAAAAACTTGGAGTACTTTTAAAATATTTAGCACATATGAGGGTAATAAATGATGTTCTTCCCCATTACTCTATTACACTAGTACTTTACCCATGAGTCCCAATCGTCCCAAAACAATATGTACAAGGATATGACTCGACTTAGCAACCATGTAATCAATTAGATAATTAACTTGGGTTTAAACAAATGTTGTCACAATAATGCACTAAAAATAAGTGCATACAAGGTAGGCTAAGGCGATTTGGGTGTACATTTTAGTGGGGTGTAACAAATTCTTCCTTTAAGTAAAATGCTTAAAGGTCGAAACGAAAAGATAGGCTCTGAGGAGTGTACTAGGGGTATCGTGTACTAAAAATGAGTACAACGCAAAGGGTGTGGGAGAATTACTTGACCAATGTAGCCAATGTAATTATAACAAAAACACAGGTGTAAAACAATAGGTTAATCCTAATGCCTCTTATCATGTAGTAAATCTAACTACACGAATGTAGTCTCACTTGTGGCCTTGGAATGGTCCTAACGCAAGTTCTAGAATCTAAGTGCTACCGGTACACACATCATAGCATAAATGCTTTTCCTACCAATTCTAGGGGCGAACCTCACATATTTGGGGGTGGAAAATTTTTTAGTGGTACGGTTTTTGTGCTAGTCATATAACTCCTATCCGTGAGACGCTCATTAAGATCAAAGTTTCACTCCTATATGTTGTAAAAAATTTTAAATTTGGCACTAAAATTACCCTAACAGGTATTTATCTCAGTTTTATTACACATCTACCATCAAACAAACAAAAATCAAGCGCACTTGTATTCTCTAAAAAAATCGTATTTTTACCCCCCCCCCCTTACACTTAAGATGAACATTGTCCCCAATGTTCAAATAACAAGATGTAAAAGTATAAAGTAAAAGAATGAAATCAAATACTCCCCTGATTCGTTCGGTGGATAATGAAGTAACACGGTTAGATCTTCTTCCAAAGAGAATGTTGAAGCTCCATGACTAATGCATCGCCATAAGCTTGATCCAAAAACATTTCCTTGTCCAAAATAACCTGTTAAACCTGAGAAAACAAACACGAAAACCTGCATAACATCGGCGGGATAAACTCTATATATAAGGATATAATGCTTGTGGAATGATAATTTTGCAGATTCCTGGAGATTATAAGTTATAGATTTAATAAAAACTTTTTATGAAAACAAAACTTTCAAAAATTTTCAGAAAATTAAACCTGACGCCGTCAGGTTGTAACTCCTGACGCCGTCAGAAATGATCTGACAGAATTCTCATGTTACGTTTCCGGAAAAATTTTGGAAAAACCTATACCTTACTTCCTGGAATTCCTGCAAAACTTCATTATGACTCGATACAAGCATTTGACTCAAACAAATACTAATATGTATGTTAATTTATTATTATTATGATTCATGTTCATTTGTGTTCTAATAAACCGATTTAGATTTCCCTTACACTTAACTTTTGCAAAATACCTTTATATGTAGTTAAGACGAAGTTAAAAACAAAATAAAGCATTTTCACAATTTAGTTTTGAACATGAATCAATAATAATAAAAATTAAACACACATACGGAAATAAATAAAAACAAACAAACAAATAAATAAACACACAAAGCAAATAAAGCTTGGGTTGCCTCCCAAGAAGCGCTTTTCTTTATTAACGAGTCTTGTAGCTAGACTCAAAGTCACGTACATTACGTGACTCTATCATTCATAATGACGTATCCCTGATAGATATAATCCTTGTTATCAGGGTGGTGGTGTCTCAATCGCTTGACATTCACAGTCACATCACCTCCTCCCTTGCTGGTCAAGCTTACTACCCCATCATGGTGTAGACTTTTAATTGTGAATGGTCCGTACCACCAGGGACTTGGTTCATCGGTAGGTGCTTTTGTTTCTGAATGCCTTAGAAGCACTGAGTCTCCTTTTGTAAATTCAGCGGGGTTATTAGGCTGCTCACCAGCCTCAATATAATCGTTATTTCCACCCTTACATTCTCTAATCTCATTTTCATTGTAATTCTTAATCCTTGCCTCCCATGCAAGGATTTTCTCTCGAACATTACCACGGATTACATTGGGGTTAGCCTCCATCTTCTTTTGTAGAGCAACATCTCGTATATGACGTGGAATCGTCGGGAAGTTTATCGTCTTCTTCCCCTTCTTCATTTGGATGGTGCTTTTTTCGTAATTGATTTGTGCCCTAGTGGTCGCGAGAAAGGGTGCCCCAAGGATTATTGGCATATTCATGTCATTTCTTTCAATAATCATGAAGTCGACCGGATATAGGAATCCGGCAACGTTGACCAACACATCTTCCGCAATTCCTAACGGGTACTCGTAAGAATGTTTTGCAAAGGAGAGTTTAGTACGGGTGATGGATGGCAGTTCGTCGGTTAACTGGACATAAACGGATAAAGGCATCAAATTTACGTCGGAACCTTGGTCAGCTACCGCATCCAGATACTTGAGTTTTCCAATGCTGCATGGTATTTCGAAGACCCCGTAGAATTCCTGCTTTTCCACTAACTTTTATCTTATGAGGCACTCATACAATTGCCCTCCGGGTAATGTGTCGGATTCATCATCCGGTTCCATCCTCTTGGACTCCTTGTTGGGTAGATGAGTACGTCGATAGTTTCCCACCCAATCGTTTATGGTTTCCTTGTTTATTTCGTGCTTCAAGTAATGCCTCACTTGTTGTGACTTTGGTGGTTCTTCCAATTGGCGCTCCTTAGTGGGCGCCTCCTTTCCCTTGTCGGAATCACATGTGTAGGCATTGGTGTTTCCGTCTTTAAGTGGGACGAGGTCAATTTTGTTAACTTCCATAGTTATCAACTTTCCTCTTCCATCATTTTCGCCCTCTTGGACGACGGAGACGGCATTAACACATTTAGTGTTGGGAACTTCAACATCTTTCCGCACTAGCACATTTTTAGGAGCCTTTGTATTTGCGTATTCTTTCAAAAGGTTCATCATCTCCGCCATCTTCTCTTCCATTTCCTCCTTCTGTTTGTAGACGGCTTCCTCAAATTTCGCCAACCGTTCGAAGTGTTTTGACATGTATTCTCTCATTCGAGCTTCGAATGTTGGACTAAGTTCCTGAGGTGGTGGGTTGGGTGGAGCGTGCTTATGGAAAGGTTTAGTATTTTCCCTACGGGGTGATTCGGACAATGGTATTTGCTTAACGCTTGAGACCGAGTTAATTGTTGCTTTTTGTGGACTTAAGGGTCTCTTTTGCTTTTCCATAAGATATGCAACCCTTTTCTCAAGTTCACTTACGCTTTCCTCAGTAATTTGATTGGCTGTATCGGGTGACGAATATGTCTTGACCGCCGAGCGTACATCGTGGGAAACTTGCCACAATTCATCATCGTCGGATGCAAGCTCATCAATGATCTCCCATGATTCCTCGGCACTTTTGTCGCGCAATCTGCCCCCGGCGGCTCGATCGATGGCACGCTTGGTGTGGTAATCAACATGGTCATAGAAGATTTGGATTTGAAGCCATAGATTTATGCCATGATGAGGGACTTTTTGGAGTAAGTCCTTGAATCGAATCCATGCCCCGTAGAGGGTTTCGCCTCGACGTTGTTCAAACGTCAAGATATCCTTCCTTAGCTTGGTAGTTCTTCCCGGTGGGAAAAACTGAGCAAGGAAACGAGTGGTGAGATCATCCCAAGAGGTGATGGATCCTGCGGGTTGACACTCTAGCCATTGACTAGCTTGGTCCCGCAGAGAGAATTGAAAGAGACGCAATCGGGTCGTCTCTCGAGTGGCAACATCAAGGTCTATAGAATCAACGATTTTGAGAAAGTCCTTGAGATGTTGATTAGGATCTTCAGAACGAAGTCCATGGAATGCGCATCCGCTTTGCACCAACCGGATGGTGTCGGATCGCAAGGGAGTGACATTGGCTCCTTGAGTGAGCTCAATGGTGTTTCGATAGCCATGGTGGCTAGGACGTGAGTACTCTCCTAAAGTACGGGCTCTAGGAGGTGGTGGTTGTTGTTGTGGTGGTGGGATGTTGGGATCAAGGATATTACCATCTTCCATGATGTCTAATGGTAATGGTTACGAACAAAGAAACGAAGAAAATAGATAGACTAAAGAAAACCAAGAAAAATAAAATAAAAATCTCACTAGAAAGGAATCTAGTGAGTAGACCTATAAAATAAAAATTCAACCTAAACAATAACTATTCCCCGGCAGCGGCGCCAAAAACTTGATGCGTGGTTTTGCGACCTTACAACAGGTTTTACCTCTCGAGGGATCTCAAGAGGCTTACAACCCCACCAGGCAGTGTAACTGACCGATGTAGTATAGTGTAGTGGTAAGTACGGGGGATTGATCGTTCTCCACAGGGAATAGTGTTCGTTAGGTATGAAAAACTACTTTAATAGGTCTAAGGGTGAGAGAAGATTCTTTTTATGTTTTTATATTTTTTTGGAAAGCAAGTAAAATCTCGGGTTTGAAAGAGTGGGCGGAATTAGTTGCTAGTCAACTAACCCAAATTACTACGAATGCAAATTAAATAAAATAACAAAAATGAAAATGTTGGTGAAAACTTATGTGGAGGGAAATGTGTTTACTTAGATTTCCTTACTCCCTAACTATCTTTTACCGGTTGATTAGTGTGTATTAGTTGCGTGGATGACGGGTGTATTCCTTAATACCATTCGTGGGGTGGCGTACGTACTTCCCCAACTCTACAAGCTTCTACTTCACTCCTATGTCGAGTCGGCTAGGAAGCTCCTAACATGGGATCACTAGAATTCGCTTGTGCATTAAATACAACCATAAAAACCTTTAGTACGCATTGGTTCATGTTTCTTAAGACGTTCAAGCAAGTTATCGAATAGGAAGTTAGCCAGTTTTCTTAAGCCTAACATAGATGAACAATCATCCAATACAACTAACAACACACTAATAACCAATAATCAATAGCTAGGTTTCATTAGACCTAAGCAAACACAAGATAAATCTAGCCTAACATGTTAAACAAAAGACAAGAATAAGATAGAATCAAACAACACATAGACATATTGAATGATTAATTGATAACTTATCTTCAATGTAACATGGAAGATCTCAAGGCAAAAAGCCTTGAAAGAGCTGCCAAATTCGTCCTAGGGTTTTCACACACAAAGTTCCCCAATAAGTTCCACACTAATGACAAAGAATTGCAAAACTATATATAGATTTTTAGATCTGACGGCGTCACGCTATGGAGTGTGACGCCGTCACCTCGCCGCTTTTAGGGTTCCCGGATGACCTTCTTGACGCCGTCCCTCTTTAGCTCTCCAAAATCCGTTCTGGCTTATCAAGGCTTGACGCCCTCATACTATGAACGTGACGCCGTCCCTCTTTAAATTATAACGTGACGACCTTGATCAAATTAAAGCGTGACGCCGTCAGAATTTCCATGCAATTTCTCTGGCTTATCATGAGTAAATTTCACATCCACCACTTTTTCCAAGCCATGACGCCGTCCAGGGTTAATCCTGACGCCGTCAAAGGTGACTTCCAGCAAGATTTTGAGACTTTGTCGTTTTCTTCACTTTTATGCTCCAAAAACGTCCAAAATGCTTCCTTTTCCAGATTTCTTCTCAAAAGCACCTAAAATGACAAAAGGAACGATTTAGGGCAATATTTGATCAAATAAATACGATTTAGGGCTTAAATGACCTCTTAAAAGTGGTACACTTTTCGCTTCATCAATAACAACTTTATTTTTTTTAAGTTATTTATTAGTTTAAGCAAAAATCATCGTACCAATTTCTCATATTGAACCCAGTGACAAACCTAGGATTTTCAGGAGGGTGTTGCACAAAATTTGTTCTATCACAATTACTAAAATACGCTCTGTAATTTTTTTTTAGCCAAGTTAAAGTTGCACTAAAGAGTATAGCATAAATATCGGGGGTTGCACATACAAAAAAATAACATATTTTGAAAAAAATTACACTGCGTGACTCAAAATTGGATGTGGCCCGTGCCAAACCCGACATTCATGTAGGTCCGTCCCTGATTGAACCCCCTAAATTACCTTTCATTTCATCTTTGTCTTTTAGCTAATTGTTTATATTAGTTTACAAGTAGTATATTCACTAGGTTTAGCATTAGTCAAATCGCTCCTTGCGTGCGAAGAACTTACCATCTAGTTATAACTGATTAGGTACACTGTTCGTTAGTGTTAGTCAAAACATATTCGCAACGTGAGAGCAACAATATCATTGTTTAATTCAAATAGTATCTATATAATGTCATTGATCCGTGTTGTCTTTTATCCTTCTGTCTTGTGAGTTGTGACACTTTCTATTTAAAAACTTGCAGACAGGAAGAAAGAGACCACTGCAATACTGCATGTTTCATATACAAGGACACATATGTATATTTATTACTTACCACCCTTTTTACTATTTTGTGACAACACTTTGTCAATTGCTGAAATAAGCAACGTGTTTTCATTTTAGTCGCTACGTATGTTGATGAATGATGATACAAAGATCTTAATGTTTGTTTGGCTCACGTGAAGTCGTACAAAATATTGCGTCATGGCCTCATGGGCAACAATGATGCTATTGATCATTTTGAGCACAAGTTTTATATCTTAAAAAAAAAAAAAAAAAAAAAAGAAGCTTCTTCTAGTCTCTTGACTGGTAAGTATTTTATATATAACAAATATACGTAAAGCACTCTTTTCAGAAAAGAAATCTTGAAAAACATGGGAGGCATAATCAGTATATTGGAATGGAGATTACATATATTAATATATATCACTACAATAAGGGCAACAATTATATAGTTATAATATATCAATGGCAGGAAGAGAATTTCTTGATGGCGCCCTTATCGTTAATGAGATTTCTTTCAACTCACGCATCAAGTCATAAGTTGTATGATACTATGATCCTCCATCTCTTCATGTGGTTAAGGAGTCATGCTTGCTAACATTAGCATACGCTACAACAAAAGAGAAAACGGGCGACCATCTTTTGGTGAGGACACCTTTGTCCTCGCCAAAAGTTACTAAAGGACAAAAAATTTTCTGACATGGACGACCACACGCAAAAAAAATCAACGCAAACTTTTGTCTATGGCATGTTGCCAAAAGTTTGACCAAAGTTTTTATTTCCCCTCGTTAGCTAATTGTTCCCGCCAACCCTTTTGGCGAAGGGAATTGGCCAGATTATGACCACAACAAAACTTTTGGCGAGAACACGGCCTCGCCAAAAGAGCAAACACAAATTCTGAACACGTCTTTTGGTGAGGACATGTCCTTGCCAAAAGTGGGATTTTTCTTTTTCTTTTTTCTTTTTTAAATAAATTAATTAAAAATGATTTCTATTATTTATAAATGATTTAAATATATTAAAAATCATTTAAAGTAATTATAAATAATTTAAACTAATTATAAATGATTTTAAAATAATTTAAATAAATTATTAATGATAAATTACTTTATGTATTAGACGATGAAACGGAAGACAAATTCGAACATATATCGCTTTACAATAAACAATATAGCCACTCAGATTAATGATCTTAAATAACCAAACTCGTTTTCATTCTATTCAGCATTAAGTAAAACATATGAATTACATTACAAATCAACAGAGAAGTAAAACATACGAATTAAATTACAAATCGATAAACGTTTAAAAATTAAAGCATATGACATACATTCCAAATCGATAAAAGTTTAAACATAAAGCATATGAATTACATTCCAAAAGCTAAATTGCTTTGGCTAAATGAAAAACTACTCCAAAGCACATTTTCCCATGTCATTATAAAGCTTGTGAAATAGTGCAGTTGAATCACGTGTGTGGTTCTCGGGATGTATTTCCATTTCCAGAGTTGCCTCGAGTACCTTTATCTTTCCAATCAATAATGTTGGGAATATATGTAATTAATCTAAAGTGTCGGTCATTAAATATGTAATAGGTTGCTTAGTTAATTAGGCTTATATGTTTGTAATAGTTCAAGGCTTATGTAGTAAGCCCATGGGCCTTGATAAATGTTCTAGAAAGCCTAAGTAGGGCGTTGCCCTAATCCACACACTATATATAGACATGTAACCATCTTAAGAGAGTGTTGGTTCATGTTATGCAAGTTTACTCTTTACTTATCATTCTAACGTTTTCCTCCCATTCTCTCTCTCTAACTTTCTCTCACTAGTTATACTTGTGTTTACATCATTAAGGTGACCTAACAAGTGGTATCAATCGCCTACTAGTTGCTTGAAGTGTGTGTTCTTTTTGGTTACTCGTACCTTATTTCTTATTCTCTTCAAAGTCTCACATTTTTTCTTTGCTTCTTACACTCAAATCTTGAAACTTGGAAAGTTTTAAGGTTGATATATTGTTTAGAAACTTAGATATTGCATAAAGTCGAGTACTTTGTAGGTTAAATATCGTTTTCTACTAGTTTTTCATGTTCGTAACTTCTTACGAATAACTTCAAATTTCGACTTTAGTGTTAAAGGCCTAAACTTTATTGTTCTTTACGTGTTTTTGAATAGATTTGACCAAAAGAAACTTGTGGAAATCGTATCTTTTATGCATAAAACGTATTTTGAAAAATTTGGTCGTTTTACGCATAAGTGTTAAAGTTTACGAGTAAGCAGCAAAAACCCTTAGTTTACGCATAACTTTGGTAAAAACCCTTAGTTTACGCATAACCTCAGTCAAAACCCTTACTTTACGCACAAGCTGCAAAGTTTACGCATAAGTCTCCTGTTTACGGATAAGCGTGAATCTTCAGTTTCGTCAACGAGCAAAGGTTAATCAGTACTTCCCTAGCTTGGATAAGCTTGTGGAATACTTCGATTTGTGATATCTTTCAAGCTTGGATAAGTTTGAAAGGTTTATTTGGTTTTTTCTAAGTCTCACGACTAAGAACCAGAAACTTACGTGTAAGAACCTAATCTTACGAGTAAGGCCAACGTTTACGCGTAAGATCATAGTTTACGAGTAAGACCTACGTTTACGCAAAAGATCATAGTTTACGCGTATAACCAGAGTTTACGCGTAAGACCAGATTTTAAACTAAGAAAATCACATTTCAATAAACTACAAAGATCCATCATCGACACAAGTAATAACACATCAAAAAATCATGTCTCATCCACCATACTTCGACTATTTTAATCAAAAACAGCAGTATCCTCAACAACAGTTTTATCCTCAATAACAGAAGTATCCTCAACAACAATTACTCATGCAACAACACTAATTCTATCCAAAACAACAACAACCAATGCAATCTTTCCCACTTCCTGCAAAACAACCACATTGGTTTGATCAAATGTGTGAGGCCATCAGCAGCCAACAATCTAGACATGAAGCTGAATCACTTGAAACACCACCAATACTCACTCCTGGAAATTATGTTCAATGGGCAAGTCGATTCTTAAGGTTCATAGAACTCAAGAAACCTCATGGCAAATATATGAAAAAGGTTATACTTGAAGGCCCTTTCCAAATGCCAACTTTAACGGTTCCAGGAAATGCAACTGCTATTCCTCCAAGACCTGACACCGTGACCCCTGTTCCTGAGAATCAACTAACAGCAGAGCAAATACTTCACCGTGAAGCAGATGAACTTGCAATGTCGTACATTCTTCCGGGTATACCTAATCCGATCTTCTGAAGTATTGATGCTTAGAAAAAAGCTAAGGATATGTGGAAACACGTTCATCTCTTGATGGAAGGCACTGAACTGAACCAAGAAAACTTGGAATCCAAACTTTACCTCGAATATACAATGTTCATGATTGAATCAGGGGAGTCACTTGAATCTTATTACCATCGGTTCACAAACATCATCAATGATCTGGACAGACACAACATTATTTTACCAAGGATTGCAATCAATACTAAGTTTCTAAGTTGTCTTGGTCCAGATTGGCAAAAATATATCATGTTTGTTCGCCAAGCCAAAAATCTTCACAATGCATCGTATGGGTTGTTGTATGATTATCTAAAGCACCATCAATCTGAAGTTGACAAAGATCAAGCTCTCCGCGGAACATATTCACCTCCTACACATCCAAACTCATTGGCACTGATAGCTCAATCTCACTTTGCTCCATCTCTACAGTCAAACCATGCATTTGTCCAACAACAACATCACTTTTCCTATCCTCAACAAACCCAACTCATTCCATATGAGTCGACACAACAATCAACTGATAATGAACTAGTTCCCCATGAAAACACTGACACCATGTTCCACACAAACATAAACAATGACGAAGACAATGCATTCAACTCTTTGAATCAAGGATTTGCACTCATTGCTCATGCCTTCAGCAAATTTTCAAACAAATCCAACAATCGTCTCCACACTTCATCTAACACAAGGAAAGAAGCTGTTGTACAAGATGGATGGGTTGAAATACAGAATCGTAGTTATAGAAGAACAGGATCAGGAGGTTGCATGGGAAATTCAGGAAATGGAAAAAGGTTTAATGCAACTGGTTGAAATAGGAACAATGCTAGTGCACCTCACAGAAGGGTTGAAATTGTTGACACTGGAAATACTAAAACCGGGAACACAATGGTTAAGTGCTATAACTGCAATGGGAAGGGTCATATGGCTAATGCATGTCCTAAACCTAGAGTCAGAGGAAGTGAATTTCATAAGCAGGCACTACTTCTAGCTCTAAAGGATGAATCAAGAGGAACTCTCACAGACAAAGAAAACATCTTTATGGCTAATGCTTATTCAGATGATTAGATGGAGGATTTGGAAGCAAATGCAGCTGTGATGTTAATGGTAAATATGCAAGAACTTCACATGAGTGACACAGGCCCAGTGTGTGACACTGATGGTCTGTCTCAGGTACCTAATCCACATACATGCTTGATACATGAAATTGCATCAACATTTGCATCTGCACCAGAGGAGGATCATATTCTTCAAAATGATTCATTATTATCTACTCAAGATAATGAACAAATGAACACAGTTGTTACATTTAATGATGATGATCAAATTAACTCAGTTGTTACATTTGATGATCAAATTGATTACAATACCAATGATCAAATTGAACAAAAATGAACCTTCTCCTGGTCCAGATCCAAAACCCATGTCCTTACTTTTGACCAACCAATCCCAAGTTGAAAAATGTAATGAAATCAACAAAACATTAAAAGAAAAAGTTGCATCATTAACTGCGGATCTTGAGTGCTGTAAAATACAATTAACAAATTTTGAAACACAAGAAAAACGAGAACAAAGTTTTAAAGTTGCATTTCAAAAGGCTTATGTCAAAGAACAAGAGTTACAACATCAAATACGAGAATTAACTATTGCCAACAATAACTTGATTTCTAAATTGGAACAAGAAAAATTTGAACACAAACAACAAGTTGAACATCTCAATTCATAACTTTTGAAAACAAAAACTGAGACGTCCACTTGCCAAGCTAATTTTTCTGAACACAAAAAAAAGTCAAGGCAATGAATTGATTCTTACATTGATGAAATTGTCGAATTAGAAAGCAAATTAAAAGAATTTCAAAATGTTGTTTACAAAACTGGTGAGTCTATCACAACAATACAAAACCTCACTTTTAAACCAAATCCCCGATGTTATGGTTTTGCTCTTGGTGATGATAAACCACGTTTTCTACACATAGCACTCAAAGAAAATCCAAAGTTGTATAGTGCAGAACAGTTACTTGATGATTCAATTCTGTGTTGTTGTACATGATTGTGAGGAAGAAAAGGAACAGGAAGAAGAGAGTCGATCAAAAAAGAGCTTTAAACCATATGCTATACCTTTTGATTACTCAAACGTGCCTCATATTTCTGATACCTTCGTTCCTCAAAAAGATAAAACAGAACAACCATGGTTTGTAATGCAAATTCACGAATCTTCTTCTGATATTGGTCATGTTAAACCAGTGACACAAATAAATGGCCCTTTACCAACCTCTAGTGAAATTGCACCATTGCCTAAACGATGTCTTGTACTTAGGTATTTTTGATACGTTTATGGAAGACATCAAAATTTTAGAACAATCAATTGAACGTAACTCGGAGATAAAAATTTCCACTGGGAACAAGAACTACAAAAAGAAGTAACATCCATGATAAAAAATTTCAATTCAACAGAAAACTCTGTTGGGAATTAAAAGTTTTTGACTTATTACTGCTGGAGAATTACACTAACAGTACAAACGGTTAGTATATAACTGAAGACTGCTGAAGTATAATTGACAGTACAAAGTTCAAGTTAGTACTGCTAGTTGTGTCAAAGGTACTGCTGCATGGATAAACGTTTGGAAGGTATGTATTAACGATGAGTACGGAATAGATCTTTTGTATATCTTAATTAGTTAGAATTATACGGTAGAATACTTATCTTGTATAGGACTCCTTAAGTCTATAAAAGGAGATCCTAGGTTAGACAATATACACACGAGACACAACAGTACATCAGTCGAATACATTGTTAGGATTCAAGGTCATTGTAACCCTCGTGATATTGAGATCACTGGTATTATCATTGAATAATATTGAATCGTTTGGTGTTAAACTTTCTGTGTTCATTGCTCATACAAACATTACTGTTCCATTAAACAAACCAAAAATCTTCTAAGTGTGGTTAAGTAGATTCCGCATACTTAACTACATAACCTCAAAGTATCACAAACACATCATAAGGGAGTAACATCCTAAGTGTTTTATAATCCTCTCAAACTCAATCTCAAAACAAAAACGTAGAAACAAAGTTTTACAAAATGAAGCTGATCGACTCTTGGAAGATGTTCTAAGTTGTTAAGATCGTTTAAGCTCAGGTTGTTTAGACCTTTTATCTAGGATTAGCACAATAATAATGAATAAAACATGTATGCAGCAGAATAAACACAAAAGTATCATTATTATTGATAAGGTTTTTCTTCGCCATCATCTCTACTCTAAGTTACAAATCATGAACCCTAGGCGTCTACACTAAGACTTGACGCCTAGAACACACACACACCTTTTCCTGGAATTACATCTCTAATTCCTGTATGTTAAAAACCTATGCCCTATCCTCTTTATATAATAGAGGATTAGGGTTACAAAGACTGTAAATATGACAATTAAGGTCTTTCGTCTTTGTCTTCATTAGTTTCCTCCATCTTTCATGTTTTTGTCAATATCAACTCAAAGTTTAATTCCTAACAATCTTCCCCTAGTTGATATGACAAAACCATGTATGAAAGATGTCGTCTTCCCCTTAAGCCATGCATATCATCAAGGATCTTCAAGTTGCAATCTTCAATATCTTCTTCCCCTTTTTGTCATACTCAAATAGGAAAAGAAAAAGAAATATGCACCTTTGATCGTCATAATCACCAACCAGTACCATACATCCAATTTAGTCTTTCAATGTCTTGAATTACCCACCATTAAGAAAACCAAAATGCTTACTTATTAAAAGAACTCAAGACATAAAAATCCCAAATCTTCAGTAAGAATGCCAACGAATAATCATGAAAACCTTCACCTCGATTTAGCACATAAATGGTTAAATATTTAAACACTAAGCTTCCCCTGAAACCAATATGTTAACCATTTTAAAGAACTTGTCGAATAACTAACCACCATAGAAACAAATACCATGTAGTACCAGCCATGAACGATCACCAAATAGCTTACAAAAAATGACTACAATAATATTTGAAACTAAGCAGTAGTAGAATGAAGAATAGTTCTTTAAATGAAACCAACAATCTAAAACCAAAATCCATCCGTGTGTGTGTTGTCTCCTAGAAGGTCACACAACTAGAAGTGATGAGGGTAGCTCTAACCAAAATGCATTGATGGAATTATGTACCAAGCTAGTTGCCAAAGTTGAAAGTTTGGAGATAGATCTTGCAAGCACCAAGGAAGAGCTCAAAGTCCACAAGGAGAATTCGGCTAAAATTTTTAACAGGTTATCTTTAAAGGTGAAAAAGCTGAAAGATCAACTCAAGCAGAAAAGGGCAAGAATGGTATTGGATGATGATTCTTCTAGTGATGACTCAAATGATTCAGATGATGCTTATGGTGGAAATTCTTCCAAACAAGGGAGGAAATTTGGTAGAGACAAGGATGGATCAAGTTCTCAGGGGAGGCATAATGAAGAGGAAGAAGAACAATTTGATAAAGGTTCTGGTCATGTAGATATGGAAGAAGAAGAACAGACCCATGAAGCAGTTCAGACTGATATCCAAGAAGCAGAAAAAGTTCAGACTGTTGAAGCAGTTCCAACTGCTGAGACAGAGCATCAAGCAGTTCCAACTGGTGATACTTCAGCTGAGCTAGTTTATGAAAGAAAAAGAGCAGACAAAGGTAAAAGAGCTATGACACAAGAAGAAGAGAAAGCAGCTCAAGAACTTGAAAGGCTCAAGACATTAAAACCAAAAACTCAAGTTCAGATAGAATTTGATGCAGAAGTTGCAAGGAAAATGATAGAAAAAGATTTGACTGATGAAGAAGCTAAGAAAGCTCAGATAGCTCAGGATGAGGAATTAGCAAGGAAAATGGCTGCTGATGATGAAAGGAACATAGCTGGTTTCATGGATAGAACAAGAACTGAAGATTTTAATCAAGAAGAGTTCAATGAGCAACTTTAATACTTGTTGGATTCTGATTGTTATAAAAGCTCATGCTGTGATGATTCTTAATGATCAGGAGTTAAATGAAGAATAAAAGTCAGAGGAGTTCAAAGAATTTATCTTGAAGACAAACAGAGAAGCTACTTGGAGTGAGTTAATGCACAGAATCAAAGAAAGGCAAAAGTCAGGTTACAAGACAAAGTTACCTACCAGGAAGGAGAAACTCAATTTCATGAAGCACAATTTGAAGAATCAAGCTAATTACAAGATGAGTAACTTTACTGGATTGACAGATGCTGAGATTGAAAGGAAATTCTTTGAATCATATGCAAGACTGAATACTCCAATCAGAGAGGACATGACAAGGAAAAAGAAAAGACAACCAGAAGTTCTTGAATCTGATGCTGCAAAGAAACAAAAGTCTGAAGAAGAAGGATTAACCAATGAGAAGATCAAGAGCATGATGATGATTTTTCTAGAATCTTCATATATCAAACCTTTACAAGTAAAACATCCAATCATTGACTGGGAAGTGTTCACTAATGGAAGAATGAAAGGATGGAAGATAGTCAGATTTGGTGATATTTCTGAAAGGTACAAGTTGTTTGAAGATTTACTTAGAGGATTTCACAGTGAAGATCTTAATCAACTATGGAGCTTAGTAAAAGAAAGATTCAGAGATAAAGATCCTATTAAAGAAAAAGACAAAGAATTATGGGTTCAGTTGAAGAGAATCTATGAACCTGATAGTGGAGAGTCAATGTGGAGATATCAAGCACAAGTTAAAGATGTGTATTGGTATTTGTTTGAATCGTGTGGAGTACATAGAGTTTCTACTCCAGATGGAATAGAAATCTATATGTTAGTGGAAAAGGACTATCCACTCAGATCATTTGTGTTAATGGCTATGCTACAAGGAAGAATCAAGGTTGAAGAAGACTCTGAGATGGCAGACTTGTTGGTTACAAAGATTTTCAACCTTGCAGAGCAAAGAAAAGTCAAAGACTAAAGTGACTGGTGTGATAGATGTTTAAAAGAATTTTCCACATTAAGAAGAAGAAGCTTAATTTGAAGAAACTTAGTGATTTGGATAGAAATCATAAGTTTAGGGGAGGATTGTTAGGAAATTAAGCTATAGCAGTTAGTACGGTTGAAGATGAAAGTTAGTACTGCTGAAGAGTTTTGAAGACATAAGCAGTTAGTACTGTTTGTATGAAGAAGTTAGTACGGTTTATGTTTTGTGTAAGATAATTATAGAAAAGATATTGTGTATATCTTATACGATTAGGTTGATAGTTATCTTGTAAAGGAATCCTTAGTCTATAAAAGGATTTCCTAGGTTAAAGTTTTGGTACGATTGTTTTAGTATTGTTTTTGTTAAGATTCAAGGTTGTAAACCCTAGTGATAGGAGATCACTCGTATTATTCATTAATAATATTGAATCGTTAAAGTTGAAGTATATTGTGTTCATTTTTCATTCTTTGTTGATTCGTTAATACAAAACACAAACAAACAAATCTTCTAAGTGCTAGCTAGTAAATTCCGCGTGCTAGACTAGACATCATTCAAAGTATTCATCTAACACAAGGAGTGTGTGTACATCCGGTCAAGTAGCTTAAACGATCTTAACATGTGGTATCAGAGCCAGGTTGTTTAGACCTTTTATCTAGGATTAACACAATAATAATGAATAAAACATGTATGCAGCGGAATAAACACAAAAGTATCATTATTTTTGCTAAGGTTTTTCTTCGCCATCATCTCTACTCTAACTTACCAATCACGAACCCTAGGCGTCTACACTAAGACTTGACGCCTAGAACACACACACCCCTTTTCCTGGAATTACATCTCTAATTCTTGTATGTTAAAAACCTACGCCCTATCCTCTTTATATAATAGAGGATTAGGGTTACAAAGACTCTAAATATGACAATTAAGGTCTTTCATCTTTGTCTTCATTAGTTTCCTCCATCTTTCATGGTTTTGTCAATATCAACTCAAAGTTTAATTCCTAACATAAGTTATGATATTATCTCTGTGATTATGTATTCTATTTATGATTCTTGCAACTCTATGCTTGTTGATAATCACAATGCTAACACAGAAACGTTGAGACACAAAATTGAGACTTTAAAAAGAGAAAATGAACGAATCATTAAACACAATGATGACGTGCAAAGTAAACTTTTAACAGAAATTTTTCAACTTAATCAGAAGCTTTAATGGTGTCAGACTCAAAGTCTTGATTTTGAATTAAAATTGCAAAGTCAAAATGAAACGATGTCCTTTCAAAATAGTCACACATCCAAAGTTCAGAATCTTGATGATGAAAATGTTGTTTTAAAATGTCAAATTTTCAAATATGAAAAGGAAATCGAGCATTTAAAACGGAGTACAAAACCATTTATGACTCATTGAAAACAACTCGATCTCAGCTTTTGAAGGAAAACAATGAATGTCGCCAAAATCGTAATGACACAGTTCGGTTAAATAAGGAACTCGATTCGAAAATTCAACAAAAAAATCACATCATCATTGAACTTACAGAGAAAATTCAGTTACTAAAAAAAGGAAAGTTTGTTAGCACAAATGTGATTGCTCTTGGAATGTACAAAATGGACACAACATCTAGGCACACATTCACTTAGACTACTAATTTGAATCCTTCCACTTCTACAGGAATAGTCCCCACTACTAGCGTTAGCAGATCAATGCGTAAGAGCAACAAATGGAAGAATAGAATCTTGCAACGTAGAAGCGGAAAACTAGAAGCCCCAGAAGAAGAAGATCAACTTAGGATTTTGAATAAAACTCATGTTGCATCTGATTTAGATTCTAATTTGGCAAATTGTAATCATACTATCAGTGTAACGAATGATGAACCTTTGACTGTTTTGAATGTTAATGCATCTTGTGTGTTTTGTCGTAATAGTATGTTATCTGGTAATCATACAAAATGTGTTGCTAACTCCCTTTTTACTCGTAACAAGAAATGTACATCTGGCTTTCCCTCTAGGCCCACTATTGCTTCTAAGTCTGTGCTAGGAATACCGCCAAGTGTAGTTTCTCAAAATGCCTTAGACACTCTCATAGTTGCGTATACACCTCCTAAGACAGTGCCATCACCTAGCGAATCCAATAAGAAGAAAGCATGAACTAGTTGGACATGGCAACGTTGGTTACAAAGGAAACCTAGTTTTAGATGGATACCTAAAGTCATTAATATATGTGTTTCTAACTCAATGTAACCCACAATTTCTTCGGGTTCCACCTTTACCATCTCTCCATCTTTGTCGTCTTCGTGTAATGTAGGTGGTACAAATTGTTCTATGGATTGTTGATAGTGGTTGTACCCGACACATGACAGGCAATCTCAAATTGTTAGTAAACTTTGTTTCAAAGTTCATCGGCACTGTCAGATTCGGGAATGATCATTTCGCTGCTATCATGGGTTATGGTGATTATATAAAGGGCAACATCGAAATTAGTCATGTATATTATGTCGAAGGACTTGGTCACAACCTTTTCTCCGTCAGACAATTCTGTGATGGGGATTTGGAAGTAGCTTTTCGGGAAAAAACTTGTTTTGTTCGTGACTTACAAGGAAATGATCTCATGTCGGGCACTCGTGGAACAAATATTTACATTATCTTTATGTCTAACATGATTGCTTCTTCTCCAATATGTCTGCTCTCCAAATCAACTTTGACAAAATCATGGTTATGGCACAAACAACTTTCTCATTTGAACTTCAAACTAGTAGACGGTCTTCCAAGATTCCGGTTTTCCAAAGATCATTTATGTCCCACACGTGAACAAAGAAAAAGCACTCGTGCACGCTTTCCCTCAAAAACTGAACCCAGTACTGATCACGTACTTCAACTACTTCACATGGATTTGTGTGGCCCGATGCGCGTGCAAACGATTAACGGCAAACGCTACATTCTTGTAATCGTTGATGACTACTCCAGATGGACTTGGGTTTATTTTCTCAGAAGTAAAGATCAAGCTCCTCCTATGATCATCACCTTTCTCAAGAAAATTTAAGTTCAGCCACTACAAAACACCTTATGAGCTTGTCCATAATCAGAAACCTAATATTAAATACTTTCATGTATTTGGTGCTCTTTGTTACCCAAATAATGATCGTGAAGACCTTGGCAAACTCAAAGCTAAAGCTGACATCGGTGTGTTCATTGGATATTGTGAAAACTCTAAAGGCTTTCGCATCTGGAATCGTCGTACTAGAGAAATTGTGGAAACCATTCATGCTAATTTCGATGAACTTACGGAAATGGCTTCTCAGCAAAACAGCTTAGGACCCGCAACCAACCGTCTAAACTTTCCTGATCAATCAGCTGCACCTCTTTCACTAAACTGTCAAGAATTGGAAAACTTGTTTGCTCCATTTTTGATGATTCATTTGTATGTCGTGCACCAGATGTATCAAATGTTTCACCACCTGATAATATTCCTGTACCTGATACACCTACACCAACTACTACAACCGTTGTAATAGATGCACCTCCAATTGAATCGCTGATAATAGGTGAATAAACCGCTTCCAACACTGACAATACAGCTGATGATCAACCTGAACAAGAAGTACCCGCACCAGCAGATTATTACAGAAATCCCATCTTCAACCCATTTGCTCTGGCTCCAACCATTCTCGATATTGCAGAGTCGTCTACACGCAACTTGGATCCGTCTAATATGCACACTCTTTTTCAATATTGCCCTTCAACACACAAATGGATAAGAGATCATCCCTTAGTAAATATGATTGGTAATCCAGATAATCCAGTCATGACACGACAATGACTTCACACGGATGGTGAAACATGCATTTATGCTCTTACCGTCAGTCAAGCAGAACCAAAGAACATTAAAGAAGCAATGACTTATGACAATTGGATTGAATCAATACAAGATGAACTCGATCAATTCAAACGTCTTGAAGTCTGGGAATTGGTAGAAAGACCTGATGGAGTCTATGTTGTCAGACTTAAATGGATTTGGAAAAACAAACTTTATGCTGATGGAACAGTAATTCGTAACAAATCGTGTCTGGTTGCCAAAGGCTTCAGCCAAGAAGAAGGTATTGATTTTGAAGAATCCTTTGCACCAGTGGCTAGACTTGAAGCTGTCTGAATGTTTCTGGCATATGTTGTCCACAAGAACATCATCGTTTATCAAATGGACGTAAAAACTGCATTTCTGAATGGGCAACTTCGCGAAGAAGTGTATGTCACTCAACCAGTGGGCTTCATCGATCCAAATCATACTAATCATGTGTACAGACTCAAGAAAGCCCTTTACGGCCTTAAACAAGCCCCGAGGGCATGGTACGATAAACTGTCAGCATTTTTACTTGCTAATCACTTTACCAAAAGATAAGTTGATCCCATACTATTTATTCAAAGATACGGGGAGGACATCTTAATTGTTCAAATTTATATTAATGACATCATTTTTGGTTCAACACTTAAAAGGTACTCAAATTCTTTTGCAAAACTAATGAAATAAAACTTTGAAATGTCCATGATGGGTGAACTAAAGTTCTTCTTAGGACTTCAAGTTCATCAATCCCCCCGTGGTATTTTTCTAAACCAGTCCAAATATGTTCTTGAAATTTTTAAAAAACATGGCATGACAAGTTGTGACACTTATAATACCCCTATGTCTGCCTCATCACCAAAGCTGGATGCAGATTTACATGGGACACCAGTTGACCCTACAAAATACCGAAGTATTATTGGGTCTCTCATGTATCTAACAGCCAGCAGACCAGATATCGTATTTGCCGTATATCTATGCTCCCGTTATCAGTCAAAACCAACTGAAAGACACCTCTCTGAGGCTAAAAGAATCCTTCGATACGTAAAAGGAACCATTAACTTGGGGATCTGGTATCTGAAGGATTCTGGTTTTGAACTAATAGACTTTTCAGATGTTGATCATGCAGGATATTTAGACACACGCCACAAGTACATCTGGTGGAGTGCAGTTTCTTGGAGACAAACTTGTATCTTGGCAGTCAAAGAAGCATGATTGCACATCATTATCATCAACAGAATCGGAGTATGTAGCCATGTCAACATGTTGTGCTCAAGTCATTTGGATGCGATCACAGTTGATAGACTACGGTTACAGTTACAATAAGATTCCCATGTACTGCGACTCCAAGAGTACCATTGCCATCTCATGCAACACGGTTCAACATTCAAAGTCAAAACATATCGTACTCCGATATCATTTCATCAAAGAGCATGTTGAAAAGGGTACAATTGAATTATACTGTGTGGGTACTGAGTACCAATTAGCTGACTTATTTACCAAAGCCTTTCCCCTTGCAAGATTTGTGGAATAAGTTCACCAAATTGGTATGCGGTGTTTGACTCCAGATGATTTGAAAAACATTCTTAAAAACAACTAAGACAGTCAAACACCAAAATATTTTGTAAATATTTTATCCAAAAACACAAAAAGATTTTCTTTTCTTATTAAAAAAAATGCAAGTACAAAATTTCCATCAACACTTTGGTCAAATAAAAACAATTTCACCATTTTTCCCGAACAAGTGTTGAGGGGGAGTAAGACATTTTAAAATATTTTTCAGAAATTGTACTTGCATATTTTTTTCAAAAAGATGTTTATTTGAATTGTGTTGGTAAAATGTCCTCCGGTAAATCCTCTCCTTGTACTTAAATTTTTTTCAAAAGCTTAAAAGAGTTTACGTCTTAAGTCGAGGGGTAGTATTAATATTGTTTTTTTGCAAAATAAATGACTAAGTATTTCTATTTTATGAGACAAGGACTAAGGTTGCAAAGTAATGTGGTTAAAGGACCAATTGTGTCGAAATTTCAAAGACAAAGAATAGTCAAAACCATATTTGACCGAACATTCAACACACCTGCACACACATTTACTATATCCACCAACCAATCCAACGAACCAAAATCGATTGACAAATCCGTTCATAAATTCTTAAATTTTCACAAGGGTTTTTGATATAAACAAGGGTTTTTGATTGTTTAACGATCCAACGGTTAAAATTTTCACAATCAATGATTTAGGGTTTAGGGTTTTTAACGAATTGGGGAAAACCGTTTTAGTGTGTTAATGTGTGATGTTTGTGGTGGGATTTGATCCTAACAATGTCCTAAACATGTTGCAATAACCTAATCGTTCCCAGAAACATCAATTGATCGATTTTGAATTTAGGGTTCGTACGAACCAAATTGGGGAAATCTGTTCTTATGTGTTTTGATGTAATTAAATTAGTTGGAAAGTGTTTAATCACGATATTGAACATTTGAATGCATGTTAATTAAAATTAAGGTTAGGGTTGCACGTTCAGTCACCATCTTCGATTCTTGTGGTTAAAAATTGTTATAACTTGGACAAAACATTTAGATTAGCCTCAGGAACACTCGCCAATGATTGCATGAAACATTTAACATGTGAATATCTTGTTCGTAAAATTTGGTCTAAGGGTTTTACACATAAGCAAATATGGGACTGTTATGCTTAAACGTGTCAGTTGTTGAGTGTATAATCATGGTTAGATAAGTTTTTTATCAGTGGTTTGTTGTTTAAATGACAGGATCAAGAAGTTTTTAAGAATTCAAAGGTTACGAACAAGTCATGAAAACTTTACGCCTAAGCGTCTACAGTGGAATACGAATTTCTTGGAAAGAAATTCGTAAAATGTTTACGAATAAGTCATATTCTTAGGCATAAGACTCATTATTACGAATAAGTCTCATGTTTACAAATAAGACATATTCTTACGAATAAGTCGTATTCTTACGCATAAGTCTCATTTTTACGAATAAGTCTACGGTTTACGAATAAGGCCTATTCTTATGAATAAGTCTCATTCTTACGCATCAGACTCATTTTTACGAATAAGTCTAAAGTTTAAGAATAAGGCCTATTCTTACGAATAAGTCTCATTCTTACGCATACGACTCATTCTTACGAATAAGTCTAATGTTTACGAATAAGGCCTATTCTTACGCATAAGTTGCATTCTTACGCATAAGGCTGATTTTTACGAATAAGCCATATGTTTACGAATAAGACTGCCTTTTACGAATAAGTCACAATTTAAGAATTTGTTTGAAAATGAATTACCTTTTGTCACTCTTACTAATCAGTTCAAAAGATTCTAATATTGTAATGTGTATGCGCATCATTAAAGTTAATATCTCATCAAACATGAAACATCACAACAACAATTAGCGGACTTAATGTGACTTAAAATGAAAAACACTCATTCCACTGATTTCATAACAACAAACAAGGTCTAAGACAATGAATCAGACTTATACCATTTACTAACAAACTGTGTTTCTTCAATGTCTATTTCTATGACTTATGGCTTTCAGATCACAACAATGGCTGCACCACAAGCTAATGTAGAGACCCCACAAAAGCTCACAATGGAAAACACCTTTCCTGCAGACTACAACAAAGTCATTGGCAAAAACAATCTCCGTGTTGAATTCAACAAGTTAACATGCACTGAATCATCCTGCCAAGTAGCAGTGGAAGCTCTTAAACACCATCCCTGCAAATTCATGATGAAAAAGTCTGCCTCAGTCCCATAGTTCTACATTCATCAGTTCTGGAACACAATTCAACTTGATATGAGTGAAGAATCCTTTACTTGCACTCTACACAAACGTCAAGTCATTATGGATATTGATACTCTTCGCTCCATACTCCTCTTACCAACACTTCGTTCTACTGAAGAATATCACCCGACTCCATCAGAGAATGAAGTTCTTGACTTTCTCAGAGAAATTGGTTATGATGAATCGGAAGGGGTTGTTTCAACACATTAAAGAGTGAATATCAAGAATATGCCACAGCCTTGGAGAACTATGTACATCATCATTGCCAAATCTGTATCAGGAAGAGACAGTGGGCATGAGCATCCCAAATTGCCACATATTCAGATAGTTTGGGGCATGGTCAACGTTAAGCTGATTGACTATGGAAGCCTCATTTGGGAAGACTTAGTGAAACACATACAGAAGGGAGGTGACAAGATTCCTTTTGTCAGATACACTAAGTTGCTCATCGACAACTTTCTCAATGAAATCGATGATATTCCTCGATGACTTGATGATGAGGAAAAGCACACTATTAAGAATGAGCATGCATTAAAGATGATCAAGATATTAGGAACAAGTATTCGAAAGCAAGGAATACAACTTCCTGATTGTCTTCTTACCGAGAAAGTTAAAGCCGCAACATACTACAAATATTATTTGGAAGCTCTTAAAGAACAGAAGGTCAGATTCTTTGACGAAGAAACTCAAGCATCATCTGTCAAGATAAGAGGTCAGAAGGGAGGAAAAGCAGGGAGCACTGGTAGCACTACAAAGGCCAAAAAGCATGCTCCTCCAAAGATCAAAAAGAGGAAAGTACCTGTTAAAGTTATCAAACCAGAACCTTCTCGTGAACGATCACCTCAACCATCAGAAGAATCAGAAACAGAATCTGATGAGCCAGTGGTCTACAAAGAAGCTCATGCAAGTGAAACCGTGACTACTGAAGAAATGAACAAAAAAACAAGAAGAAGATGATGAGATGAACTAGGAATCATTTGCTGAGCTTGACAAAGAAATCGACGACTATTGTGCGGAAACGAAAGATGAAACGGAGGTTGACAATGAGAAGAAGTTGAAGCAACCTACGACGGAGGAAGAACAACAGACTAATGATGACATGGACTTCGGGCTAACCACTGAAGAAATAAATGAAAGAAATCTCAAGAGTGGCCTTCAACAAAGCAGAATAACGGCATTTGAAGGACAACAACCACCTCCTCTTCTGGTTAATCAACCCAGTGAGGGTTCCAGAAGTAGAGCTCTACTAATCATTACACCTAATCCTGATCTGGTTAATCAACCCAGTAAGGAACAAGGTACAGACACAGAACACCAAAAGTCTACAATGATTGTCCATGAACGAAAGGAACAACCAGAGGATGAGGAAATGCATGATACTGAATACCAACATGATGATACGGGGGAGAACTTATTGATAACAGATGATGATGTAAGAAAGGCTGCAGAAGAAGTCGCCATAAAGGAAATAGCTAAAGAAGAAGAATAAAGGAAATAGAAAGAGATTGAGGATGCCAAACTAGCTGAAGAAGAAAGATTACATGATGAGGCTGATAACAACATCATAGACAATCCCGATCACAAACCTGAAACTTCTCCTCCTACACACAAAGACTTAGAAGCAAACATTCACAAAGACACTTCGGCCATTCCCGAATCATCAACATAATCATTACCTCCACCAACATAAACAACATCAAAATCCACTCACAAATCAATCAAGAAACCAGCTGACACATGGATGTCTCAAGCCAAATTCAAAATTCAAAATGTCGTAAAGAAAGCTCGATTCAAAACCACCACAAACTTGAAGATAAAGTTAAAACACTCACGAGCCTTGTCACTGGTTTAACCAATCAGAGATCTACAACAAACCAAGCAAAGGGTTGATGAATACTTGTCAAGAGATGTCCAAACTGATATGGATACACTGATTATGAAGTACACTGAAGAATATTTGATAGCAAACCTGGTAAAAGTTACTTCAAAAGAGTTGAAACATCAGCTCAAGCCGTTGAAAGAGCAACTCCATAAAACTGTCAGACAAATTGTCAATGAAGTGATTTCTTCTACTCCCCTCACTCTTCATACAGTTCCAACAACAAAGGAACTCACACTTGAAGACCTTCAAATTAAAATATTTGACAAATTCTCTGATAAGACAACCATGAATCAAGAAGAAATAGCAATCATGGATGCTATCTCGGCAAATCCGTCGAAAGAATCATGCAAGGAGGCGGCTGACACTCAAAAGAGACCAAGAGAAGATAAAGACCCCGATCCAAACTCACAATCAAAGAAACAAAAGTCCACCGGTGGTCGTTCATCTTCTCATAAGGAACCGGTCAACCCTTCTACTACCAAAACAACTCAGAATCAACCGAAACCATCCGAGTTAGCACCCAAAGCAGATGATCATTTTGAATACACCAGTGCTGATAACTTAGAACAACCTAATCCTCAACCTCACACCATACCTGGACAATCATCAACCTCTAAGAGCAGAACACATTCAAAAGACAAACAACCAAAAGTTGTCGAATGGCTTGACAACGACAACACAGCCGAATACGGATGGTTTGATGAAATGGTAATTGCTCAAGCACCACTAGCTAAAGATAAAGAACCGGTAGATGGACGAATTGTGGAATACGTTCAGAAAATAAAGCATGACTTCCGCATTAATAAAATCAAAAAAAAGGAACTTAGAAAGATCAAGAACACAGCCTTCAATCTTCTAAAAAATCGATCCGGGAGTGCTATCGAATTTAAATATCATCTGGAAAACATTGCTCGTGCAATGTCCAATGATATCGATTGGCTCAATCCTGAGTTCAACGTGGATCACACTTCCAAGAAATCTGGACCATATTACACAGATTGGACCAAGCTACTACCAAAGGTGGGAAACCAGAGCAACCGAGGATTCTGTTTCACTTCTTCTTCAACACCGACCTGGAGTTCTTGCAACATGGAAACACATCCACAAGGAAGTATGCAACCTCCATGAGCCTTGGACTCCCAGCTGCAAGGTACTTAAACACCGCAATAGAAGAAGATGCAACACATCTATTCGTTGACAAACTTGTGGTTTACGACAGAGATGCGGTGTACGGGATTCATCACTGGAATGAAAGGCTAAAGCTCTTCTACCACAGTAGCAGGCTAGAACAAACAAATGGGGATGTCATGCATAACCAACGAATTATTGCCATCCAGTTTATATCAACAGCTACTAAATGGGGCTACTCCTTTCTTAAGAAGATCGTCGTCAAGCATCAAGATGAAAAAGAGTATGAATTCTCTGAAGCTGAGTTTCCACGGTTGAATCTAAATGACATTGAAGACATGTACCTTCTCGAAGTCCAAGGAAAACTGCGTAATCTACCAATGGATATTCTGCTTGCATTCATCACTTCTCTTCTGATCTTCATAAGGAGCATCATCATTCGGTTCGCGTTGAAGATTTACAATTAGGTGTTGAAACTTATCAGAGGCAGCAGAACTTAACAGCACCACTTATTCACTTCAACAACATCAATCAGAAGTCATAGTACACACTAATGAAAGAACCTGCATTTGGATTCATCTATAGAAGTGCCTTTGCTCACAACTGGTTCATGGTGTACAACGAGATTCATAAGTTTTGTGATGGTCTGAATAGCCGCTTAAAGGATTTAGACCTCTTCGGGAGCAAAAGATGGAATTTGTAACACCCCCAACTCGAAATATGGCAGCGGGACTGAGCTTGGCGTGCTACGTGAGGGGTAAGACAATCACAATGACTGAAAACGATCTCATAACGAGACATTTTTAGCAAAACATATCATTCGAATACAAAATTTAATGTTTAGGGTCTAAAAGACTCATATCACAAGTTGCAGCAGAAAATAAAGATAGTTTGCAGCGGAATAAAAGACACAATTTTAAAAGATTATTCGAATGATAAAGATAGTAAGGGTAAAAAGTATAGCCCAATGATAGCCATCCTCAACCTTCAGCCACTCCTGGTGCTCACATCATTCATCAATTACCTGAGATAAAATATGCTAAAAAGTCAACACAAAGGTTGAGTGTAATCCATAGGTTTAGTAAATAATAGTTGAGCACAAGATTTTAAGTCTGGAAGATATAAGTAACAAATACAAATATTGGGTAAGCGTCACATAATTCTGTTATTTCTGCTAAGCTCATGACACACAAAGCGTTAACTGGCACCAGTAACCCTGGCGTATGTCGACAGTGACCGCGGAATTTCATAAAATAATAGTTGCCCCCAAAGCTAGGTATTTTGGCAGATACCTAGTAAACTCAATTATAGTACATCACATGCTGACTGACCTTAGTCAACATGGCATGATGGTAAAATCCTATAGGCCTATAAACTACAATCGCGCTCACTCGCAAGTGATTAATGGTTCATGATCGAGGGACTTGCTTTTGGCAAGGAAGGTACTTAGCATTATCGCATCAGTCAGGAATAGCATACCAATAAACAATTGTTCTCATAAAAATAAGTAAGTAGCATGTATCTCCCCCATGGGTTTATAAACAATTTAAAAATAAAAGTGGGCTATGAATCACACCTTAGTAGCAGAGAAACGAGATATCACAATATGATCAAATGGGATAGCATGGCAAGTGAACCTCAGCACAACCTAATATATGAATAATATGTCTCAGCAATAACCTTAAAGTGATTTGTAAAACAATACTCGCATTTGAAATGAAAATGTTTTATTTCAATGGCGTTTGAGTTAAATAAAGTTTAAGACTCGTGTGGATACGAGATGTTAAAATAATAAAAGTCGGCAAACACAAACGAATACAAAGAAAGAATAACGAAGAGAAAAGAAGAACTAAGATTAAGAAAAGAATAATAAAGAAAGACAAGACAAAAAACATCAATAGATTGTTTCGGTGTTTTACCCTTTTCCCCAAATAATTGATGAAATATCGAAATTTTGGAAGAAATTATATAAGTATCGAAAAGGTTTTTAAGATATTTGAGTAATCATAAATGATTAAATTATAAAAGGTTTTTATCAAAATTTGGGCATGATGCGCCCGTTTATAAAACATTTCCAAGTCATTACGACTTTTGAATACAAGTTTTATTGCCTCATTTTACAAGTTAAATATATATAATTGGAAACTATCATTTGCGTATATATTAGTTATTAAGTTTATCGACTATTTTGTTTATGTTCGGGTCCAAATATGTTAAGCTCTTATGAGTCCAACATACTCTTTCGTCTCATTTACCAAAATCGTCCATAAGCTCATTGGCTAATACCGTAAATCCAATAACATCCAATTTCATCCAAGCATAGGAAATACAAGTAACCAAGTCCAATGTCCAAATTATATTTCATGTTTTCCAAATTAATTAACCGAAACACCATATTGAATAACGAATAATAAATAAATGACAAAACAAATAAATAAAAGATATTATGGTGATGTGCTCGTTTCGAGTGCAAGTTTTAAATTTATAATACGATCTACCAATGATTCAAACGAAACACATACGAGCAAGTATACTCGTCCGTGTGTAGTAAGAGATAATATGGTAAGCCGAGGTCGTTCACTAGGATTTGTTTAGTTTTTGGGATGTGAGTTTTTGAATATAATATCGAGCTTAATTAACGATTCTAATAGCAAGCAAATAATGATGATGTAAATTCAATATATTAAAGCTACACTTGCCTAGAATAGTTTTGCAAAATTATCTTGATATGATTATGAAAATGGTTCCATTTGATTATGATCAATGAATTAGGTGGTGTTATAATTCGATTAGTGGGTATGCTAGTCCTATTGTTTCAAACACTTTCAATCCTCGTCTAGATTTTTAGATGACAAAAACAATTTTTAAGATTTGATCAACCAAGACTAACACAACTCAATCACTTGATTTGCTTTCGTTTCACAAGCAATTGACAACCACACTATTTTAGTTTTCCAAGTTTAACCAAGTTACTCATGAAATGGTCAATACATAAGGTAACACCCTCATAGACAAAGGTTTACAACTAATTGACTAACAATGTCTTTTTCAACCCATTACACTATTAGCAATTAACCAAACTTGACAACTCTTTGGTGGAGAAAACTCTTAATAGCACAATTCGATCTTAGTATTAGCTTTTCATTTAACTAGAACCAATGAGTCATAATCAATCAAAAATCATGTCACAAACATCATATAGGCAAGTGCTCAAGGCACTTAGCCACTCATGGCAAACATAGAAATAACAACAAGAAATTTATCACTTGAAAACATAATTAAAAAGTCTTACAAAAGTTGTAATGATGATTACAAGAATTAGGAACACTTGTGAGATGATCAACAAAGATTCCTTGAATGATTAAATTGATGATTGATGAATGTAAGCTTCTTCTTTTCCTGCGTTTATCTTCCTTGTCGCCTCTTTGAGTGTAAGATTAGTTGTAGTATTTGTTGATGTGTAGATAATAGATTATAGATTTTATATAGATGTCTCCTCTCATGGCCAAGCATACATATATATATATATATATATATATTTTATATATATATATATATATATATATATATATATATATATATATATTATATATATATATATATAAGATGACTCCCCTTGGTCACCAAGCAAAATACTTGAGCCCAAAGTGTCATAAAAATTCTGCACTTGGAGTAAATGAAGTGTAATGACAACCCATATGAAGAGTTAGTTCATTAAAGATAGTCATTAAGTGTGCCAACAATTGTATCAACCCAAGGTTGAAAGTCTCAACCTAAGGTTCAGATTCCAGCTCAAGTTTTGGAGTAAGGATGGCATGGCATTATTAAACCTTGGGTTGAACTTAAGCCTTAGATGTATTTCTTGAACCTTTGGTTGAAGAAGCAAGCCATAATTCTTTACATATAACTTTTCATTCATTTCATCAATTCTTGATCTTTTCTTGAACTTGGAAATCATTGTAATCTTGATTCTTTATCTTTAACGATCCTTCCAAAGCCTTTATTGTGAGAAGAATCTTACGTTTGTGCAAAAGCTCTTGATTTAACAACTTTTCTTCCTCTTTTTAGCCATTTACTTGAACTTGATTGTACCTGAACCTGAATACATCTTTTGTACCTTTTTAAGCATAATATGTTAATAAATACAACCAAATACAATGCATAAACATAGAAATAACGCAACTAAAACATGTAAAAAATGAGCGTTATCAAATCCCCCACACTTACACTTTGCTTGCCCCCAAGCAAATCTAGCTATTAGAAATAAATCCACATGATATAAATTATAATGATTCTAAAAATGGGATGCGAATCCATCAAGCACGAGTACAAGATAAGATCCATCTTTTTAAGCTTATAGGTGAAAAGTCGAGATGTTTGACAATACCTTAATGATTCTCTTGCTTGATAACATGTTAAAACACCTCACGAAAAAGAAATGAAGTATAATTCACTCAACACTCATTTGTTTAGTGGGTGAGTATATAAGAAAATAACACTCATTGCTCAGTCATGATCTAAATATTACCATAAGCTTGTAAAAGAAACAGAACTCCACTGACGTGGCGTAAGCACCAAGTGTAAACATCTAAGAGGACTTTTATTTGGGTTTAAGGCTTCAAAGGTTATATAAGACTTATGTGCAAGTATCTCATGCAAAACATAATAGCTCGCTAACAATGAATTCTTGCATCATCAAATAACGGATGGTCACTAGATCGTACCTTGGTTTGCTAACAACGTTACTTGCATAACGGATGGTCACCAAAACACGCTCTAGCTTGCTAGAAACGTTACCTAATTTCTCAAGAAATCGGATGGTCACCACATGTCAATACACTTGATAATTTCCACAAAATCAAATAGGTAGGGATAAGACATGGGATATATATATTTATGAAATTGGTTTAAAATAAAAACTTTACAAATAGTCAAAGTCTACAACCAATTGCTACTAGCTACATCAACCATTTTCCTTTGAACTCGGGAACTATCCTTAATCGATATCTGACTTTTATAGCTCATTGGCTATTCCTGTCACCAAACAATTGCGATTACTTATTTTATTTTTTCTCTTTTTCCTTCTCATCTTTTCTTTCATCATTTTTTTTATTACCATCGATCATAATACCAATAGATCTTCCATGAGATTATCATGGAGTTCGCAACTTTCTCATTTTCAAGGATTCCCACATAACAACCATCTTTCCTTGTAGCTAGTAACCAACCAAGACTTGACTATGGGTAAGGTTAAAGCTAAAAGTGTAAAATATTTTATATTTTTCTGGTGTAACAAAATGAAAAGGATGTCTCAGAGGGTGTACTAATGGTATCTAGCACTAAAATTGAATGCTAACAAATGGGTTCATATAAGTGGTTAACTAACCGATGTGGCTAGCTAATATATCATTAGATGTAAAATGGAAGGACATTTGGTTTAATTCCTAAGGTTGCCTCTTATCACACGAATACACTTATATCACACAAGGTAATCTCACTGCGTTCTGGTAATGATTTGCATGTACAAGTTCTAGAATAAATAAGATCACCGGCACACTCATAGCAAAAAGATCAAGCATAAAAGATGTATGCTATATGAAATAGGATTAAATCCTCACAATTTAGTGGAATGGGCTATAATTGTGCTAGCAATGTTATCAATCCTAAAAATGGATCGCAATATCAATCAGGACACATCTCGAATTTTCAAAAATTACATGTTCTATTAGTGGATTAATCTAGTTATTCCTAAATGTGCGAAAACAACTAGATTATAGGGGCAAACAAATTAAAAACTAGGCTAAAAAATATAGAAAATTTTAAAATCCAGTTTCATTTTCCTATTTCCTCCCCCCCACACTTAAGTTTGACATTGTCCTCAATGTAAAGAACGATGAACCATAAAAATAGGGAAATGGAACATAAAAGAAATGATACTGCCTGAACCTCGGAATCTATATCAGGCTCTAAATCGGATATTGAGATAGAATGATTCCACATCTTCAAGATCAAGCATCCTAACCTGCATCAATTATTAATACAAAAACACACAAAATGCAAAGTATTTTTGTATTTTATTATTCATATTAGTAAGGCCCCCACACTTATGGTGAAACCATTGGGGCATAAAAGTAAACAAACAATTTATAAACACACGGGTTGCTTCCTGAGAAGCGCTAAATTTATTAATGAGTCATCAGCCCGATTCAATCTTTCTTACTTTCGTGGTTTATATTCGGAATTCTTTCCCGACTTATTTGAAATATACACCACATTGCCTTTTACCATTCCTTTTCCGGTTTTATCAATATCATGTAACTTTGCGGTATTGCAAGTTCTAGGGAGAACATCCTAGATGTAACCATTTTCCACAGCCCATGGTATTACTTTTTTATAATCAGCTGGAAAAGGTGCCATAAATGGAATAGCAGTGTATTTCTTTTCATCGAGCAATTCGAGTGGGATTTCTTCACTTCATAATTCATTCAATTGCGATTCATCATGGTAGAGTTTGATACGATGTCCATAAACAATGAAAGTTTCACCGTGCTTGTCATATAATTCGACATATTAGGATGGAACACCACGTTTTACCACGAATGGACCAAACCATTTGGTTCTGAGCTTAGGAGCTTTAAATTTGTACCGAGAATTGAACAAAAGAACTTTGTCTCCGGCCTTGAATTCTTTCCGGATTCTTAGTTTCCTATCATGATAAGCTTTTGTTCGAGCTTTGTATAGCTTGGAATTCTCATACGCCTGGAGTCTTAATTCATCGAGTTCATGTATGTGCAAGAATCTTTTTTCTCCAGCGATTTTGAGATCGGGGTTACATTGTCTCAACGCCCAGTAGGCGCGGTGTTCAATTTCAAACGGCAAATGACAAGTTTTTTCATATATGAGTCTATATGGAGTTGTACCGATTGGAGTTTTATATGCCGTTCTAAACGCCCATAGAGCATCATCGAGTTTCCTTGACCAAACAGAAGGATTATCCTTTACTGTTTTTTCAAGTATTCTTTTCAAAGCTCTATTGGTGTTTTTAACTCGACCACTGGTTTGAGGATGATATGTTGTTGAGAAACGATGGTGAACTCCATATCGTTTCATAATTTTCTCCATTTGACGGTTACAGAAGTGAGTTCCTCTGTCACTTATTAAAGCTTTTGAAATTCCGAATTGAGAGAAAAGCTTTTTCATAAAATTCACAACTACTCGTGCATTATTTGTGGGTAAAGCCTCTGCTTCTGCCCATTTAGAGACATAATCAATTGCAACGAGGATATATTCAAATTTATGAGATTCAGGAAAAGGACCCATGAAATCAATTCCCTAAATATCAAATATTTCAGAAACTTGTATGCTCTTTTGTGGCATTTCGTCTCTACGAGAAAGACTACCAGACTTCTGGCATGCATCACAATTTTTCACAAGCGTGTGTGCTTCTTTAAAAATTGTTGGCCAATAAAATCCTGCATCAAAAACTTTTTTTGCGGTTATGGATGGACCGTAATGTCCTCCAGTTGGGCCGTGATGACATTCATCAAGAATTTTTCGGGTCTCTTAACCATACACGCATCTTCTAATTATCCCATCGGGACACATTTTAAATAGATACGGTTCATCCCAAAAATAGTATTTCAGGTTTGCGAAAAATTTACTACGCTTAGCGTGAGATAGACCTTTTTGTAATATTCCTCCAGCTAAATAATTTGCATAATCTGCAAACCATGGAACTTCTTCTTCATCAATTCCCATAAGGGTTTCATCGGGAAAATTGTCATCAATTTCGTCTTCACCGAGTTCCTCTAAATTAGGATTTTCTAATCTAGATAAATGATCTGCTGCAACATTTTCTACACCTTTCTTATTCTGAATTTCTATGTCAAATTCTTGAAGCAATAAAATCCATCGGATAAGGCGTGGTTTGGCATCTTGTTTGGCAAACATATATTTAAGAGCTGAATGATTGGTGAATTCAATTGTCTTTTGATAAAACAAGATAAGAACGAAATTTGTCAAATGCAAAAACTACAGCCAAAAGTTCATTTTCTGTTACTGTGTAGTTTTTTTGGGCACTATTCAAGGTTTTGCTAGCAAAGTAAATAGGACGAAAGTGTTTTCCTTCTCGTTGCCCTAATACTGTCCTAACATATAATCTCTTGCATCGCACATAAGTTCTAATGGCAGCGACCAATTTGGTGAAACCATAATCGGTGCATTTGTTAACTTATTTTTGAGTGTTCCGAATGCCTTGATGCACTCTTCATTGAAATCAAATACTGAATCTTTTTCGAGAAGCTTCGTCATAGGACGAGATATTTTTGAAAAATCTTTGATGAATCTGCGGTAAAATCCCGCATGTCCCAAGAAACTCCTAACGCCTTTGACGTTAGTCGGGGGTGGAAATTTAGCAATAGCATCAAATTTTGCTTTGTCAACTTCAATTCCCTTTCTTGAAATCTTGTGACCAAGCACAATACCTTCTGTCACCATAAAATGACATTTTTCCTAATTAAGCACGAGATAAGAAGTTTTTCATCTTTCAAGCATTTTGTCAAGATTGGAAAGGCATGACTCGAATGAGTCTCCAAATACCGAGAAATCGTCCATGAAAATTTCCATGGAGGTTTCAAGCATATCTTGAAAAATAGCAATCATGCATCTTTGAAATGTTGCTGGTGCGTTACAAAGACCAAAAGGCATACGCCTATACGCATATGTACCAAAAGGACATGTGAATGTGGTCTTTTCTTGATCGGCTAGATCAATTGGAATTTGGAAATAACCATAAAATCCATCGAGAAAACAAAAGAATTTGTTCCCCGCAAGTCTTTCCAACATTTGATCCATGAATAGTAAGGAAAAATGATCTTTCCTGGTGGCGTCATTTAATTTTCGATAATCAATGCACACTCGCCAACCAGTTATGGTTCTGGTAGGAACAAGTTCATTACGTTCATTAGTCACGACAATTGTTCCTCCTTTCTTAGGAACACAGTGAACAGGACTCACCCATGAACTATCCTCAATGGGATAAATAATTCCAGCGTCAAGAAGTTTGATTATTTCTTTCTTAACAACTTCCTTCATATTTGGGTTGAGTCTTCGTTGTCTTTGAACAACGGGTTTCGAATCGTTTTCAATATTTATTTTGTGTTTGCAAAATTTTGGACTTATTCCACGAATGTCAGAAGTTTTCCAGGCGAAAGCTTCTTTAAGCTTTTTAAGTATCGAAACATGACATTCTTTTTCATCGGGTTTGAGTGCTGAAGATATGACAACTGGAAGAAGAGAATTTTCTTCCAAAAATGCATATTCCAGATGATCAGGAAGAGGTTTCAATACTAGATCCACTGACGGATCTTCAATTGAGGTTTTGATTCTCATATCATCATTGAATTCCAACTCCTCAAAGTTGGTATTTTCTTCTTCAGAAATTTCTTTGGTGTCTATCTGCATAAATTCAGCGAATTCTCTGTCGAGATCTTCATCACTGATTTGTCCAGATGTTTTATGAGTCTTAATTCTTTCGTCAAGCAACTTATCAAATGTTTCTTCTGTTATTTCATCGATAACATCAATGCTATAACAAGTGTCATCATTTGCATGAGAATATTTCATGGCTTGATTAATCGAAACAGAGATTCTTTCGTCCCCAACTCCAAGGCAGAGTTCTTTATTTTTCACTCGATTGATAACATCTGCAGTGTTTAGGAAAGGTATTCATAGAATCAATAGAACTTTGCTATCTTCCTCCATTTCGAGGATCACAAAATCAACAGAAAAAATGAATTGCCCAACTTGAACAAGCATGTTTTCAGCTACTCCAACAGGATATTGGGTAGTATGATTTGCTAAACGTATACTCTTTCTTGTGGGTTTCAACGTATCGATCGAAAGCTTCGCATACAATGAGTATGGCATAAGATTGATACTTACACCGAGTCAACGCGAGTTGACTCGGTGAGTCACCTAACTCAGAACCGAGTTGAGGGTTTCACGGCGTAATACGTTAGATCCACACGATTTTCGATTAAAAAAAAAGGTTTTGACACGTTTTATTAAATAAAAATGTTATATAAAAACTAGGGTTTCGATTAAATTAAAAAGGGGAAGGGGGAAGGCGCGTGGGTTACCGAATCAAATAGAGGAGGTGGCGGGGAAGGCACGGCGTAGCGGTGGTGGCAGCTGTGGTGCTAAATAAGCTCGGATCGAGCTCAAATTTTCCAGAATAGATGAGGGGCTCGAGATATATCAAATGGTGTAATATGGGGTTTCGCTGGAAAATTTTCTAGCGACGGTGGTTGCCAGCCGAAAGGGGTGAGAGAGGGAGAGAGATATGTGTGAGAGTGGGTGTGAGAAATGAATAAAATATAAAAATTTCGCCTTTTATACCCAGGCAGGGTCTAAACCTGGACAGAGAAAAGTATAGGGGGTGCGGGGTAATATTTTGGGCGGGGGTATAAACTGTCAACTAGGAAAAACTTTTGCCATAATCACTGTGGAACCCATTCGACGTACCAAACGGACTCGAAAAATTATGAAACTTGCGTCATTGTTCCCGAAATAATTTTTTTTGATAAAAACGAGTATAAATATGCATCACTTTCCCGAAATCAATTTATTTTGCAAATTCAATTCGTTTCGTGTTTTCTAGGTTGTGCTGACATAATAAGGGACTAAGGTTCACGTTTCTCAAGATATCTCGCGTTTCTCAAGTTCAAATAAGTTCAGAAAAGGTTCAACTGCTAAGGTGATGCAAAAATAAATATTTGGCTAGTAAAAATAGTTTGGAAAATTATCGGATGTTACAGAATTCAAAGGAAGCTAGCGAAGTTCGCAGGTTTATCACTAGAATTGAATAGAGGTTGAAGCGTAGGGATCAGATCAGACGGTTGGTGAGCTATGTTGGTGGGAGGCCGAGCTTCCCAATCTTGACATTTCAATTACCAGAATGATTGATTAGTTTGTGAGTACTTAACATTCTTGATTGATTGTTTTCTTGTAACTTGTATGGTTTGTACACAAATAACAGTGTACAACCCGAACTTTGTAAAGAAAGGACCATGAGGTACGCTTCAGTGCCTCAATCATAATATAAGGAGCGAAAACTTCTTACTTTTGAGTAGAATTAATCAAATTTCTTAAGTATTTTTTTTATTATTATTATTTTTTTTATAATTCTGCTCAAAAGAACAAGTATTCCCACTCGAAATCAAAACCTCAAAAAGTAGTTTCACTTATTGAGGGGGAGCATTTAAAATATCTTTGTTCATTACAAAAAGTTCTTGTTAAGATTCTTCCCGTAAACCTCAAAAAGCATATTTTAATCAAATGTTTTCCAAAAACAACATCAATATGCTATTTTTGAGGGGGAGAAAAACAAAGTGTGATTAAAATACGTGTGGAATCTCATGTGAGCTCGACTCAGTTATCACCAATGAATTGACGAAACTCAAATGTTAGTAATCGAAAGGACTTGTCCTGGACGGGTAATAATTTCAAGCTTGTCTAACTAGTGATGTAAGTTTGTCTCGAATAGGACTTGTCTAAGTAGATTGTACCATTTCGAGAGATTTTTCTTGAACATGACCAGGACGGGTAATAACTTCAAGCTAGTTTGACTAGTGATGTATGCGTGTCTCAAATCGGTCATGTTCACTGAAACTCAATCAATTCAAAAGTGCGAACTCCACCCAAAATGTGCAAATTTATCTTAACAACCAATAAGCACATGTGAATGGGGAGTATTTCTGAAAATAGAAAACTCTCAAAGTGTTAACAAAATATATTTTATAATCATAAACACTTTGAGAAATTTTACAAAAGGTTTTATGGCATGTGATCAATAAATCTAGGATAATCATGGAGTAGTAAGGTGATTAATATTAGGTTTATATCCTATGATCCGCCAGAGCCGGAGGGATTTACCCTAGGACAACACCAATAGTTTCGAACTAGAGGTCCTTAGGTATATTGAAAAAAGGAGAAAAGAAATGAAAGGAGAAAGAAGTGGTTGAAGAATTAAAAAGAAATGTTAATGAAAGGGTGAAAAGAAATAGCCCTCCAAATGTTCAACCTTGGGGCAGAAACCGGGTTCAATTCATATGATACTGGTTATTTCCAAGGTGATGCCGTTATTGAAAACAAGATGTCATGGACCATGTGACACACTACACTTAACCTTCTAGCCACTCAGGTATCTCTTAAAAGATACTTGTTTCATTTCTCATGGAGAACCTCGCATAATCTATTGACCTCTCACTCCGAGGTGTGTTGATATTGAAAAGGAGGCACTCTACTCCATACCTCCGACTACTTAAAACCAAAACGCACTTAATCGAGTCTAGAGCCACGAGATTCATCAAAAAGGTCTCTTAGGATAAAATTTCCAAAACATACACTTGTGTTCGACAAAAAGAACATAAGTTGTAAGAGTCTTTTATGAGATCTTTGGATCTTGCCACTCATATCATGGTGGTTGTTACTATGTTTCAAACTGTCTACAGTCGTGGAGTGATAGTTCAGTATACTTTAGCGGCTCACCTAAATCATTGATATACTTCGTTATATCTGTGTAAGCTCTCTTGAGGGTATCCGATTCAGGAACAGCCTTTGTAAGGATTAGAGAGAGTTTTCACACTATGCTATTAATTATCTCGATGTCCGAACTTGTAAGTGCTGGGAACTTTATTGCTAACTCTTTTCATGCAGGTACTCATGGAGACCCGGAGTTCCAGCTAGCTGTGACCAACCTTACTATCATGATTCATCAACTTATACTCAAGATCCACATGCTCATGCCAACATCACGAAAGTCAAAATTCTCATCAAAGATCAATGCAAAGTCTAGAAAGATTCTACGTCAAAGTCAAAGAATCTACAATGTTGAAAGATGAAGATCAATGCTATGAAATGAGAACTCTTCTTGCATGAAGATTCAAAGTCAAAAGAAGTATGAGCATGTTGGAAAAGATGTTAAGACAGCAGAGTCAATTAAGATGATGAAGGCAAGACGAAACTAACATATGATCACAACAACAAAGAACAAAGAACAAAGATACAAGAGACGTCAAAGCCAAAGAAGCAAAGAAGATGTCAAGCAACCATTGATGACCAACCCTTAGGGGGAGATTGTTAGGAATACATTTAATTAATCTAAAGTGTTGGTCATTAAATATGTAATAGGTTGCTTAGTTAATTAGGCTTATATGTTTGTAATGGTTCAAGGCTTATGTAGTAAGCCCATGGGCCTTGATAAATGTGCTAGAAAGCATAAGTTTAAGAGGGTGTTCGTTCATGTTATGCAAGTTTACTCTTTACTTATCATTCTAACGTGTTCCTCCCATTCTCTCTCTCTCTCTCTACCTTTCTCTCACTAGATATACTTGTGTTTACATCATTAAGGTGACCTAACAAATAACTTGTAGTTCGCGCACTCTGCATTTCCAGGACTCGGTGATGAAGGTCCTGCATAATAACATTGGGGTGTTGAAGATCCTACATAAAAACTTGGAGGTGTTGAAGATCCTCCAGGAGAACATGCCAGTTAACGGAGTCGTTCCTCTTTCCATAAAAAATTACATCCGTAATCGGTTGACCGAGGCTATTAAAGAGTAAAGAAAATTACTTTTAACAACTAACCAAATTATTTATATATTACACAATTAAAAGACATTTAATTGTTAACCTTTGATAAAGGACATGCATATTATAGTTTACCAATGTTGTTACGTTGATGCAATTCTCACAGAACTACATTTCCTCATCTAGAAGGACATGCAAAAGCTTCATATGGTGCCATCTTCATGAAAACATTGTGTATGTTGGTGGTTGTGATGATAAGAGTGAGTAATGTGTTGGTGTTTGTGAGGATAAGAGAGTAATGTGTTTGTGAGGATAAGAGTTAATAACCATATCTGCTTTTATAGTGAAAAAGAGAGCTTTTGGCATGGAGCTTTTGGTGGGAACTTTTGGAGCCAAATTTGTGAGGATAAGAGTTAACCAGTTCCTGGCGAGGAAAGTCCTTGCCAATAGTTTGACATATTTTAACAGTTTTCCCTCGTTCACTAATTACTCCCACCATTTTTTCTCGCCAACCTTTTGGCGAGGACATGTCCTCGCCAAAGGGTGTTGACCAAAATTTGACCAAAAAAATACTTTTGGCGAGGACTATAACTACAGGAGCAAAGGTTAATTAACTGGCCTAACCTATATATTATTTGGTTAGTTGGTCACTTGCTGGTAACCTCCAAGGACCAACACATATAAATAAATTGTATTCGGTGTCAAATATCATCTCGACTCATTCGTATAAAATCTCATGTATAATCATATCATCTCGACTCATTCGTTTAACATGTTATGTATTACCTTGTAAAAATAACGACTATTACTCATCTCTATCTATTCTTATATTTTCATAGATTCGTAATTTAAAAGTAAAGAACGGTCTAGGTTGTACTTCTGAGTTATTCGCTTTGGCTTGTGGACCATCATATACTTCAGTCTCAGTCAACTCTTGCGTAGTCAATGGTGTGAAGTTTATCATATACAACCGTGATTTACGTCGTTCAACTAAAAACAACAGAATTTCAACTCCTAATCCTAGAGGAGGAATGTGTAGGCTCCCATTAGAAGTGTTTAAATAAAAACTTTAAGCCACAAAGAGTACCAAGTGGCTTACACAACAACAACCACTATAACAATCACAAACAACGTATAAAAAAGTAAGTAAAAATACACCACGATATATATTGGTTCGGGATGGGGGGTTAATACCATCCGTACATCCAGTTGCGAATCCACGACACTATACTATTCACTAAGTATAATCCTTTCAGTTGACTACAAACCGTTACAAATTTGCTCCACCGATATGCACAAAGGTCGGCGCTCACTAAGAAGAGCTACTCCCCAACGGTATTCCGCCCTCGAAAACCACCCTCAAGGACTTGTAATTTGACTTAACAACAAAGACCACAAAGACTTCCCATCGGAAGTATCAAACCCTAACTAGATCCCCAATGATCTAGGCTTGGTCACCTCGACACAAGACTTCCCTTACAACCAAATCGAATTAATAAATGTTTGATTGTTTAATCAAACCCTAACCTAACCTAGTGACTCGTTTGTAATAGAAAGGGTATTGAGAAGAAGACCCTCGACACAATCACAAGAGTGGATTAGGTTCTTATGATTCTTCCATTGCAAAGAAGATGTGTTCTTTCAAATGATGTTAATGTGAAAGTTTAAGAACACATGATAGAATTAGAGGATTAAGAGAAAAGAAATAAGAGAGAAAGAATAATGGCAAGGAGTGAGGAATACAAGAGGCAAGGGTGGGTATTTGTAGGCCAAAATCCAAAATGAAAAAAAATGTTAATGAGGCTGGCGCGCTGCTGGCGTGTCAGAGCGCCAGCGACGTGCCAGAGTACCTAGACATTTTTCTCTTTTGGATCTTGGTCTTTTAAATACCCAACCTTGATGAAATGAGTTGGCTAGTGTGTGAGGGAAGGAAAGGGTTGTGAGGGGAGTGTGTGTAATTTAAATTTGAAGTGAAGAAGAGAGTGTAAGAGACTGAGTTGGAAGGATGGGATGTTGAAGTGATGGGGAACCTATGTGTTGAGATTCAAATTTGAAATTTGAATGTTGGAGGTGAGGAGGAAGGTTTATTTGTTTTGAAATGAAGGGTTGAATGCAGAAGGTAATGTGGTGGAGAAATTCTAAGTGGTTGGATTGGAATGTTGATAAGGGAATGTTTAGTAGATATGGTGTGGGTATGTATGAGAAAAGAAGTACATGGAAGTACTAAAGGTGTAAGAGAATATTAAGAGAATGTTGGGAATAAAATTTGGGAGGTTTGAAATGGTTAGAGGATTAGTTTGGTGTAGAGAATAATCAAAGGATTGATTATGGCTTAATCATAATGTCATTAAGAAAGAAAAGAGTTGACAATTATAATTTTGGGTTGAGAAAATCAAAGGTTACTTATAATTTCAATTAACTCAACGTCGAGTATTCATAATCTCCTAATACGTGAATTTCCACAACTCGAAGTAATTAATAATCATCTTGATGCAAACAAGCTAAGTGCTTTGCATCATTGTAAAGCATATCCCATAACGGGAAAAGATGCGTTTACACAAAGGGATCTTTGACTTAGTTAGACCAATAGGGGAGTAAACCCTTTACATGATTAGAGAAGATGTAACTATGGATTATGGCCATATTAATACTTTCACTTAATGTTACGTGAAATATATAAGCTCCTTAGGTTTAGAAAAGCCTTGGCTAGAGGCGTTTATCAAGATACATGAGTTGGCGTTTTGCCAAAAATGGGAGGTTGTAAATTTGGATCCCTCTAATTCTAAAACTCGTTTCAAGTGTTCCCAATGAAGCACATAGCATATTCATACATGTATTGAAAGATGCACATTTATCGGGTAAAGGGTAAGCCGACTTTCATAATTCGTCCCGATCAATACAGCGGGCTGGCACGTCGCAGCGCCGGCAGCGCGCCAGGCCCAGTTATTGAGTCGGGAGAATTTTGGCTAACGTTTGTGATTTTATGTGATTCGAAGGTTTATTTTTCATCATTAAAACATAAGGAGACCAAACTAATGTTGTTCCAACAGTGTTCATGGTGGTGGTGGTGGTGGTAATGGTGCGACGGTGAAATAGGGAGAGAGAGGGAGAGAGAGAGAGAAAGAAAGAGAGAGAGAGAGAGAGAGAGAGAGAGAGAGAGAGAGAGAGAGAGAGAGAGAGAGAGATGGAGAGATTTTTCTATTATCACACACTAGAAACATATACACAAGCACATACATGAATGAATCATTCATGGGTACATATATGCCTTCAAATGCCTTATGGGCTTGGGTTGGGCTTTATGTTCTCGTAGGATTTGGCCTATTATCTTATCCTATTAGTTTACTACCTATTGCCCATTACTTAGATTCTTACATAACGTTACATAGTTCCTAAATACAGAATGACCATCACTTCTATTAATTTATCCTAAAAGTAATGCTAACAATCTCCCCCTAAAGGGGTGTCATTTTGAAGTCATTCCTTAGTTTTCTTCAATGTTGCAAAAATCATGAATCGGTAGTCGGGCGGTCGACCACCCTATAGCGATTAATCGGTCAAGGCGGGATTAATCGGTGATTAATCGAATTGGCATTTCCTACAAGTTTTGGGTATTTCTGCGGAACAAACTAAAGATCTTAACTAATTCCAAGCGTACTATATTTTCAAACCTCAATAAAAGGCTCCAATTCTGATTATCAGGCCCATTGTGCGTCATAAGTGAAATAAATGATCCCCTAATTAAGTAGAATGCCTAAATTATTAATTTTTTAAAAGTTGACCGATTAGTCCAATTTTTGATAGATTCGGCCGATTTTTGACCGATTTGGCCAATTTTTGACTGATTAGTGGTCGATTTTTTCCTAGGCCAATTTTTTCCACCGATTTTCAAAAATCAACAAGGTATAAGGTCGATTACTGATTAATCACCGATTAATCGGCCGCCTAGGCCAATTTTTGCAACATTGGTTGTCTTGGATGAGTTGTTGTGAATTGGTCTTCTTTACTCTTGATATTTGAACCTTTAACGTTGTAGAAGATGAGTCTTTAATCTTCGTTCTTTTCCATGCTTTGTGATCTTGTGATGTAAGGTTGTTGTCTTTTCTTTCCTTGATCGATCATCTTCACATTTTGACGTTATCTTTGTCTTATCATCATACTCAGACGTCTTTTATAGCTTTGATCTTCATCCTTGAGCTTTCCTCGTTTGCTTAGATTTTTTCTTGACTTTCTTTGATTACTTCTTTGACTTTGAAGATTCATTGTCTTTATCTTGATTTCTTTCTCTTGAACTTTTCCTAATTTGAGCTTTGATCATGATGTTGATTATTGCGTATGTATAAGTTTACGATGGTGTTGATGTCGATGTAAGTGGTTGTTCACGTCATGTGGTATCATCTTTTGTACCTGCATACTAAGGTTAGTTTCATAATCGTGTAACTCCAATTGATTATAGTGAACTTGTTCTTAGACATTTCATTCACGTTAATGTTTTACTGATGAATGTTCTGATCCCATTCACCTTGGTCGGGCGAATCAGTCGTCCTAATCTCGTGAGAGATAGTTATCAATACATTGGATTGGATCCAAGTAAAGACCTACGTCTTCAGGATACTATTCTTAAGATGAATCTCCTTAGCAGGATTTCTAGCACATACGAGTTCAGATGTCGAGTGTATTTGCAGCATAGTGTGTAAATACTATTTGAATCCTTACAAAGGCTATTTCAGAATTAGATGCCACAGGGGTATACCAAGATAATTCTGATGAGTTGCTGAAGTATACCAAGATATCACTTCACAACTGTATACCTTTTGATGTATACGTAACCACTGAAACACTAAGCTTAATTCACGAAGAATTAATGAAGCGACCTGCTGTCAACGCTGTTTGATATTGACACTGGCAGGAATTTCCATTCGATCACAGTGTATCACATAAGTAATTCTACACCTGAATGTGCTGGCAAGATTACTAAGATCTGCGAAGGATTCTAAAGATTTACATTTTGCGTTCTAATTGATGAACAACAAATGTATGTTTTGGAATGTGTCCTAAGAGATTTTATAAATTTGTATCTCAATTGGCTCTAGACTTAATTTTGGTGTTTTGATTTATTGAGCGAAGGCTGGAGCAGAGTGCCACCTTTTCAATATTAACACATCTCGGAGTGAGAGGTCAATAGATTACGTGTTTATCTCCGTCAGAAATGAAACAAGTATCTGTTGAGAGAAACTTGAGTGGTTGGGAATGGGTTGTGCATTACATCGCTGGGTCCATGATGTCTTGTCTTCAATATCTTAATCATCTTTGTGATTAGAGATAGATTATGTATTGACCCGATTTCTGTCCTAAGTTTATGGAGGGCTATTTCTTTTCACCCTTTCATTAACTTTTTCTTTTTAATACGTCAACCCCTTCTTTCCCTTTTCCTCAATTACTCCTTTTTTCATACCTAAGGACTTCTACACTAACTAGTGGATTGTCCCTGGGTAGATCCTCCCGGCTCTGGCTGGATCATGGGATAAAACCTAAACTTAACCTCCTTATATCTTCATAAGCATAAGAATTGGTTTTGTTGGTTTGTTGAAAACTTCACAGCCATTAAATCAATTTGAAACTCAATCAATGTGTTTGTGAAAACCTTGTTTTGATCACACATCGAAAGTTTTTGTTTTGAAAAACTACTCCCCCTACACATGTTCTTTAAAAGATTTTGAAAACAATTGCTTCACGTTCATGTAAGGCTCTTGTTACCATTTGACAAGTTTTTGCACATGGTGGTTTGAGTAAAAACACCTTTAAATTAGTGAATTATTCAAATAAGACTAGACTTTGCGAGACACGTTTACGTCGCTAGATAAAGAGATACATCATAAGCTTTTAGGTGATGACTGGCTCTAATAACTAACTTGATATTATTACCCGTCACGGTGCAAGTCTAATCGACATAATCACATTTGAGTCGAGCTAAATGATTTTTAGGATTCACAATATATATAACAAATTCATATGATCACATTTTAATCACGTTTTTCTCCAATTAAAAAAATACCATATCATGATATTTTTTAATATCAATGATGTTTTTGAAAAGCATTTGGAGTGAACTAACGTTAAAAAATCTGTTTTTGAAGTTTATACTCTCTCGTTAAAAAATCATTTTGAGTGAACTAACGTTCAAAAGTTTTAAGTACTTGAGCGAGTTTACTTTTAAGCACATAAAAGATTTTGTTTTCACCTAAAGACTACGAAATATCTTTTTTGGAAAACTTTGTTGAAAACAGTTGCTAAAAGTTTGTATTTTTATGTTGAAGTCGTTTCATTTGTCAAAGGAGTTTTTCAAATAGAAAAGATTTTCATTTTTGAAAATTTTGAGTTGTGTACCGATGTATACACAAGTCATTTGAAAAAAAAACGAGTTGTTGGTTCTAAAATCTTTTTGTTTGTTTATACTCGAACATATTTGAAAAAGATTTTTTTATTGAAGTACGAGTTCTAAGCTGAAATACTTAGAAGTCATTTGAGTTTTGAAAAATTTTAAAGATTTTGACAATCTAAAAAATTTGAGTAAGTTTTTTAAAAAACAAGAAGATTTCTCTTCGTTTTCTTTTTAGCAAAGAATACGCTAAATGAGTACAAAATTCGCTTTTTTTGAAGTACGAGTTACAGTCTGTCATTTAACTACAAGTCATTTTGAAGTCCTTGTTTTGAAATCTTTTCGAGGTGATGTACCTGGACTTTTTTTTAAAAGATTTCACGTTGAAGTGCGAGTTATACACTGTTATGTGTGCATAAGTCAAAATGAAGAAAAATTAAAAAATAAAACGATTTTTGATTTTTGAATTTTTTTGATGTTTTTGTATTTTTATTGTTTTCTATTGTTTTTGGACTTTTCAAACTTTTATATTTTTGTATTTTGTTTTTATGGGTTTTTCAAATTTTTTAATTCGATGAACTAGATACTTGAACCTTTATTTTGGAAGGGCTTTTGTAAATAGATCCGCGAGTTGGTATTCCGTCCTTACGAAATATAATTCTACAGTACCTTGTTCCACATGCTCTTTGATGAAATGGTAACGAACTGCAATGTGTTTTGTACGTGAGTGTAGTACAGAATTGCATGAGATGGCGATAGCGCTCTTAAAATCATAATACGTAGGTATTTTGTTGAAGTTAAAGCCATAATCTCTCAGTTGTGTGCGCATCCAAAGTACTTGAGTACAACATGCCGATAGAGATATATACTCAGCTTCTGCAGTGGAAAGTGCGGTACAGTCTTTTTTCTTTGAAGACCAGCTTACTAGTTTTTCTCCCAAAAATTGAGCTCCTCCAGATGTACTTTTTGTTGTGTCTCTATAACCTGCATGATCAGATCCCTCGGATACAAAATACCCATTTCGACGGACATACGGAGGTGTCAAAAGATTCTTTTTACCACTTTGAGGTGATTCTCTGTAGGCTTTGCCTGAAAATGCGCTAATAAACATACAACAAAATGAATATCTGGTCGACTGGCTGTTAGATACATGAGAGAACCAACCATGTTCTGATATAGTCTCGGATCAACTGGTTTCCCGTGTAAATCAGAATCCAGTTTCGTTGTAGTAGCCATTGGGGTACTAGAAGGATCAAATTTGTCCATTCCATGTTTCTTAACGATTTCTAAGGTATATTTGTGTTGATTTAGAAAGATACCAGTTGGGGTTTGATGAATTTGAAGTCCAATAAAATATTTTAGTTCCCCCATGATTGACATCTCAAATCTGCTCTTTATTAGGTTTGAAAATTCTTTTGAAAGTTTTGGATTAGTGGATCCAAAAATGATGTCATCCACATAAATCTGAATGATCAAGATAACATTGTGGTATTTTCGTGTAAAAAGAGTTGGATCAACAATACCTTTTGTGATGTTGTTCTGAAGTAAGAATGAAGATAGTTCATCATACCATGCCCGTGGAGCCTGTTTTAGATCATAGATGGCCTTCTTTAGCTTGTATACGTGGTCTAGATGTTCCATATCAACAAAGCCTTCGGGTTGACTCACATAAACCTCTTCCTTGATAGTGTTGTTCAAGAACACTGTCTTGATATCCATTTGATAGACCGTGATGTTCTTGTGAGCTGCGTAGGCTAGAAAAATCCGAACCACTTCTAGTCTTACCATTTGTGCGTACGATTATTCGAAATCTATCCCTTCTTCTTGAGAATATAATTTAGCCAATAGACAAGCTTTGTTGCGAAATACAGTCATTTCTACATCTTTTTTGTTCTTCCATAACCATTGAGATTGATAACTGGTTTGTCGATCGGTCGTTCAACTTTTTCACAAGAGTCATATATTTTGTATTGTAGAAGTTCTTCCTGCATCTCTTCAATCCATCTGTCATTCGCCATTGCTTCACGAATGTTCTTTGGTTCATCATCTATGCTTATAGCGTGTGCAAAGAAACAAAGTTCTGGATCTATTGCTAGTCTGCTTCTCGTCATTACTGGCTGTTGTACATCGCCGAGCACTTGGTGGATTAGATGGTTTCTTGTCCCATTTAAGTTCTGAAGGATACCGTTGAGTTACCATATGCGTGTCATTAGATTCTTGATGTCTTGAAGATGATTCAGCAGATTTCGTTGTTTGAGTAGCAAATGGATTGTTGAATTCTTCTAACTTCTTATTGTTGTCGTTTGGTGTTTGTTTATCTTGAGATTGTTGGTTCTGCTCGTTTGCAACATTTTGTAGTTGAGTGAGTTCAATGACTGGTGTTTGTGTAGTTGATCTAGATGAGTTTGTTGTAGTTGGTGCTTCTTCTCCGACGGTTGTTGATGCATCTTGTGGTTGTGGTTGTGGTTGTCGAATTTGTTGAGTGAGTGAAGCGAAACGATGTCTTGATGCATTTTTCGAATTTCCACCTTGAAATTCATCAGAGATTAACTCAAATAAATTTTCCAGTTCTTGATCTTTATGCTTATCATGATTTGCTATTGGAGCTTCTTTAGGTACGAGTCCTGAACTTATGTATCCAGAAGTCTTAGTGTTAAGCACGTGTTCTAATATGTTGTAATTAGAAGCCATCGGGTTAAGCACGGGTGATAGAGCGTGTCTCTCAGAAGCCATCTGTGAAATTTCATCAAATTTCACATTCATTGTCTCCATGATACTTCTCGTTCTTCGATTGTAGATTCTGAATGCCCGTGAGTTTTCTGCATAGCCAATGAAGATTCCAATATCACCCTTAGGTTTCAGTTTGCCTAAATATTCTCTATCATAGGGTGTTTTGTTGGATAGCACAAGGCGCCAAGCACGTCAAGATATGAGATTTCAGGGTTTTTGTTGTTGATTAGTTCATAGGGTGTTTTGTTGAAACGGGTATGGATTTGAGATCGGTTTTGAGTAAAGCATGCAGTTGCAACAGCATCAGCCCATAAAAATAATAGTGCACTAGAATAGATCAACATTGTACGAGCTACTTCGACAAGGGTATGATTTCTTCGTTCAACGACTCCATTTTGCTGTGGAGTTCGTACGACCGAAGTTTGATTTGTAATGTCGACTTCTTCAAAGTATTGTCGTAACTCCTGATTGGTGAATTCTGTGCCACTGTCCGTTCTAACTATCTTGAATGGAGCTTGTAGAAGGACTTGTATACGTTTCAAGAAGGTGATGATGATGCCTGGTGTTTCGTCCTTTAATCTTAGAAATTTAACCCAAGTATATCTAGAATAATCATCGACGATTACTAGAATGTGCTTCATCCCGTTTAAGCTTTCAATCCTCATTGGACCACATAGATCCATATGCAACATATGTAATCTTTGTTTCAAACTTGATACAATTTTGGGTTTGTATGATGCCTTTTTGCTCTTTCCTAACTCACATGAGGGACATAAATGATCTCTTATGTATTTGAACTTTGGAAGACCATTGACGACATTGTCTTTGTCAAGTTTGTTGAGTGTGTCGAAGTTGAGGTGAGACAAACGTCTGTGCCATAACCATGATTGAGTTTTGGATTCTCTCGTCATGAGACAAAGTGGTGATGTAGAGGCTTTTTGGGAAATATTGATAGCATACAAGTTGGTTCCGTGATCCCCTTTGAGTAGGTCATCGCCATCCAAATTCCGAATAAAGAACGTATTTCTCCTAAACGCGAGATCTAAATATGCGTTACAAAACTGTCCAACAGAGAATAGGTTGTGTCCCAAACCTTCGACATAGTACACACGTGTTATCAAATAGTTCCCGAATTGAAGATCTCCATAATCAAGAATAGCTACTACGTGATCATTTCCAAAGCGTACAGTGCCCATGAATTTCCACACGAAATTGATTAGCAGCTTCAAATTTCCGGTCATGTACTTGGAGCAACCCGAGTCGACGATCCAAAGACATATCTCGATAACTTGTGGAAACAAAAGATTTTGTTTTTGGAAACCTTTTGGATTACTTCTCATTTGATTAGTATTGAAAGATTCATAACTGTCAAAGAATTGTTCTAGGGGTTCTATCTTGTGAAAACGTAGAAGGGGGTGAATACGTTACCGTTTAAAAACTTTAAATCTTTTGAATCAAATATCCAATCAAGCTTGCCATAATATGAAAATGCCAATTATAGTCTTATGACTAATATAAAGCATATAGTAAAACAAGTTGTCACACAAGCATAAACATCAAGCCACAACACAAAAAATAATATGGTGCAAGTATAAAAGTAAAGCAATAAGTAAAAGAAAGTGCAAACCGGATACGATGATTTATAGTGGTTCGGTCACGGAGCTCCTCTCCGCCCGACTCCACTCCCCGAGTACCTAACTCGAGAGTTACTTCACTAAATCAACAAGCTCCCTTCTTGGCGGAGAAAACAATACAAACGGCACTTACACTTTTTTCGGTACAAAGCTAAATAGCGGGTTCTAGTTCGAGGTAGAACCAACCTGATGTCACCTATAGAATATTTTCGAAACTAAGCTAGATGTCGAGTCCTTCTTCGGGTACAACCAAACCCGTTATGTTTTATGGCCCAACATAACAAACCTTGTCATTTATGGCACAAACACATAAACCATCTGACCGGATCTACACACACTCCTTGTTTTAGATGTATACTTTGAATGATGTCTAGTCTAGCACGCGGAATTTACTAGCTAGCACTTAGACGATTTGTTTGTTTGTGTTTTGTATGAACGAATCAACAAGGAACACAATATACTTCAACTTCAACGATTCAATATTATTAATGAATAATACGAGTACTCTTAATTAGTACTAGGGTTTACAACCTTGAATCTTAACAAAAACTCGATACTAATTCGTACCTAAACTTTAACCTAGGAAATCCTTTTATAGACTAAGGATTCCTTTACAAGATAACTATCAACCTAATCGTATAAGATATACACAATATCTTTTCTATAATTTTCTTTCACAAAGTCATAATCCGTACTAAGTTCTATATTCAACTGTGCGAACTGCTCTTGTCTTCAAAACTCATCAGCAGTACTAACTTCCATCTTCAACCGTACTAACTGCTTAAGCTTAATTCCTAACAATCCTCCCCTAAACTTATGATTTCTTCCCAAATCACTAAGTTTCTTCAAATTAAGCTTCATCTCCTATATGAGGGGGATTCTTCCAAACACCTTTCATAACTGTCTCTTACTACTGATCTTCCTTTGTTCTGCAAGGTTGAAAATCTTTGTTACCAACATATCTACCATTTCAGAATCTTCTTCAACCCTGAGTTTTGTATATAACATAGACATTAAAACACTTAATCTGAGTGGATAATCCTTTTCCACTAACATATAGATTTCTATGCCATCCTTAGTAGAAACTCTATGCACTCCACACGTATCAAATAACTTCCAAGAGACATCTTCAGCTTATGCTTGAAATCTCCACATTGATTCTCCATTATCAAGTTCATAAATCCTTTTTAGCTGCACCCATAACTCTTTATCTTTATATTCAAGTTGATCTTGAACTCTGAATCTTTCATTTACTAAGCTCCATAACTGATTTAGATCTTCCCTATCAAAACCTTTTAGAAGATCTTTAAACAGCTTATACCTCTCAGTAATATCACCAATTCTTATTATCTTCCATCCCTTCATCCTTCCATCAGTGAAAACTTCCCAGCCAATGATAGGATATTTGACTTCTAATGGTTTGATATTTGTAGACTCTAGAACTATCACCATCATATTCTTGATTTGCTCATCATTTAAACCTTCTTCTCCAGATTTCAACTTCTTTGCAATATCAGATTCTAAAACTTCTGGTTCTCTCTTCTTTCTCTTTCTGACATTCCTTTCAACTGATGTATTCAATCTTGCATAAGCTTTATAAAAAGCTTCTTTAATCTGATCATCTGATCTTCCTGTAAAATAACTTGGCTTCCAGTAAGCTTGATTCTTCAAATAGTTTCTCATAAACTTGACTTGTTCTTTCTGTGTAGGCATCTTTGTCTTGTAACCATGCTTTTGCCTATCTCTAATTCACTGCATCAGATCATTCCAAGTTACTTCTTTGTTCTTTGACAAGATGAATTCTTTAAGCTTCTCTGACTTTTCTTCTTCACTTAGATCTTTATCTCTAAGAATCATCATTGCTTGAGCTCTTATAATGAAATTAGAATCTAACAGATATTGTAATTGTTCATTGAAGACTTCTTGATCAACATCTTCAGACCTTGTTCTATCCATGAATTCAACAATGTTTCTTACATCATCTCCAGCCATGTTTCTTGCTAATTCTGCATCTTGAGCTATCTGAGCTTGTGCATCATCTAAATATTTTTCAGTCATCTTCCTTGCAACTTCTGCATCATGATCTATCTGAGCTTGAGTTCTTGGTTTTGTTTTCTTGAGCCTTTCTAATTCTTGAGCAGCAACTTCTTCTAGTGTCATAGGCTTTTTACCCTTATCTGCCTTTTTTCTTGCATATTCCTCTTCAGCCCTAGTATCACCAGTTGGAACTGTCTCATGCTCTGTCTTGGCAGTTGGAAATGTCTCAATAGTTTGAACTTCTTCAGCTTCTTGAATACCAGTCTGAACTGGTTCATATGTCTTAGCAGTTTCTTCAACCCCTATGTCAACATTACCAGAACCCATATCAAATTGTTCCTCTTTTTCATCATTTTGCCTCCCCTGAGAACCTGATCTATCTCCTTTTCTTCTATCTGATTTCCTCCCCTGTTTGGGAGAATCACCATCATCACCATCTGAATCATCTGAGTCATCTGAATCATCATCCAAGACTACCTTTGCCCTTTTCTTCTATAACTGTTCTTCAAGCTTTGTTACCCTTAAAGTCAATTTGGTGTACACCTTAGCAAAGTTTTTCTTATGAGCCTTGAGTTCCTCATTGTTGGTCTTTAGCTCCTCTTCTAAGGTTTCAACCTTTGCTGCTAACTTGGTACATAAAGCCGTCAATTCAGTTTGTGAAGAACTACCCTCATCACTTCTATCTGTGTTACCTGCTAGGAGAGGTGAATCATGGGGAAAGGATCTAGGAATCACTCTGGGTGTTTCCCTTCTCCTATAAATGATGTGAATTGGGGATGTTAGGGTTCTTTCAGGAGCTGAAGTAGATGTGTGATGGGGATCAGTTGGTGGTACTGAACCTTCACCCACTTCAGTTTGAAGCATCTCTGGAAACAATGGAACTACTACTCCATTAAAAAGCCTACTAGCCATAGCCATATTTTGATAAACTTTTGATTGAAGGCTAGGAGTAGCAAAAGTTTCTGTTGGTTTTGTAAGCATGTATGTCTTTTTATTCAAAAAAGTTTGAACAAACCTTGGATACATTAGAAACTTGGTTTTGCTTTTTACATTTGATGCCATACCCTCAAAAATAAATTTTGAAAAGTTAAAAATCTTGTTTGTAGACAGACAAATGAGAGCAATAGCAATATTGCTACTGAACTGCTCCCAAACAGTCTTTTTAGGACTCAAACAATGTAAAAGGGTATGTATAAAAAATCTCCATTGAGGTGAGAAACATCCTTTTTGAAAAGTTAATTTATGTTCGGATGTATAGGGTGTTCAAGTCCAGTGGTTTTTCCAGTCATGCAGTGAATGATTATGGTGTAGAGGGTCAACCACGGCTGAGGGATATACTTTGTAACACCCCCAACTCGAAATATGGCAGCGGGACTGAGCTTGGGGTGCTACTCGAGGGGTAGTGAGTCAAAATCATAGATAAACGATCTCATAACGAGACGTTTTAATAAAATACCACATTCAAATACAAGTTCAACCATTAGAGTTGAAAAGACTCTCAACACATTTAGCAGCGGATAATGATATAGTTTGCAGCGGAAAAATAAAGTAGTTTGCAGCGGAAAATTTAGATAGAAATAACAAAACACAACCCACAGATAGCCATCCGGAACCTCCAGCCCTTCCTCGTGCACACTTCATAAATCAAATACCTGAGATAACATGCTAAAAAGTCAACACAAAGGTTGAGTGCAATTCATAGGTTTAGTAAAATAATAGTTTGAGCACAAGAATTTTAATCTGGAAGCTTCACATATTCAATCAGGATATCTTTCGTTTGTTTCGCTAAGCTCATGACACACAATGCGTTAACCGAGGTACCAGTAACTCTGGCATAAGTCGACAATAACCGCGGAATTTCATAATCATAACATTTGCCCTCCAGTAGGTATCTTGCCAAATACCTAGGTATTCGATATACAGTACACCCGTGTTGCCTAACTGGTCAACAGGGATGGGACGGTCAATCCTATAGGCCTATAAACTATAATCGCGCTCACCCGCAAGTGATTAATGGCTCATGATCGAGGGTCTTGCTTTTGGCAAGGAAGGTACTTAGCATATATATAGCGTCAATCAGGAATAGCATACAATAAACAATTGTGCTCCAAAAACAGTAAGTAGCATGTATCTCCCCCACGGGGTTTATAAACATTTAAAAGAGATCAAGTGGGGCTATGAATCACACCTTAGTCACAGAGAAAACGAGATAACAATCAGATGGTACGGCACAGCAAATGAACCTCAGCACAACCTAATCAATTAATGACATAACTCAGATATAATATCCAAAATGATTTAATAAATAATACTCGTATAAAAGGTTTTTAGTTTCAATGGCGTTTGAAAGAAAATACGTTTAAGTCTCGTGTGGAAGTCTAGAAAAGGGTAAAAAGATGACAAGTCGGCGGAAACGAACGAACACTCAAGAAGGAAGAGGGAAGAGAAAAGAAGGAATACGAAAGAAAGAATTAATTCAGAAGAGAATAAATAACCAAACAAACGACCTCGATAGATAGTTTCGGCTTTTCCCCGTTTTTCCCAAAATAGATGTTATGATCATTAAAACATAAGAGTTTTGAAAAGGTTTTGGAATATTTAATAAATTATAAATAGTTTAAGTTTTATAAACATTTCATGAAATTTCGGCATGAATTGCCCGTTTATAAAACATTTCCAAGTCATACGACTTATTTGAATATTCCAATTGTTAACAAGTTTTACAAGTTTAAATATATAATTGGACATATCATTCGCGTGAATATTAGTTGTTTAGTTTTATCGACCATTTTGTATTGTTCGGGTCCAGGTAGGTTAAGCTCTTATGAGTCTAACGTACCCTTCCGTCTCATGTACCAAAGGGTCCATAATTGTCCAAATAACCAATACCGTAAATCCAATATGTCCAATCCTTGTCCACAACATTACAATATTATAATAATATTCAAATCGAATCAATAAATATTAAGTATCTCATGTGTTGCAATATTATCCCACAATGCTTATGATGAAGCGAAAAGTGTACCGCTTTTAAGGGGTCATTTAAGCCCTAAATCGTATTTATTTGATCAAATATTGCCCTAAATCGTTCCTTTTGTCATTTTAGGTACTTTTGAGGAGAAATCTGGAAAAGGAGGCATTTTGGATGTTTTGGAGCATTAAAGTGAAGAAAACGGCAAAGTCTCAAAAATCGGCTAAAAGTTACTCTTGACGGCGTCAAGATTTACTCTAGACGGCGTCATGCCTTGGCAAGAAAAGTTGGACGTGAAATTTACTCATGATCGGGCCAGTGAAAATAGCATGTGAATTCTGACGGCGTCACGCTTTAACTTGATCGAGGGCGTCACGGCTTAAATCATAAGGGGACGGCGTCACGTTCATGGTTAGACGGCGTCAAGCCTTGATAAGCCAGAATGGATTTTTGAAGAGCTAAAGAGGGACGGCGTCAAGAAGGTCATCCGGGAACCCTAAAAGCGGCGAGGTGACGGCGTCACACTCCATAAGGTGACGCCGTCAGATCCAAAAATCTATATATAGTTTTCTAATTTTTTGTCATTAGAGAGAGCTTAGTGTGTGGAATTTTGGGAGAAAACCCTAAGACGATTTTAGCTACTTTTTCAGGGCTTTTTGCCTTGAGATCTTCCATGTTTCATTGAAAGATAAGTTATCAATTAATCATTCAATATGTCTATGTGTTGTTTGATTCTATCTTATTCTTGTCTTTTGTTTAACATGTTAGGCTAAATTTATCTTGTGTTTGCTTAGATCTAATGAAACCTAGCTATTGATTATTGGTTGTTAATGTGTTATTAGTTGTATTGGATGATTGTTTATCTATGTTAGGCTTAAGAAAACTGGCTAACTTCCTATTCGGTAACTTGCTTGAACGTCTTAAGAAACATGAACCAAATGCGTACTAAAGGTTTTTATGGTTGTATTTAATGCACAAGCGAATTCTAGTGATCCCATGTTAGGAGCTTCCTAGCCGGCTCGACATAGGAGTGAAGTAGGAGCTTGTAGAGTTGGGGAAGTAAGTACGCCACCCCACGAATGGTATTAAGGAATACACCCGTCATCCACGCGACTAATACACACTAATTAACCGGTAAAAGATAGTTAGGGAGTAAGGAAATCTAAGTAAACACATTTCTCTACACATAAGTTTCTCACCACATTTTATTTTCAGTTATTTATTTTATTTGCATCCGTAGTAATTTTGGGTTAGTTGACTAGCAACTAATTCCGCCCACTCCTTCAAACCCGAGATTTTACTTGCTTTCATAAAAACTATAAAAACAAAAAAAGAATCTTCCTCAACCTTTAGACCTAATTAGAGTAGTCTTTCATATCTAACGAACACTATTCCCTGTGGAGAACGATCAATCCCCCGTACTTACCACTACACTATACTACATCGGTCAGGTACACTGCCTGGTGGGGTTGTAAGCCTCTTGAGATCCCTCGAGAGGTAAAACCTGTTGTAAGGTTACAAAACCACGCAATCAAGTTTTTGGCGCCGTTGCGGGGGAATAGTTATTGTTTAGGTTGAATTTTTATTTCTAATAGGTCTACTCACTAGATTCCTTTCTAGTGAGATTTTTATTTTATTTTTCTAGGTTTTCTTTAAGTCTATCTATTTTCTTCGTGTCTTTGTTCGTAACCATACCATCCGACATCATGGAAGATGGTAATATCCTTAACCACAACAACCCACCACCACAACAACCACAACCACCTCCTAGAGCCCGCACTTTAGGAGGATATTCCCTAATTTTGGATGATGACCCCCCTAATCTTAGAATCACTAGGAGCCGAAGCTCGATAAAGACTCTTGCCACACCCTATGCTGAACCCGAAAGGGAAATGCATAAATTAAGGCGACTCCACCAAGCGGCTGAACCATCCATGATCAATTTTGATGATGCCCTCTCCGAGGAAGAATCCAATCATCATTCTACACCTCCTAGCCCTCAACCCACTCACGATATGGAAGTTCCCGAAATCCCAATCCCCAAATGTCTCAAGGACTACTCTTCTCCCACCCCTCGTGGTTTTTCCAATGCTATCGTTTTTCCAAATGAACACACGGATGGGGTCTTGCGTGCAACTGATATTTGGCTGGTCCAAAGTGTATGCAAGTTTCACGGATTGAAAACTGAAGATCGAATCCAACACATCAAGGACTTCCTGAAAATAGTGGATACCCTCCATACGGACGGAGCCACTAGAGATACCTCCCGGTTGCGATTCTTTCCCTTCACCCTTCATGAAAGAGCCGGAGACTGGTATAACCAACTTCCTTCCGAATCCATCTTCACATGGGAACAGCTTATCTCAAAATTCTATGAGAAATTCTTTCCCATAGGAAGAACTTCAAAGTTGAGAGACGAAATCCTCCGCTTCCAAGTTGGACCAGCAGAACCTATTTACAAATCTTGGGTTAGATTCAAGGATCTAATTAGACAGGTCCCTCATCATGGCATTGAACTCTGGCTTCTTGTCCAAATCTTTTATGACAGTGTCTCCAAAAACGACCAATTGGGCATTAATAATTCATCAAAAGGAAAAATAGCCAAACTAAGCGTTGAGGAAGGATGGAATAGAATTGAGGAATACGCGAATGATCAAGACGATACCTGGGATGAACCCGATTCGATCATGAGCGTTTCCAAGATCATGAAAGAGCCTCCTTTTGCTAGCCGGGTGAGTAGATTGAATGATCAGGTATCTTATCTAGACAAGTCGCAACCAACTAAGCGGTTATCAAACCCATACTTGATCTGTGATCAATGTGGCGGCCCGCATGAAGTGGAGGAATGCGAGGATGATACCACCACCGAACAAGCATGCTTGTCAAGCCACGACATCTTCGATGATCCTTCGCTCTTAACTTTCTACCAAAACAATGATTTCACCCCTTGGGGAAATCTTGTGAGAGAAGAGGGAGGAGGAGAATATCCTGACTATAAGGTTAGGAGCACTTTTGAGGATGATCTCGGGCATTTCACGTTTGAAAAGAATCTGCAACTAAATGGTCTTGACGACTTTATCAATAGCCAACAAACCAACGTAAAGGCCAAATTCGCAGAACTCAACGCCACTCTCGACGGCCTTGGTGAGCCGCAAAGAGATCCTTTACTCGCCATCACCACTCGTGCTGGAACAACTACTAAGGATTCCACCCTACCCAGCTCAACCATCTAACGCCATGGAACCCAACACCCCTCATGAGGAGAACGATAATGTGAACGACGAAAATCCGAGCAAACCCCTCCGGTAACTCCATCCCCACCTACTCCTGCCAAACAGCCCCTTAAAGTCCCATACCCATCTCGCCTCAAGAATAAAAAGGTCGAAAGTGATAATAAAAGATTCCTGTCATATTTGAAGAATTCGGTCGTCACCATACCCCTTCTTGATGCATGTTATCATATGCCCAAATATAGTACATACTTCAAGAGGCTGCTCACCAACAGGAAAGGACTCGAGGGTCTTGTAACCTTAGGAGAAGAATGTTCTGTGGTGACCCAACGAGGGCTACCAAAGAAGGTGGACGACCCAGGTAGTTTCACCTTGCCCTGTTCAATTGGATCTCTTTCAGTCAAAAATGCTTTAGCCGACTTAGGAGCAAGCATCAATCTTATGCCGCATTCCCTGTTCCTCAAGCTAGGGTATTCTGGGCTGAAACCAACCCGTATGAGCATCCAACTGGCCGATAGATCAGTCAAATACCCCTTAGGAATATGCGAGAATGTGCTGGTTAAGGTAGGGAAGTTTAAATTTCCAGTTGACTTCGTCATCCTAGAAATGGAAGAAGATGATCTTGTGCCCATCATTCTAGGAAGACCCTTCCTTGCAACTTCTCGTGCTGTTATTGATGTTCATGACGGCAAACTAACCTTACGAGTGGGGGCCGATAGCTTAACCTTCGACATCAAGGACACAATGAATCTTTCTCTCGAAGCAGATAATCAACTGTATTTCATCGAAGAAATCGATGAACTATCCGACGAGATTGATAATTGTGTAGATGAACAGGTGGAAGCTGGTTGGTTGCGAGATGAAGCTTTCTTACCCATCTTAGAGGAGGTGAAGGCTATGGATGTGAATGCAGTCTCCTTCTATCCCAGACAAGAAATCGAACAGCTTGAGCTTCGTAAGCCCGAGAACAAACTTAAACCTTCCATCATCGAGCCACCTGCGGTAGAACTCAAGGAACTCCCAACCAACCTTGAATATGCTTTCCTCCAAGGGAAAGATCAACTTCCGGTAATCATAAGCTCTTCTTTGAAAAGTGAACAAAAGGATAAACTCTTAGGAGTTTTAAAAAAATATAAAGGAGTTATAGCATGGAGTGTAGCCGATATCAAGGGTATTGACTCTACCTTTTGTACGCATAAAATCCTCATGGAGGAGGATTATAAACCCAGCGTGCAACCTCAAAGGCGAGTAAATCCCAACATAAAGGAAGTCGTAAAGAAGGAAGTCATTAAGCTCCTAGATGCAGGACTTATTTACCCGATTTCGGACAGTCCATGGGTAAGTCCTGTACATGTTGTACCAAAAAAGGGAGGAATGACGGTGGTGAAGAACGATAAGGATGAGTTAGTACCTCAACGAACAGTAACTGGATGGCGTGTGTGCATCGATTATAGGAAGTTGAATGATGCAACCCGAAAAGATCATTTCCCTCTCCCATTTATCGACCAAATGTTGGAAAGGTTAGCAGGGCATGAGTACTACTGCTTCCTAGATGGGTTCTCAGGGTATTTCCAAATCCCTATCGCTCCTGAGGACCAAGAAAAGACCACGTTTACATGCCCGTATGGCACCTTCGCCTACAAGCGAATGCCCTTTGGACTATGTAACGCCCCCGCCACTTTCCAGCGCTGCATGACGGCAATCTTCCATGAGTTAATGGAAGACAGCATGGAGGTCTTTATGGATGATTTTTCAGTCTTTGGGAACTCTTTTGATCGCTGTCTTGCTAACCTTGAGAAAATGCTCAAACGTTGTGAGGAGACCAACTTGGTACTAAACTGGGAAAAGTGCCACTTTATGGTAAAAGAAGGGATTGTGCTGGGGCACAAAATTTCAGGAAGTGGAATCGAAGTAGACCGGGCAAAAATTGAAGCTATATCCAAACTTCCCTATCCAACAACTGTCAAGGCAATCCATAGTTTTTTGGGTCATGCTGGCTTCTATAGGAGATTCATTAAGGATTTCTCAAAGGTAGCTAAACCAATGACTCAGTTACTCATGAAGGATGCCCCGTTCGACTTCTCTCAAGAGTGCAAGGACGCATTCGATCTATTGAAGCAGGAACTTACCCAAGCTCCAATTATGGTTACCCCTAACTGGGAGTTACCCTTTGAAATCATGTGCGATGCTAGTGATTATGCTGTTGGAGCAGTATTAGGCCAAAGGCTTAACAAACACTTTCAGCCAATATACTACGCTAGCAAAACCATGAATCCTGCTCAAGAAAACTACACTACCACTGAAAAGGAATTACTAGCCGTGGTATTCGCTTTTGATAAATTTCGCCAGTATCTTGTCCTTTCTAAAACGGTTGTTTTTACGGATCATTCAGCTATTCGATATCTTTTCGCTAAACAGGATGCTAAACCACGGTTACTTCGTTGGATCCTACTATTGCAAGAGTTCGATGTTGAAATTCGTGATAAGAAAGGAGCAGAGAATCTTGCGGCTGATCATCTCTCTCGTCTCGAAAACCCCAGCCTCGCTGAATCTGAAAAGAGTGAGATTCGGGAAACATTTCCTGAAGAGCAGCTCATGTTAATAAATGATTCTGAACCTTGGTATGCGGATTATGCTAACTACCTGGCAAGTAGAGTCATCCCTGAGCATATGAGCAGGCATGAAAAAAGGAGGTTCTTTAATCAATTAAAGTACTACTTTTGGGATGAACCCTTCTTATTTCGAAGATGTCCAGATCAGGTAATCAGGCGTTGTGTTTCGGAAAGAGAGGCTGTCAGAATTATGAAAGAGTGTCATGCAGGTCCGTCTGGAGGACATCACGGAATAAGCACTACTGCACGAAAGGTCTTCGACGCGGGATTCTATTGGCCTACAATATTTCGTGATGTGAAGGGAATGATACAAACTTATGACGCATGTCAAAGAGCTGGGAATATCTCTAGGAGGGATGAAGCCCCACAGAATTATATACAAGTTTGTGAGGTTTTTGATGTTTGGGGAATTGATTTCATGGGACCATTCCCATCTTCTGGAGGGAATGAATACATCTTGGTGGCCATTGATTATGTTTTGAAATGGGTGGAAGCACAAGCCCTTAGGACTAACGACGCTGGGGTAGTCATTCATTTCTTAAAGAAATTGTTCGCTAGGTTCGGAATTCCGAAGGCTCTTATTAGTGACAGGGGAACCCATTTTTGCAATTCACAAATGGAGAAAGTCATGAAAAGATATGGAGTCTCTCACCGATTCTCCACCGCTTACCATCCTCAAACAAACGGTCAAGTCGAGAACACTAATAGAGCCATAAAGAGAATTTTAGAGAAAACGGTTAATCAAAACAGAAAAGATTGGTCTTTTAAGCTCGACGAGGCTTTGTGGGCATTTCAAACCGCCTATAAGACACCAATCGGGACAACCCCGTTCCGTATGGTATATGGCAAGGCATGCCACCTTCCAGTAGAACTGGAACACAAAGCATATTGGGCACTTAAGGCTTGTAATTTGGATTATACAGTTGCGGGAACAAATAGATTCTTACAGCTCCAAGAGCTTGATGAATTGAGATTAGAGGCTTATGAATCTTCCATCACATACAAAGAGAGGGCGAAAAGATGGCATGACCAACGGATTAAGAGACCCAAGGAGTTTTCAGAAGGAGACAAGGTCTTATTATATAATTCTCGCTTAAGGCTATTTCCTGGGAAACTTAAATCTAGATGGTATGGACCTTTTACCGTAAGGAGCTCCTCTAAAACCGGAGCCGTTGTATTAATTGACGACGAGGATAGAGAATTCACTGTGAATATCCAACGAGTCAAGCATTATCAAGAGAATGGTAATGAAATGATCAATGAGGAAGACATAACTTTCGATGAAGAAGTCACGTAATGTACGTGACTTTGAGTCTAGCTACAAGACTCGTTAATAAAGAAAAGCGCTTCTTGGGAGGCAACCCAAGCTTTATTTGTTTTATTTGCTTTGTGTGTTTATTTATTTGTTTGTTTGATTTTATTTTCCTTATGTGTGTTTAATTTTTTATTATTATTGATTCATGTTAAAAACTAATTTGTGAAAATGCTTTATGTTGTTTTTAACTTCGTCTTAACTACATATAAAGGTATTTTGCAAAAGATAAGTGTAAGGGAAATCTAAATCGGTTTATTAGAACACAAATTAACATGAATCGTAATAATAATAAATTAGCATACATATCCGTATTTGTTTGAGTCAAATGCTTGTATCGAGTCATAATGATGTTTTGCAGGATTTCCAGGAAGTAAGGTAAAAGTTTTTTCAGAAATTTTCCGGAAACTTAAAACGAAAATTTTTGTCAGGTCATTTCTGACGGCGTCAGGGGTTATAACCTGACGGCGTCAGATTTAATTTCCAGAAATTTTTGAAAGTTTTGTTTTCATAAAAAGTTTTTATTAAATCTCCAACTTATAATCTCCAGGAATCTGCAAAATTATCATTCCACAAGCATTATATCCTTATATATAGATTTTTCCCGCCGATGTTATGCAGGTTTTCGTGTTTGTTTTCTCATGTTTAACAGGTTATTTTGGACAAGGAGATGTTTATGGAATCAAGCTTATGGCGATGCATTAGTCATGGAGCTTCAACATTCTCTTTGGAGGAAGATTTAACCGTGTAATTTCATTATCCACCGAGCGAATCAGGGGAGTATTTGATTTCATTCTTTTAGTTTATGCTTTTACATCTTGTTATTTGAACATTGGGGACAATGTTCATCTTAAGTGTAAGGGGAGGGTAAAAGTACGATTTTAGAGAATACAATTACGCTTGATTTTTGTTTGTTTAATAATAGATGTGTAATAAAACTGAGAGAAATACTTGTTAAGGTAATTTTAGTGCCAAATTTAAAATTTTTTACAACATATAGGAGTGAAACTTTGATCTTAATGAGCGTCTCACGGATAGGAGTTATATAACCAGCACAAAAACCGTACCACTAAAAAATTTTCCACCCCCAAATATGTGAGGTTCACCCCTAGAATTGGTAGGAAAAGCATTTATGCTATGATGTGTGTACCGGTAGCACTTAGATTCTAGAACTTGCGTTAGGACCATTCCAAGGCCACAAGTGAGACTACATTCGTGTAGTTAGATTTACTACATGATAAGAGGCATTAGGATTAACCCATTGTTTTACACCTGTGTTTTTGTTATAATTATTTTGGCTACATTGGTCAAGTAATTCTCCCACACCCTTTGCGTTGTACTCATTTTTAGTACACGATACCCCTAGTACACCCCTCAGAGCCTATCTTTTCGTTTCGACCTTTAAGCATTTTTACTTAAAGGAAGAATTTGTTACACCCCACTAAAATGTACACCCAAATCGCCTTAGCCTACCTTGTATGCACTCATTTTTAGTGCATTATTGTGACAACATTTGTTTAAACCCAAGTTAATTATCTTGTTGATTACATGGTTGCTAAGTCGAGTCATATCCTTGTACATATTGTTTTGGGACGATTGGGACTCATGGGTAAAGTACTAGTATAATGGAGTAATGGGGAAGAACATCATTTATTACCCCCATATGTGCTAAATATTTTAAAAGTACTCCAAGTTTTTCAATTATCTTAATTCGAGTCATTAGAATAGTTAATTGTAAAGTTATGTAAAAGTTCAAGTGTAAGGGGAATGCAACGCCCCTATGATGTATTATTTTGGATGGTAGGGCAAGAGTGTATGAAAAAAAAAAAAAAAAAAAAAAAAAAAAAAAAAAAAAAAAATCGAAAAAATCAAGAAAAATACAAAAAAATGAGAAAAAGAAAAATAGAAAAAACATACGGACTACCATCCCGTTTCATTTTATGTTTATTTTTATGTTTTTGTTATTTTGTTATTTTGTTTCTAGCTTAAGATTGAGTCGAGTCTTGGCTTAGCAACATTGTATAGTACATGTAATTGATCAAGATCTTTAACTCGCCACCAGTAAAATATCCTTTATCCAACAAAACCGTGTTTTCCTTTTCCCTACACCTTACGTTATAACCCATTTAAAAGCCCTCTTTGATAGTTTATCTTAGGTGCTTACGCCTAGTGGAGGAGGTTTTCGATCCTTTCCCAAGCCTATGGTAATCTATTTGCTATGACAGGTAGTGAGAGATATTATCCGTTTTCATTTAGGAGATTTATTTTGATGACACTTGAGAGATGTGAGTATCTAAACACTACTTGTGAGGTGCTAGTATGTAATCTCCGTGCTTATTATGATTGAAGTGGAACGATTATTTGTTGTAATTACTTTTATGTTAGCATTAAATGACCCCTAACTTGTATTTTGATTAGAATAAAAGCGCATTTGCTTGAGGACAAGCAAATCTCAAGTGTAAGGGTATTTGATGAAGCGAAAAGTGTACCGCTTTTAAGGGGTCATTTAAGCCCTAAATCGTATTTATTTGATCAAATATTGCCCTAAATCGTTCCTTTTGTCATTTTAGGTACTTTTGAGGAGAAATCTGGAAAAGGAGGCATTTTGGACGTTTTTGGAGCATTAAAGTGAAGAAAACGGCAAAGTCTCAAAAATCGGCTAAAAGTTACTCTTGACGGCGTCAAGATTTACTCTAGACGGCGTCATGCCTTGGCAAGAAAAGTTGGACGTGAAATTTACTCATGACGGGCCAGTGAAAATAGCATGTGAATTCTGACGGCGTCACGCTTTAACTTGATCGAGGGCGTCACGGCTTAAATCATAAGGGGACGGCGTCACGTTCATGGTTAGACGGCGTCAAGCCTTGATAAGCCAGAATGGATTTTTGAAGAGCTAAAGAGGGACGGCGTCAAGAAGGTCATCCGGGAACCCTAAAAGCGGCGAGGTGACGGCGTCACACTCCATAAGGTGACGCCGTCAGATCCAAAAATCTATATATAGTTTTCTAATTTTTTGTCATTAGAGAGAGCTTAGTGTGTGGAATTTTGGGAGAAAACCCTAAGACGATTTTAGCTACTTTTTCAGGGCTTTTTGCCTTGAGATCTTCCATGTTTCATTGAAAGATAAGTTATCAATTAATCATTCAATATGTCTATGTGTTGTTTGATTCTATCTTATTCTTGTCTTTTGTTTAACATGTTAGGCTAAATTTATCTTGTGTTTGCTTAGATCTAATGAAACCTAGCTATTGATTATTGGTTGTTAATGTGTTATTAGTTGTATTGGATGATTGTTTATCTATGTTAGGCTTAAGAAAACTGGCTAACTTCCTATTCGGTAACTTGCTTGAACGTCTTAAGAAACATGAACCAAATGCGTACTAAAGGTTTTTATGGTTGTATTTAATGCACAAGCGAATTCTAGTGATCCCATGTTAGGAGCTTCCTAGCCGGCTCGACATAGGAGTGAAGTAGGAGCTTGTAGAGTTGGGGAAGTAAGTACGCCACCCCACGAATGGTATTAAGGAATACACCCGTCATCCACGCGACTAATACACACTAATTAACCGGTAAAAGATAGTTAGGGAGTAAGGAAATCTAAGTAAACACATTTCTCTACACATAAGTTTCTCACCACATTTTATTTTCAGTTATTTATTTTATTTGCATCCGTAGTAATTTTGGGTTAGTTGACTAGCAACTAATTCCGCCCACTCCTTCAAACCCGAGATTTTACTTGCTTTCATAAAAACTATAAAAACATAAAAAAGAATCTTCCTCAACCTTTAGACCTAATTAGAGTAGTCTTTCATACCTAACGAACACTATTCCCTGTGGAGAACGATCAATCCCCGTACTTACCACTACACTATACTACATCGGTCAGGTACACTGCCTGGTGGGGTTGTAAGCCTCTTGAGATCCCTCGAGAGGTAAAACCTGTTGTAAGGTTACAAAACCACGCAATCAGCTTATAAATATCCGAAACTTCCATATCGATCACAAACGAATATTAACTACGAACGAGTAACTAAAGATAACACGACTCAAATATAAATAATAATCGACGACAATAAAATAAGCGATTCGATATAACGAAATAAATAAATGACAACACGACAAGTTGTTAAACTTAGCCGTGACTCGCCACGAGTCACGGCTCGACTCAACTCGAGCCTTTGGGGCTCTCGGCTAAAAAAATCCGAACACAAACATCATATCATAATCTAATTCTAACAAATTTTACATTAATTCTTTTAACAAAATCCAAATGACACAAACCACAAAACTGAAACTGCCATCATAATTATCCCACACAATCCGAATTTAACACAAAACCGAACCAAACTCAACACTAAACACAACATCACAGTATCAAAGCTTGTCCTAAATAATCCTCAACTCGCCGTGACTCGCCGTGAGTCACGGCTCGACTATATGTCGACTACCTAGACATCAAACCAACCAAACGGACTCAAAATTTATCCAATATCAACAAATCAATACCACATCAACTAAACCTAACAGCCATGGCTTGGCTAGCCATGTGGCTGTCGAACTGTGAACAACCAAACGGACTCAAACAAACATCAAACTCAAACAATACGATAATATCATAACACAATAAATAACAAAAGAACAATAAAACAATCAAAATGTACAAACCCTCACCGAGTTGACTCGGTGAGTTAGCGAGTTGACTGAGTCAACGAGTAGGGGGAGGGGAGGGTTTCCACACGAGGGGTTTTATAACAAGGTATAACAACCATTTTTATTAATAAAACTTTATTAAAATCGGATTTAATAAAAATATGAATTAGGGTTTCAAAATAAGTTAAGAGAAATGAAAGTAAACGGCGCGTGAAGGGTTTTACCGAGAGAAAAGGCGGCGGGGAAGGCTGTGGTGGTGGCGGTGGTGCTGGCAGTGGTGGTGGTGGCGCGTGACGGTGTTAGGCTTCTCGGATGAAGCTAATATTCTCCAGAATTGATCAGCTCTTGTTGATCCATCGATCGGTGTGGGTGGTTAAGCTCGCCGGAAAATATTCCGGTGGATGGAACTTCGCCGGCGGTGGGATGGTGGCCGGACGGATGAGAACGCCGGCAGTATGGGAGAGAGAAGAGAGGGAGAGTAGTGAGAGAGAGTGAGATAGAAAATGAATTAATTTATTATTATTGGGTTTATATAGTTTTGAGGGAGGGGTAGGAATGAAAATATGAAAAGTGAGGGATGTGAAATGAAAAATAGGGGCGGAGGGACTAATCTTGCCATTATGGTTAAACTTTTGCAATAAACACTGTGGGACCCATTTGACGTACTAAACGGACTCGAAAATTAACGAAACTTGCGCCATTGTTCACGAAATAATTTTTCCAATAAAAACGAGTATAAATTTGCAATACTTTCAAAAATCAATATTTTTGACAAATACAATACGTTTCGTGCTTTGTAGGTTGTGCTGGTTCACTAATAGGGACAGTATTCTCGTTTCTCGCAATAATTCTCGTTTCTCAAGCCCAAACAATTTCAATAAAAAGTTTAAGTTCTCAGGTAATGCAAAGTTTTAAAATAATTGGCTAGAAAGGTTTTGGAAAATTACCGTGTGTTACATACTTCCTGTCCACTCTTGAGAGTGTGGTTAACTCTTCTTCCTCTTCATCATAACCGAGAAGCTTTAGAGTTTCATCCATGACTTCAAAGGTTGGATCATCGAGAAATTTGCCTCTTGGGCCTGAGACTTCTGATGGTAGTTCAAGAACGCTGCGAAGAGTATCAACCTCGATTTGAATCTCTGTGTTGTCAACTATGACTGTAATGTTTTCGTTGTCGTGTCCTATGTCCATGGAATGCCAAAACTGATTCAGATACACTGCTGGGATGCTTGCTGTATTAGTCAATACTGGACTGATGAAGTGTCTTTTGAGTATTTCCACAATGATTTGACAAGACTGATGACATGGTGGATTCTCATAATCAACTCGTGAATTTGAATCATTGATTTTGCGTTCATCACCTTCAAGTACCATCTCCTTTCGAGTTATAGATCCTTGAGGCATGATTTGCCTGAACATCACAAACACCAACAACAATACAATAGCAATCGTATATATGTGTTAGTGAATATTATTATTCTTATGATATATCAAATAGATAGACTAAGTCTTGCAACACATTCTCATATAGTCATGCAAACCATTTTCAAACAAACGAGTTCATGCAAACTTGGTAATTTATACTAACTTGATAAGCAACATAAACTTGATAAGTCTTAACAAATTTGAGAAAACTTAACAAACTTGATGAAACTTAACAAACTTGATAAGATTTTAACAAACTTGATAAAACTTAACAAACTTGGAAAAAAACTTTAACAAACTTGATAAAACTTAACAAACTTGATAAAAATTTAACAAACTTGATAAGACTTTAACAAACTTGATAAACTTTAACAAACTTGATAAGATTTTAACAATCTTGATAAAACTTTAACAAACTTGATAAGATCATGCAAAGTCAATAAGCCATACAAACTCGGTTAGTTTAACAAACTAGGTAAGTCTTTGAGAAACTCGATAAGTCTTGGAAAGTCAATAAGCCATACAAACTTAGTTAGTTTAACAAACTCAGTATGTCCTACAAACTCAAAAATATCATAAAAACTTGAAAACTTATGAAACTTGATAACTTAAGAAACTCGAGAACCTATGAAACTCGAGAGTCTGATTAAGAAACTCGAGAGTTTGTTAATAAACTATAGAGTTTGATAAGAAACTCGAGAACTTAAGAAACTCGAGAGTTTGTTAATAAACTCGAGAGTTTGATAAGAAACTCGAGAACTTAAGAAACTTGAGAATTAAAAACTCGAGAGTTGATAAACGGAGTTTGATAAGAAACTCGTGAACTTAAAAAACTCGAGAGTTCATTAAGAAACTCGAAAGACCTTAATAAACTCGAGAGTTTGTGGCTTTAATCTCCTAACTCGGAGACAAAGTCAGAAGGATCCCATTATGTTACAAACTTGACAGATTCTATCAGTTTATGGCACAAACTCGAGAGAATTTAACCAGAAACACTTAAGCACAAACTTGGTAAAAACATTCATTTTCATCAGTCACAAACATTGTCTATTCTTAATTTCAATCATGTTCAAACGCTCAGAAACACATTCATATCAATAGTCTGTTCATTACTGTCCAAACAATCAGACGAATTACACAACCTTAGTCTAACCTTTTGATTCAAATCATGAAAAGTTAAGCATATATTCAAAGACTATAACTAAGCATTTCCCATCATTTAAATCAATAAACACAACATTTATTCATCTCATTCTCACAAACGCAACTGCCTTAAACCCTAGATCATTCAAACATCCCTTTCTGGTGACATAGAATCTAATTACACTAGTGCAAACCATTCAGAATCATGTTACGAACCTTTTGAACTAACTTAATTAGATTAAGCACTACCACACAAGAAATGCCCAAATCGTTAGTATAAACCCTAACTTCAAAGAACATGAAATTTTGTGATAACATTGATGCGTGAACTGTTCTAAGGCTTAAGAAATTAAATTAACCACTTACAAGTTGAAATTACTGAAGAATCAGGAAAATCTTAAAATTCTTGAAGGGTTTAGCGATTGGCGGGTTTTAGAGTGAGAGGGAAGTGATACTATTTGGTTGTGTGTTTAACTGAGGTCAGACTTATGGCTATATTAATTAAGTTTGTTCCATTGTCAAATTTAGTCCCATAACTTCTGTTCTAGATGTCACAAAGTCCTATTGTGACATTTTCAGCCCTTTAACTAGAAACCTAAATCACTTGAGGTCCTAAAGACACAACTTTTCCTAACTTGATAGTTTCAGTCCCTGATGTTCGGAATCTAGATCCAATTTAGTATATGTCATTTCTCCCCCTTGAACTAAGACCTATCTGGGACATTTTTTAAGACTAGTAGTCCAAGAGATCATAGAAATATTTGTCGATGATGATTTTGATGAAGATTCGAGATGATAAATGTGCAAAAAATTTCTCCCCCTCAAAATATGTCCGTGATTTGAAATTTGAAATGACGAGAACATATTTGATTCGGATACACTTTTGCACACTTAAAGTTCTTTTTTTTTTTTTTTTTTTTTTTTTTTTTTTTTTTTTTTTTATAAAATAATGTTTAAAAAAAATTGGAAAATCTTTTTGTGTTTTTCAATAATTATTTACAAAGATAGTTTGGATGTTTGACTCATTTAATTTTGTGTAAGAAAATTGTTCAAATCGACTGGAGTCAAACATCGCATACCAATCTGGTGAACAAGTTCTACAAATCTTGCATGAGGCAAGGCTATGGTGAATAAATCCCCCAATTGGTATTCTGTCCCCATGAAATATAATTCAATCGTACCCATTTCCACGTGCTCTTTGATAAAGTGATACTGGAGAGCAATATGCTTCGATTTTGAATGTTGGATGGCGTTGCATGAAATAGCGATGGCACTCTTGGAGTCGCAGTACATCGGGATCTTGTTGAACACGTATCCGTAGTCCATCAGTTGAGATCGCATCCAGGTGACTTGAGCACAGCATGCAGACATGGCAACATATTCGGATTCGATAGACGACAGTGACGTACAGTCCTGCTTCTTTGCCTGCCAAGAGACAAGCTTATCACCCAAAAATTATACTCCCCCAGATGTACTTTTCCTCGTGTCTAAGCATCCTGCATGGTCAACGTCTGAAAAAGGAACAAGTTCAAACCCAGAATCCTTCGGATACCAGATCCCCAAATGAATGGCTCCCTTCATCTATCGAAGGATCCTCTTAACAGCAGACATATGACGTTCAGTTGGTCTTGACTGATAACGGGAGCATAGATACGTTGCAAATACAACATCCGGTCGGCTAGCTGTGAGATACATGAGAGACCCAATCATACTACGATATTTCATAGGATCAATGGGTGTGCCATGGATGTCAGAATCTAGCTTCGGGGATGAGGAGGACATGGGGTTATTATAGGTGTCACTGCTGGTCATGCCATGTTTTTTCAAAATCTCTTGTGCATATTTGGACTGACTTCAGAATATACCACGGGGTGATTGATGAACTTGCAGTCCTAAGAAGAACTTGAGTTCACCCATCATGGACATCTCAAAATTCTGTTTCATTAGTTTTGCAAAAGCGTTTGAATATTTTTTATGAGTTGAACCAAAAATGATGTCATCTACATAAATTTGAACAATGAGAATATCCTCCCCGTGTTTTTGTATAAACAAAGTCGGGTCAACTGATCCTTTAGAAAAATGATTGGCTAGTAAGAATGCAGATAATTTGTCGTACCATGCCCTCGGGGCTTGTTTAAGGCCGTAGAGGGCTTTCTTGAGCCTGTAAACGTGGTTCGGATGCTCTGGATCGACGAAGCCGTCTGGTTGTGTAACATACACCTCTTCCCGGAGTTGTCCATTGAGAAATGTCGTCTTTACATCCATTTGATAAACCGTGATATTCTTGTTAGCAGCGTATGCCAGGAACATTTGAACGGCTTCAAGACGCGCCACTGGTTCAAAAGATTCTTCGAAGTCGATTCCTTCCTCTTGACTGAATCCTTTAGCCACCAACCGGGACTTGTTACGAATAACCGTACCATCCGCATCTAACTTATTCTTCCAGATCCACTTCAGCCCAACGACGTAAACCCCATCTGGTCTTTTTACCAATTCCTAAACATCCAACCTCTTGAATTGATCCAATTCCTCTTGCATAGACTCAATCCAGTTGTCGTAGGTAAGGGCTTCTTTAATATTTTTGGGTTCTGATTGAAAAATGGTGAGTGCATAAATGCAAGTTTCACCGTCTGTGTGGAGTCGTTGTCGTGTCATGACTGAGTTTTCTGGGTTACCAATTACATTCAAAAGGGGGTGATCCTTAGTCCATTTGTGAGTGGATGGGTAGTGTTTATAAGTGTGGTGCAGATTTGAAAGGTTCCAAATTGCTCGTGGACGATTCTCCGTTGTCTGGAATGGTAGGAGCCGGAGCAAATGGATTGAAGAACGCATTGCCGTCATAATCTGCTGGTGTGGGTACTTCAAAAGAAAGTAGAGGGGGATCTTCAGCTGCAGATGCAGAAGTAGAATCTGTTTAATCTACTGATGATGACATTTCTAGTTGAGGTGCATCTTCAGCAACTGCGATGGTTGTAGTTACTGGTGTATCAGGTTCTTGATTATCGACGAGTGGTTGTGCAGCGGAGCTTGTGGATACACCAGAAGCATGACTCAAGAGAGTATCATCAAACAACAGAGCAAACAAGTCTTCTAGGTCTTTGCGGTTTAGAGAGAAGGATGCAGCTGAAGGATCAGGGAAGTTGAGATGGTTGGATTCGGGTCCTAAGCTGTTGTGCTCAGAAGCCATATCAGTGAGCTCATCGAAATTAGCATGTATAGTCTCCTGAATCTCTAGGGTACGACGGTTCCAAATTCTGAATGGGATAATTACTAAAATAGCCCGATTGCCCAAGTGCTAAGAGTATCTGTCCCGATCTCAAAAAATTCCCCCCTTAGCCCAAGGGCAACCGTATATTCACGTATTGTACAGCAGTGTTTTTTGGGCAACTTTTATTTGTTGGGCAACCGTATATTGTACAGATGGTTTTTTTTGTCATTTCACATATTACTCATACTACTAAAAACCAGGACTGGAACAAAATAAAAAGCATTTCCGCGCCCACAATTCACTCACCAAAATCAAATCAAACCAAACACCACCACAACTACCCAAAAACACGTCGCCACCACCGTCCGACGCCACCACCACCTGACACCACCTCCACCGGACTCCACCAACACATAACACCGATACTTTTATTTCGAGTCGTATTTGAAGAACGCGTGTAAGCGATTTGTGATGGGCCAGAAACATACTTTTATTACTGATGATAATCCTAATAAGGATATCAATATTGCTTTTTTTAATCTCCCTATTATCAAAAGGTATATATAAATACTTATTGTTTTTATAATTTTGCTTTAGTTGTTGCTATGTTGGTAAAAGTTTAAAATTTTATATGTGTGTGGTGTTATAGATTGAGGGAACTGAGTACTTCTGAGATAGGTAGACTAGTATCAATAACGGGTGTGGTGACTCGTACAAGTGAGCATCGTTTGGTTAAGTAGTTGGAGAATACGTATTAAATTTGTTATGAGTAGATTATTTAGATCTGGACAAATGAAGTGTAAATATGTGAAGTTATAGATTATTTAAATGTGATTTTGCGGATCATTTTAGTATGTGGATGTTATTTGTTTTTTAAGTAATGTCATACTGCTTATTGCTGCTACGAATTACGTAGTATAATGTTGTTAAGTAGTTATAGAATTAGTATTATACTATTATGTTTCTGTATTAGATAACACGGACTACAGAAGATGTAGAAATGGTTTTGCTATATGTAATTGTTAGTAGACGGTTTTCGTTATGTGTATTGATTTGGTAATAATGGTGTATGTGATGAGTTGATGATGGCTGTGCGTCACACAAATTGTTCTTGTACGTTTCTTGACTAAGGGGAATTCTGGATGAGTGTTTTAAGATGTACGATCTTGAGGTTTTATAAAATTGCGTCGTTTGTAAACATGCTACTACTAGTTTGTGATCTTGGTGGATCTGAACATGAAGCAGTTCATGACTTCAGTATAGATACCGATGGATCTGGTGGCCAGTTTAGGATTCAGCTATGGGTTGGAAATTAGATTCTGAGTTATATTAAAGTATTTGATTGATTATATGGATTGCCAACTTATCAATATAATGATATCCTTTTACGTATTATATTAATCGTATAGGATCTATAGTTTTCAATTAGAGTTTTCGGTTTATACAGTGCAACAGGATAAAGTGTTGGCTTCTGATTTAGACATTTAGTTGTTTGTGTCCGTAGCTCTTCATGAAAGGTGATAGGTCGAAGGGAAATGGTTAGCACACGTTAGTTGTTTTAGATTCATAACATACTCTAGATCATAAAGCCCCTTTTTACGTGGGAAACCCATGTTCCTGAAGGAAGTTCCAGTGTTCTACTATGCATATCAGTTTTTGTTTTTGAAGTATGTGAATGTGAACGATAATCTTTATTACTAACTGGTGAACATCCTTTATGCAGAAAATTACTTGTAGAAACCATGTTTTGCACTAGGTAAACGAGGTGTTACAGTAAACATTGAATACACCTATCTTGGTTAAAATGTTTGCTGAAATCAGGTTAGCTCGCTTTGTCCTGTAAAAGATTGTAAGCATCTCATTTGGACATTAATGCAAAATTGACCAGTTTGGCCTTTATAATCTTTACATATACATATATTTGTAAGACTGGTCTTATCAGTAAGATCCTGAATTATATGAATGTATAATGCTTAGATTAATGGGTAAAAACTTAAAATGCTTCTAGAACTGCATTTTTCCCCTTGAAGTATGTTTTTAGTACCATGCTAGAAAAATGATGTAGGACAGTGGTTGTATGTGTTCTATTTGGCATCACTCATTTTCATATTACTAAAATTCGCTGATGTCTTGTGCTTTGTGCCTACTGACATCCTATTATATGGTTGATAGAAGGGTGTGTTTGGCATGATGACCTTCCTGCTCTCTTAAGGGCTTAATCTTTTCATGTAATTTATTAAGTCTGGCAATGTTTGTTGGTGTAGGTGCTAAGGTCAGAGTGGAATGCAAGGACAAGGAACAGAAAGTTATATTCACCAAGGACGGAACCACCGATGCCACTGGAACATACTACATTAATGTTAACGAAGACCATGGTGATGAGACATGTGACGTGGTTCTTGTGAGCAGCCCACTCGGTGACTGCAAGACAGTTGACCCAGGACGTGACCGTGCGCGTGTGGTACTCACCAGCTACAATGGAATTGTGTCAGACTCACGTTTTGCTAATGCCATGGGATTCATGAAGGATGATATCAGTAACGGGTGTGGTGACTCGTACAAGTGAAGAGATTGGTTTTGAGTTGGAGCAAGAAAGCAGCGGCGGAGTCAGAGGCGGTTGCAGCAATCTCGTGCTCAGGCCATGGGAGAGCTTTCCTGAACTGATTAAAGTAAGGGGTTAACAATTTATTTATTTTACCCTCAAATCAATTTTGTGGCAGCTAGGTTATCTGAACTGATTATTTGACCCCTAAGTTATAATAAGAGCTAACCAAAGATAAAAAACGGTTTATTATGACATCAGGTCACAATAGTTCCAAAACACAGATCCAAACGCAACTTATGTGATGGCTATTTCATGCTTGTGTTAACATGACCAGGTGACTGCTTTAAGCATGGGGGACAATCATGAGTATGAGATGGCAGCTAAAGTTGAAAAGGTAAGCTTCTTGCTGCACAAATTTTGTTCCAGTATCATTTAAAGATAGATATGGGATAAAGTTAAATATAAAAAAAATATATATATTATTTTGATAAGAGTATATTATGGATCGAAAATACCCTTGAATTTGATGGGATACGCTATTATTTATTTATTTATTTATTTATTTATTTTTTTGTAGATATATGATTTAGCTTATGAAAAAGAAAAATCGATTCTTTGGAGTAACCGTAGTGTTCTTGAAAAGACTGTTGAGGAATTGCTCGAGTTTGAGATCTTGACAGGGAAGGTAATGTTATTTATCTCTAGAAATCTGCATATATTGCAATTTAAGTGAGCCGTGTTTATCTAAATTTCAGTTTCTCGTTGTGGTTGACTTCACTTGATACCAATTTGATTAGTAATGTGATATGCATATGTATGATTATTTGTTGTCTTCATGTCAGGATCTTGAAAGGATCATTTCATCAAATGGTGGCACTCGAGAGAAGGAGCCATTTTACCACCACAACTACCCAAAAACACGTCGCCACCACCGTCCGACGCCACCACCACCTGACACCACCTCAACCGGACTCCACCAACACATAACACCGATACTTTTATTTCGAGTCGTATTTGAAGAACGCGTGTAAGCGATTTGTGATGGGCCAGAAACATACTTTTATTACTGATGATAATCCTAATAAGGATATCAATATTGCTTTTTTTAATCTCCCTATTATCAAAAGGTATATATAAATACTTATTGTTTTTATAATTTTGCTTTAGTTGATACGCAGAATTCCAGAACCATCGACATTCATCTTCAGTCTTCTTCTCCATGTTTCTTCTAGGTCACACCAATTACTCAACAAAGGGGGGTTTACAGTGTTCTACTTCCCTTACGATCCACAGAAACCCACCACAAGTCCACAATCGAAGGAATTTCTACAGAGGTAAATTATTCTCTGTTTTGTGTTATCTAGAGTTGTGGAATTAGGCCGTCTTTATTTTTTCATGTCTCATGTGTTAATGTATTGGTGCCTACCACGTGTTTGATGAAAGTCCTCAAAGAATTTGCTTTATTGATTATTAGGTTACTCAAGCTTATCTAATATGTCAAATTTGTTTTGTTTTTGTATAAGGTGTGCTTATAGGGACGACAACAACGGAGTTAGCAGCATCACTTTCTCTTCCTGCTTCAGCAAGGATATTTGAAGCCGATGGTTTCGTGAGACAATTGGCTTCTCCATCTGTAAGTTCCAAAACTTTTGAGTAATTTCTTAGGTGTAGTGTAAGTGTTATGTTCATTGTGGTGTCGATGCTACTTTTCATTTCATTTGTTACATAGGATAGGATTGATATAAAAATATGAAATATTCAGTTTGGAATGTTTTCTTTTTGATAATTATAATTGGTTTGAGATAAGAATAATGTATATTTTTATATTTAAGAGCTAAGTTTGCAACTGCTACAAATTATCGTAAATTTTGAGTATTGTGTGTCGCCTTTTAAACCTGTGAGTGTTTGTAGAGGGGTGTATGATGCCAATATGTCGACTCCTGGTGCTGCAATATCTGGCTGCTCCATCATAAAACAAATTACTTGGTAAGAGTCTTAAGACAATAAACGTGCATGAATAAATGTAGTTTTGAGTCATGCTGTTTTTTTTTATACCTTCAGTACGTGTTTTGTTCCCGGGTTTGGGCCCCTGGATGAAAATGTAGCAATGAAAGGAGCCGCAACCTTCACTTCTTCAGACTTGTATATCACTGCAGACGGTGATCTGCATTTCATAAAATCTGAATCATTACTACACGTTTATTCTTGCTACATATGTTCCAACCAGTTTGTTGGGCCCCATTAATGATATATGGTTTACCTAGTCGAGTGTATATATTTGTTGATTGTTTCACCAGTCGTAGAGTTCACCATTGTTGCAGGTGCCATAAAAATTTCGGCAGTGTCAAGAAACACTTCACTTACGATTATGGTCCCAATTCCTCCTAGTCCTTTGATAACTGAATCAGAACCCCAAGTTCCTAGCTTGCACTGAACAAGTTTCCCCTTAACTTTACTCGGATCTAATGTGTCTTCGATACAATACCTGTATATAGTAGTGATAAATATAGTATCGTTTATATACAGTCTTGTTTTTATTAACATGTGCAGTATACGTATGAGATACAGTACCCTGCACTATCTTGGCTTTCAGTGTTTATAGCCACATCAGTTCCACTTGTGATAGGGTAAAGCTTTTGCTCTGGTTTGAAACCATTTATTCCAACTCCCTGCACACAGAACATGCTGTATTAACTGTTAAGAACCTTACTTGAACCTAGGAACTAGAGACGCCAATTTCAAGCCATTTACAGGGAAACGGGTCAATTTAGGTATTTAGTCATAATGGGTCAAATGTTGAAATGTTGCTAAAAATGAATCGGGTCAATGAGTTCAAGTGCTTAATACAAGTTACTCTTTTTTGACATGAACCGACTTTGACTCGTTAGCCAACCCACCCGCTCTATCTGTTATGATCATGAGAACAATTATATGTGCATCTTATTCAGTCAAAGTTAGAATATATGGTACTTTATTTATAATAAAAATCTTTATATTGGGTGGTGAGATTTTTTTCTGTGATATATAGCAAGAAGAGGTTATATGTGTCTTATAGTGTAGTTAAATGCTACTTATTAGTTGTCATTCAAAATCAAAATAAGCCCTATGCAATGAGTTAATTTATATTAGCTCTGTTACACATTTTCACCATCCAGCTTCTCACTTCTGTTACACATTTTCACACTTTCACCATTCACCTTCTCACTTTTCTTTCTCATTTTCTTTGATGTCGCAGGTTACTTGCAGAGGTATCCGACCCAAATGTGTGTGACAACATAGATAGGAGAGCAGGTGTGTGTGCTGGTCGCAAAAGGAGTTTGACTGAAATGCGCGCAGGTATTCTATAACATCATGTACACCAATTGTCAAATTTTAACTCACTCTCAGCAGATGAATTAGTGATCATTTTATGTTACGGTCATTGTAGGCAATTGTCAATCGAGAGGAGCCCTTCAATCACTGGCAATGGAACGGCAAGCACGTCAGCAACGGTGCGTAGACGTGAGTCGTCCAGTTTTATTTTATTCTAACATTCTTTTACGGACTTTGTGCTTTTTAAATGTTGTTGTCGACTTTAGTCATTCGAGTCAGATAGCCATGCCATTTGTTAGCAGCCATATATTTATGTGTCATTTACATGCGTTAAAAAGCTACCTTAACTCATAACGTTCTAACGTCATGCGCTGCTTCGGTATATTTTTCTTTTACTACTCGTACTTGTTTTGTTCAATAATGTTAGTGGTTATTGGATCTGTATTAGTTTATATAATTTGGCTAGTTTAAGGTTGTGCTAAAGTGTGTTTTGTTAATATTAAGGTTGTTGGAGCTATGAGGTTGAGCGGTGGTGAGTATCCTGAACGTATCGGCCAACCCGTTTGTCAGGTACTTTATTCAGTTACTCACTAGTTTCATTGAATGATAACGATATCTCATCTTGTTTGAATGTAGGTAGTTATGAAACATGGATTTGGGAGAATAATGTTGATGCGTGTAATGCTGTTTATTTGTTGTTGTTACATTTCAGTCTATAAATAGATGCTCAGTTGGATGTGTAACTAACTTCGTCTTTTTCTCTACTTTCCAAAGGGGAAGTTTAGTTAGTTATTTGTTTGGTTTTCGTTTGATCCTTGCTTGTGAGACATGAATAATGTAGTAGGTTAGGCTGTTCTTAGTACTTTCAAGATTTGATATTTGACTTATTTGGAAGTTGGAACTAGTCTTTGACTCTTTGTTGTATGTCATTCATTTCAACAGAAGGATGTCATGTTTTTTTCTATTACTCTCGTTTGTATTTTTTGGCAACTTATGTATTTTTTGGGCAACTTTTCCAAAAAATACAAAAGTTGCCCAACTATACCGGCAGGAACCATACAAGCAGGAACTACATACCTGCCAGCAGGAACCAACTATACTAACAGCAGAAATGAAATAACTTCTATTTTATACTTGGGAAACTTTTGTATTTTTTGGGCAACTTTTCCAAAAAATACAAAAGTTGCCCAAACAATACAAAAGTTACTTGGGCAACTTTTGTATTTTTTGGGCAACTTTTCCAAAAATACAAAATTACAAAAGTTGCCCAACTCTACCAGCAGGAACCAACTATACTAACAGGAGAAATGAAATAACTTCTATTTTAATAATTCATGTGGGTATACTTGGGCAACTTTTATATTTTTTGGGCAACTTTTCCGAACAATACAAAAGTTACTTGGCAACTTTTGTATTTTTTGGGCAACTTTTCTAAAAAATACAAAAGTTGCCCAACTATGCCGGCAGGAACCATACCACATACCCGCCAGCAGGAACCAACTATACTAATAGCAGAAATGAAATAACAGCAGGAACTAAACTCTGCTACCAGCAGGAACCAACTATACTAACAACAGAAATGAAATAACTTCTTTTTTAATAATTCCTAACACACATAGACATGACCCGCTTAAAAAAAAGCACAGGGATAAGATCTGTAAAAATCGGCAAACCTTAAGGACGATTTATGTAATTAACTCACAATTTAATGTAAGCCTAGTGTGAAAAATATAACATTTTGGAGTTTATATACCAAGATTAACACACAAAAATTTGGTTTCATAATTAGTATCTACAACACATGTTCATTACAACTTGAGTTGAATCAATACAAGCTTATATATAGTCTGGTAAATACAAATCTAGGGACTCAAGGACCCTGCGAGCTTGGATGTGAAGAGCCGTGAGTCTTTGCTCAGGATCAAGAGTCGAACCAAATTGACTGGCAGCCCATATTAAGGAAGCTGATTTCTCACCTAGGAGACGCCCATCACAAATCGCTTACACGCGTTCTTCAAATACGACTCGAAATAAAAGTATCGGTGTTATGTGTTGGTGGAGTCCGGTTGAGGTGGTGTCAGGTGGTGGTGGCGTCGGACGGTGGTGGCGACGTGTTTTTGGGTAGTTGTGGTGGTAAAATGGCTCCTTCTCTCGAGTGCCACCATTTGATGAAATGATCCTTTCAAGATCCTGACATGAAGACAACAAATAATCATACATATGCATATCACATTACTAATCAAATTGGTATCAAGTGAAGTCAACCACAACGAGAAACTGAAATTTAGATAAACACGGCTCACTTAAATTGCAATATATGCAGATTTCTAGAGATAAATAACATTACCTTCCCTGTCAAGATCTCAAACTCGAGCAATTCCTCAACAGTCTTTTCAAGAACACTACGGTTACTCCAAAGAATCGATTTTTCTTTTTCATAAGCTAAATCATATATCTACAAAAAAATAAATAAATAAATAAATAAATAAATAATAGCGTATCCCATCAAATTCAAGGGTATTTTCGATCCATAATATACTCTTATCAAAATAATATATATATTTTTTTTATATTTAACTTTATCCCATATCTATCTTTAAATGATACTGGAACAAAATTTGTGCAGCAAGAAGCTTACCTTTTCAACTTTAGCTGCCATCTCATACTCATGATTGTCCCCCATGCTTAAAGCAGTCACCTGGTCATGTTAACACAAGCATGAAATAGCCATCACATAAGTTGCGTTTGGATCTGTGTTTTGGAACTATTGTGACCTGATGTCATAATAAACCGTTTTTTATCTTTGGTTAGCTCTTATTATAACTTAGGGGTCAAATAATCAGTTCAGATAACCTAGCTGCCACAAAATTGATTTGAGGGTAAAATAAATAAATTGTTAACCCCTTACTTTAATCAGTTCAGGAAAGCTCTCCCATGGCCTGAGCACGAGATTGCTGCAACCGCCTCTGACTCCGCCGCTGCTTTCTTGCTCCAACTCAAAACCAATCTCTTCACTTGTACGAGTCACCACACCCGTTACTGATATCATCCTTCATGAATCCCATGGCATTAGCAAAACGTGAGTCTGACACAATTCCATTGTAGCTGGTGAGTACCACACGCGCACGGTCACGTCCTGGGTCAACTGTCTTGCAGTCACCGAGTGGGCTGCTCACAAGAACCACGTCACATGTCTCATCACCATGGTCTTCGTTAACATTAATGTAGTATGTTCCAGTGGCATCGGTGGTTCCGTCCTTGGTGAATATAACTTTCTGTTCCTTGTCCTTGCATTCCACTCTGACCTTAGCACCTACACCAACAAACATTGCCAGACTTAATAAATTACATGAAAAGATTAAGCCCTTAAGAGAGCAGGAAGGTCATCATGCCAAACACACCCTTCTATCAACCATATAATAGGATGTCAGTAGGCACAAAGCACAAGACATCAGCGAATTTTAGTAATATGAAAATGAGTGATGCCAAATAGAACACATACAACCACTGTCCTACATCATTTTTCTAGCATGGTACTAAAAACATACTTCAAGGGGAAAAATGCAGTTCTAGAAGCATTTTAAGTTTTTACCCATTAATCTAAGCATTATACATTCATATAATTCAGGATCTTACTGATAAGACCAGTCTTACAAATATATGTATATGTAAAGATTATAAAGGCCAAACTGGTCAATTTTGCATTAATGTCCAAATGAGATGCTTACAATCTTTTACAGGACAAAGCGAGCTAACCTGATTTCAGCAAACATTTTAACCAAGATAGGTGTATTCAATGTTTACTGTAACACCTCGTTTACCTAGTGCAAAACATGGTTTCTACAAGTAATTTTCTGCATAAAGGATGTTCACCAGTTAGTAATAAAGATTATCGTTCACATTCACATACTTCAAAAACAAAAACTGATATGCATAGTAGAACACTGGAACTTCCTTCAGGAACATGGGTTTCCCACGTAAAAAGGGGCTTTATGATCTAGAGTATGTTATGAATCTAAAACAACTAACGTGTGCTAACCATTTCCCTTCGACCTATCACCTTTCATGAAGAGCTACGGACACAAACAACTAAATGTCTAAATCAGAAGCCAACACTTTATCCTGTTGCACTGTATAAACCGAAAACTCTAATTGAAAACTATAGATCCTATACGATTAATATAATACGTAAAAGGATATCATTATATTGATAAGTTGGCAATCCATATAATCAATCAAATACTTTAATATAACTCAGAATCTAATTTCCAACCCATAGCTGAATCCTAAACTGGCCACCAGATCCATCGGTATCTATACTGAAGTCATGAACTGCTTCATGTTCAGATCCACCAAGATCACAAACTAGTAGTAGCATGTTTACAAACGACGCAATTTTATAAAACCTCAAGATCGTACATCTTAAAACACTCATCCAGAATTCCCCTTAGTCAAGAAACGTACAAGAACAATTTGTGTGACGCACAGCCATCATCAACTCATCACATACACCATTATTACCAAATCAATACACATAACGAAAACCGTCTACTAACAATTACATATAGCAAAACCATTTCTACATCTTCTGTAGTCCGTGTTATCTAATACAGAAACATAATAGTATAATACTAATTCTATAACTACTTAACAACATTATACTACGTAATTCGTAGCAGCAATAAGCAGTATGACATTACTTAAAAAACAAATAACATCCACATACTAAAATGATCCGCAAAATCACATTTAAATAATCTATAACTTCACATATTTACACTTCATTTGTCCAGATCTAAATAATCTACTCATAACAAATTTAATACGTATTCTCCAACTACTTAACCAAACGATGCTCAGGATCAAGAGTCGAACCAAATTGACTGGCAGCCCATATTAAGGAAGCTGATTTCTCACCTAGGAGACGCCCATCACAAATCGCTTACACGCGTTCTTCAAATACGACTCGAAATAAAAGTATCGGTGTTATGTGTTGGTGGAGTCCGGTTGAGGTGGTGTCAGGTGGTGGTGGCGTCGGACGGTGGTGGCGACGTGTTTTTGGGTAGTTGTGGTGGTGTGAGTTGTGAGAGGAGAGGGATGTGAGATTCATATGGAATGCAGTAAGAGTAGACAAGGTATAAAATGTTTCTAATTTTAATGCAGGTAAAATGACCAAAATATCCTTTTGTTCATGTATTTGTTGCCCAAAATTTAAAAGTTGCCCAAAATACAATACATCCCTTATACATCGTATCAACAGTTGTATATATACTTTGGTCGGTGACGTGGCGTCCTGTGGTCCGTCGGATCAGTTGCCCTGGGCTAAGGGGGGAATTTTCTGTGAGCGGGCTAGATACTCTTAGCACTTGGGCAATCGGGCTATTTTAGTAATTATCCCAAATTCTGAATCCCTTTGAATTTTCACAATATCCGACAAAAATTCCTATGTTCGCTTTCGCTTTTAATTTCCCAAGGTCATCACGATCATTCATTGGATAGCAGAGAGCTCCAAAGACATGAAAGTAATTAATGTTTGGTTTTCTGTGGTGAACAATCTCATATGGTGTCTTGGTGTGCTGTTTGGTGATCATGCATCTATTTTGGGTGTAGCAGGCGGTTGAAACGGCTTCTGCCAAGAGATAATCCGGTAGTTGAGCATTGATCAGCATCGTTCTTGTGGCTTCCACTAAAGTTCAGTTTCGTCTTTCGACCACACCGTTCTTTTCGGGGCTGCGTGCAATGGATGTTTGATGTTCAATACCCACTTTCTCATAATACTCCCGAAGATTCTGATTCTTGAATTCAGTGCCGTTGTCTGTTCGAATTTTTCTGACGGTGTTGCGTAACTGAACTTGAATCCTTGTGAGAATGGTGATGATCATTGGAGGAGCTTGATCTGTTGTATGAAGAAAGTATACCCAAGTCCATCTCGAGAAGTCATCAACAATTACCAGTATATACCTCATCCCATTGATAGTTTGAACACGCATAGGGCTACAAAGATCCATATGAAGAAGTTGAAGAATGTGATCATTACTGTGCTCGGGTTTAGGAGAAAAGTGAGCACGAGTACTTTTCCCTTGTTCACAAGCAGGACACAGATGATCTTTGGCGTATCTGAATCTTGGAAGACCATCGACCAACTTTTTACGAGCATTCTCGGTCATAGTTTTGAAATTCAGGTGAGACATGCGTTTGTGCCATAGCCATGCTTTGGTGGAATGTGCCTTGGATAGCTAGCAGATCGAAGACGAAGCAGTCATGTCGGAGAAGGAAATAGTATAAAGACTGGTGCCACGTTTTCCTTTCATCAGGTCGTTCCCCTGTAGATCTCGAAAAAAACATGTTTTCTCCCGAAAAGCCACTTCTAAATCACCATCGCAGAACTGCCCGATGGAGAACATATTATGACCAAGGCCCTCGACATAGTAGACACGGCTAATTTTGATATTCCCATAGACATAATAAACATATCCCATGATAGCCGTGAAATGATCATTCCCGAACCTGACAGTGCCTATGAACTTCACGACGAAGTATACTAGAAGCTTTAAGTTGCCTTTCATGTGCCGGGAACACCCGCTATCAACAATCCAGAGGATGATTTGAATCACCTGCATCACAAGAAGAGGACACAGATGGAAGGTTGGAACCAGTGGATCCCGTTGGGTTAGTAATACTGGTGTTAAGCATCTTTGGTACCCAAGTAAAACTAGGTTTATATTGTAACCAACGCTGCCACGTCCAACTAGTCATTGCTTTCTTCCTAGTATATGCACTTGGTGATCGGTTTGTCCTAGGTGCAGCTATGGTCTTGTTAAATTTGGTCTCAGAAACTACTTGTGGCGATTTTCCTAAAATGGACTTAGCAGCGGTTATGGGCCAATAGGAAATGCCAGTAGTACATTTCTGTTTTCATGACAAAAGGGTTTTAGCAATACATTTCTGATGATTACTAGACAACACACAGTAAGCATCAATCATAACATCATTACAAACATTCAAAGATTCAGCATTCATTACATCATATTCAGAATTATACTTTGACAAGTTGGAACTAAGCTAGACATAAAATGCATTTTTTTTCGACTGCCTATTGTAAACTTCTAATTCAGCTTCTTTAGGTGATCCACTCTTAGGTTTCCATACTTTAATCTTCTTTTGACTCTTGTTTGTCTTGGATCTTCTAACCTTAGGAGGGTTCCCTAATCCTGTGGAAGTTGAAGCTTGCACATTAGTGGTGATTGAAGATGCTGTCTTATGAGTCTCATCTACTCTTTACATTCCTGGTGCAATCACATTATTTGGTACAAATTTCCCTTTGTCAAGAACTTTGAGTTTTTCTTTCATTTCAATGATGATGTGGTTTTGATCTTGAATTTTTGATTCCAATTTTCTATTTAACCGAACAGTGTCATTTCTATTTTCACAAACTTTAGCAATATCTTTTTCATACTAAAAAATTTGATGTTTTAAAACATCAATTTCTTTTTCAAGATTTTGTAGTTTTGAAACATGAACGTTTTGAGAAGATAAAGATTCTTTTTGGCTTTGTAGTGCTAACTTAAAGTTAATACTCTGAGCCTGACACCATTGCAGTCTTTGGTTAAGTTTGAAAATTTCTTTTGCACATTTGGTTTCCACATCATCATTGATTTGTCTAAGTCTCTCATTTTCTTTTCTCAGATTATCAATCTTAACTTTCAATGTCTCAATTTCAACACAGTGATCATCAACAAGCAATTCATTGCACGACAAATAGATAGCATTCATAAGCACATATATCACATCAGAACTGAGAACATTCATCAAGAGTCGATCTGAATCTTTTTTCTAAAGCTTTCTTTTGACACTTTTGTTTTGTAATTTTGTTATCTTTTGCTTTGAAAATGCTCATCATTGATGCAACTTCTGATTGAAGTTCCTATTCCCACTGTGTTGCATATAGTCGCAGGTGTTTGACATGTGGCAAAAGTTGCTTTTGAAAAACTTCTCTCTTTTCTTTCTCATAAGGAGAGAGAAAAGTAGATACTTTGATTTCAGAATTATGTTCAATTGCGTCTTCCAAAAGTTTGATGTCCTCCATAAATGTATTAAAATATTTAAGAATGCGACATTGTTTTGGCATTTGTTCAGTAACACCTGGATTTGGTAATGGACCATTGACTTGTGCTACAGTGGTTATTGGACCAACTTCAGACGAAGCATTTATTTCAGTTAAAGAGCACGGTTGTTCAGATCTATCTTTTTGAGGTACAAAATTTTTACTTATATAAGGTGCTTTCGAATAATCGTATGGTTTGTTATAATGTACACACACCTACTTAGATCGACTCTCGTCCTCATGTTCCAGTTTCTCTTCAGTATTATACACAACCACACGTGTGAAAGTATCATCCAACAATAATTCTGCACAGCACAACTTTGGATTTTCCTTATGTTCTTTGTTTAAAAAACGTGGTTGATCACTTCCAATTGCAAAACCATATCATTGGGGATTTGGTTTGACCGTTAATTTTTGAAAAGTTGTTACAGATTCACCCGTTTTATAAACAACGTTATGAAATTCTTTAAGTTTGCCTTCCAATGCCACAATTTCCTCAAGGTATGAATTAGCACATTTCCGTGAAACTTGTCTGTGTTCAGAAAAATTTTCTTGACAAGTTGACAATTCTGTTTTGGTTTTAGAAAGTTCAGAATGGAGAATGTCAACCTATTTTTGAAAATCAAATATTTCTTGTTCCTTTTGTGAAATTATTTCATTTTTGGAAACGGTCAATTCACGAACTTGATGTTCTAAATTTTGTACCTTCACGTATGACTCTTGGAATGCAGACTCAAAGCTTTTCTGACGTTTTTCTTTGTTTTCAAAATTTGAAAGTTGTTGCTTGTAGCACTAAAGATCCTTGGATAACAATGCAATTTTGGCTTTTAAGTTTCTGTTAATGTCATTGCATTTATAAATCTGAGATTTTTGTGCATTCAATTGTGTTTGGGTAGTCAACAATAAGGTCATAAGCTCTGGATCAGTATCATGCATAAGATCATTGTGTTCAAGATAATCATGATTGTCATCATCAAAAGAATCATCAAATGAAACCACTGGGTTCATTTGATCATCATCAAATGTAACAACGGTGTTTATTTGATCATTGTCTTGAAATGATAATGATGAGTCATTTTCACCAATATATTCTTGTGCAGATGAAGATGCAGATGGTGATGCAAATTCATGAATAAGACAATCAGATTCAGATACCTGAGATAAGCCATCGGCATCATAGACCGGTCCTGTCTCACTCATATTCATCTCCTGTATGTTTGCCATCAACATTACGGTTGCATTTGCTTCAAGGTCTTCCATTTCATCATCAGAGAATGCATTTGCCATAAAGTTGTATTCTTTCTCGGTCAAAGTACCAACATCTTTTTCATCTTTCAATACTAGAAGAACAACCTCCTTATGATAAGCACTGCCCATTGTCCTTGGCTTTGGGCATGCATTTGCCATATGACCATTTCCACCACAATTGTAACATGTGATTGATGTGTTTGCAATCCCTTTCCCTTTATCTACAATCTAAGTCCTCCTCTGTGTATTACCCATGATGTTTCTACCATTTCCTCCCGAATTAAACCGTTGACCACCAGAATTCCCCATATAATTTCATGAACCAAATCTTCCTGAAGCCTTGTTCTGAATTTCAACCCTTCCATCATTAACCACTGCTTGATTCCTTGTGTTTGATGAAGACCTTAAGCGATTGTTAGACCGGTTTGATAATTTGCTAAAGGCACGAGCGATCAACGCAAATCCCTCGTTCAAAGAGTTAAAGGCATCATCTTCGTCGTTGTCAACGTTGGAGTACATACTATAATCGGTGTTGTCGTATGGAACGAGTTGATTATCAGAGTATTGTGAAGGTGCTTCATATGGGACAAGTTGGTTTGAAGGTTGTGGTGCAAAACCCGAATGAGGTGGTGGTGGTGGTGGAACAAAATCTTGATTTGGTGCAAAGTGAGATTGAGCCATTAAAGCAAGCGGGTTTGAAGTATGTAAGTTACTCAAACATGAAACACTTGTGGTTCTTGTGATTCTTGGCCGATTATCTAGAGAGAGAAAGAGATGAGAGTGGGAGTTTCTTTAGAGAGAGAAAGTGAGAGAAAAATATGAAGGTTAGATTAGAAGCTCCAACCCTCTCCCTAGGTGGAGAGGGGTATTTATACTTACATACATATGTGCCCCGAGTAGGCTGACAGTGGGTAAAGACCCGACCCACTCCACAAATACTAATTGTAACTAAGCTATTAATAATAATACTAATAATCCTATGAACTAGTTAATGCTAACAGATACTCGGGGTGACCGACTCTTCACATGAATATTTATATTCCTAACAATCTCCCCCTAAGGGATGTCACCCCGGAAATAATATTTTGAATTCTAGCATTCTATTACTTGATTGTAAATTCCTAGCTCGTAGTCTTGATTCTTCAAAGTCATTGATCTTTGCGTACTCAGCAGCGAACTTTTGATGACTGATCTTTTGTCTTAGATGATCTTTGAGGATTCTTTGATGATATCATCCAACATATGTCTTCTAGTCATTTTGTTGCTGAATCGTCTCCGTGTGAAGTAGTGATCTTTGAGCATTCTTTGAGATCATCAGTCACTGTAAATCTCCAAGCTCATCCGATGTAATATTGCCTCCATGTGATATGTTGTGACCGTTGGACTCGCATGCTCACACTTTTATGGATCATGATAGCTTTTATCAGAGTTGCGGAAGCTGTGTTGTAGGTTTTTCAACTATCATGATGTCTTTGATAATGATTTGTAAGCGTGAGCATGGAGTGTGGATTGACACGTCTTTACTGGAATCAGGAACCACCATCACCATCTTTATATGAATCTGAAATAAAACAGTTAGCAATAAAGTTGGAGAACGAATATGGCTTTGTCATTAATTCGGTGTGGTTGGATTAACCTTTTGTTCCGTGAGGACCGACCAGTGATCTGGTAGAATCCCCTTTAAAGAAGATTCTCCTTGATAGGAATTTCCAGCTTGTTGTTGGGAATCATCCAAAGAGTTACCATAGGAATCACCCTACAAATGATGTTCTTATATCGGAACGTCTCAAAGCAGACAGCACGGTAGAGTGAATCAGTGAATTGAATACCCACTGATTGATGAGAAATTGATAATAAAAATCACTCGTGTGTCACTCGATAAACATTTTATGCAACACGACGAGGGTTTTATAAATTGCATCACATTTCTGTCATAAACACTTTTGTTTGAAAATTTTCACAATCAATGTGCTCGAAACTCAGTTGGTGAGCACATTGAAAGGTTTTCCAAAAGCGTCTGTCAATCCATTTCCTGGAACAAGTTTGATTCAAATGAGAATCGCCCTATCGTTTCTTTCCAGTTATCACAAGTTTGATCTATGAAGGATCTCACATGTTACCTACCAAGAGCTTGTTTGATGTTGGCTCTAGAAGGTTTTCCATCTTCATTGTGAATACTTACATATTACTCGAATGTTCTAGCAATACCACAAGGATAATGCGTAGGACTCTTTAACATATATTTTCTTACTTTTCACGGTGTATGAAACAGTAAGCATATTGGAAATGTATCCAAGTGAGATTTATGGATGATCTCTTGGCTCTAGACTCAATAGTGCATTTTGATTTAGTGATCGGAGGCTGGAGAGGACTGCCACCTTTTCAATATCATATAACTCAGGGTGAGAGAGAAGATAGACATGTATTGATCTCCGTGACAAATAAAACAAGAGTCCTTTAAGGGACCTTCAGTGGCTAAGGAGGGTTGTGCAGCGCATCACTGGGTCCATGATACTTTGTTTTCAATGTCAGCAATCAACTTAGAGATTCTGACAACATATGTATTGACCCGGTTTCTGCCTAAAGTGTAAGGAGGGCTTCTTTCTTTTCACCCTTTATCTTTACATTTCTTTTTCATTCTTCAACCCCTTCAGCGCTTACTGAGACTTCATCACTAGCACCTTGTTGGGTTTGTTCCAGTACTAGCTCCATCTCAGTCGGCACTCTTCCCTTATTCACTTTTCTCCTTTTTAATCATTCTTAAGTACTTCTATTCTAACTAGAGGATTGTCCCTGGGAAGATCCCTCCGGTTCTGGCTGAATCATGGGCACTAATACCTAACCTCACCATCCTTATAACTCCAGTACATTAAAATAAGATTAGTCGGTCTTTGGTATTCTTCCACAATTGCCATTATCAACAATTTGCTCCCCCTCAATATGTGCATCGATATACGAAAGAGTTTAGCACATATTTGGGAGCCTACACATGAGTCCAAAAGATCACATTTTATCAGATTTCATATTTAAATCAATCAACATTTGAAACTCATTCAATCAGATCATACAAATGTCAGTGGAGTATTAAAGAACATCAAACATAATGGGTTTTCTAACTCCTTTTAGATTTTAGGTTTTAAAGTATTTAGGGGATTAAACGAGGATTCCAGAGTGACACAAATGGACCTTATAGTTACATAAAGAAAGGATACTATAAGCAAATTGCACATAATGCCCTAATCTTTCTAGCAACTAACACATTTGGCCATTTGAGATAAAGCTTAGTAAGATCCTCTTCAAGTAATACCCCATTAACTACAAAACCATTTTTAAGAATTATGAGATAACCAAGAAAGCCGTTTGACGATATAAAATTTGAAATCACTCTTCCCCTTAATCAGTGACCTGTATTCTAGTCAAAGAGCTGTAGTCATTGACTGAGTAACAAATTTTATGCACAATCCAAGCCTGAAAGAATTTTCAACCAACACGTTACGACCATGTGTCTCACAAATAATTTTTAGAAGAATCATAGAATGAAAACTATTTGTATACATAGAAGATTTCTCTTCTTTTACAAGAGATAATGTACTGAAGCATACATTAAATTGAAGAAACATGGATATAAAGTAATCCATGCCCGGGTGAACTTTACCCAGTGGGAGGAACAACCGTCTTTTTGGCGATGTGCTTTCCCCATTTTGAAAAGGAAAACTTTTTGAACTTCTGCTCGAACTTCATTTAAAGACCCGTGTCATTATTGAATGACATTTCTAGGACCGTAAATGTTATCGATACCAGAAGTCATGCCTTGAAAAACTATTTTTGGTATTTTCTATTTTTCTGATTTTTATGGTTTTTCTTGGTTTTATATTTTTCTATTTACATTTTAGTTTTATATTTTCTATTTACATTTTTTTATAAGATATGTACAAAGTATATTATTCAATTTAAGAAAATGTTGACATGAATACCGAAATAAGGATCTCGTTCTATACGTTGTAGAAGTCAGTAGTCAACATCTCTTAAACTTTCACCACCAAAGCTTTCGAGGCTCATGAATAATCATCTGAACTTGAGCCTTTTCAATTGTGAAGATTTGATAGCTTCCCCCCAAACCGAAAATATTCCTTTTGAGCAGTTTCAAAGCTCTCTTTCAAGCTTACATAAGGTAAGTGTATAGCGGAATCCGTAGCAAACAACATCAAATATTGCTGCTCCTTTTAAGAATAATCATCGTGATACTTCATTCGGGGAATCATTAAATAGATCAGCAGTGTATCATCTCACACTTGAATAATTCTTCTCACATTTCTTCCCGCTAAAGTCTGAAGTAATGCATACCAAAATTATCCAGAGACCACTTCCCCCAAGTAGTTGAAGTGATGCAATCAGTCTCATTGTATGAAGCTCAAAAACCCGATGTACACACTCAATCCCATTAATGAAGTCGAAAACGTAACATCAAGATCAATTAAGACCCGAAAGTCCCCTTTTCTCCCTTCAGGAAATTGCCATTGTGAACCTCTTTCATCATCAGAAACTGTTTCTTACATCTCTTCCCCCACGTAGTTGGAATAATACACCAAAAGCCACGAGTTAATACACTGATTTTCTCTGCGGTCATGACATTTGTCTTCTCGGAATAACTTCAACTAAGAAGACGTATAAAGTGCATCACGTGTACTCGTTGTACATTCTGATGTATGTCTCCTTCCCCCTTGCTGGTTTTGATTCCTTAGAATCAGCAACACATTTTATGCACATATACTTGAAATCTTATGAGAAGAACAAACTTGGCTCAAATGTATCCTGTAAGAATCAACAGCTACCAAAACGCTCTCTGACTATCTTTATCAACCCTTATTTTCTGTCGGCTATTGCTGTGACTACTTGGTGAAGTAAACCCGATATACCAAACTTGAAACTGACAAAGAATTCCCCAAATTTGTTACTTAAGCTTGCACTGTTGTTGATTGATGAACGATGCAGAAGAAAACCCCTAAGTACCCTTATACACACAACTAAGGGCCAAAGAAGGGTACAACACCTCTTGAGACTATCCACATCTGCATCTGCGTGTGACACTGAGCACTGCAATGTAACTCCTTGAAGTGATAGGTATAACCCGTGAGAACTTCATTGTAACTCATTTCATCGGGTATAACTAGATAATCCAAGTCCCAATCATAAATTTTAAGCATGAGCAAGTTGTCTGTTAGGAATATAAATATTCAGATGAAGGCTCGGTCACCCCGAGTATCTATTTAGCATTTACATAGCTCGTAGGCTTACTTATAGTAGTTTAGTACTATTAGTATTATTAGTATTATTAGTGTAGTTACATATATTTGTGGAGTGGGTCGGGGCTTTCCCCACTGTCAGCTCACTCCACAGCCCACTAGGGGCACAAGTATTAGGAACTATATATAGCCCTCTCCACACAAGCAGAGGGTTGGAGCTTTTCATTTTCTAATCTAATCTTTCTTTGTTTTTTCTCTCAACTCTCTCTCTAAAAGCTTTCCATCTTCTTCTTCATTTTCTTCTCTAAATTCATCTAATATATCATCATCTAATCCAAGCTTACAAAAACAACAATTGGTATCAGAGCCAGGTTAGGTTCGATTGATTGTGCTTGGATTCGTGGTTTTTTTTCTTTTCTTTCTTTTTTGTTCAAATCGTGTTTTGTTTTGTAGGTTTTATTGGTTTTCTTTCGAATAGTCTCATTCTAGTCTACTGTTTTAAGCCTATTTAAGTAGTGTAGATTTTAATATTGGTTATTTTATTTATAGCTTCATATTGAGTTAACTAAATCTGAAGATTTGTTTCCTATTTTCTCCCTTTATTTTCTTGGTTCGTACATTAGTTTGAAAAACAAGTCCATTAACACTGTTACAAGCCCAGATCTGCGACTTTTGCTATTCGAACATTATCTTTGGTGAAGATTCGTTGACTGTTTTTTTTTAAAGATTGCATATTATATTACCTAAGAGGGTTTACGTGAAAAAGCTTTTTGGATAACAACGCTTTATTAAATTCCCCAATCAACCATATGTGATTTAATATTCAATCAACCCATAAGTAATTTAAAGACTGTTTTGTTCGAAGAGTTTTTTTTAGTTTGTTCGAATTGTGGTGGAGTGTTTTTTTAATTTTTTTTTAATCTTTTTCTCTTAATTGTGGTTTGGTTATGTGGTATTTCTTGGCAAAAGTTTGAGGTTGTTCTTGGTAGAGGATTGAGGTCATTCTTAGTCGAGGTTAGTGTATTTCTTGGCAGCGGTTTTAACTCGAGGCTAAAAGTTGTTTCTTGATAGCTGTTTCTTGCTAGCTGTTTGATAAGGATTTCTGAGTAGCGGTTTGTGGATAAGCCGAATCGTGCTTTGGATAGTAGCCAAAATGGGAAGCAGACAAAACTAGTTGATAGTGACTGTTTTGTTGGCTACTGTAGCGGTTTAACAGGCTTTATAATATTTTATTCTGACGGTTTATCTGCATCAGCGGTTTAACTGATTTATGAATTTTATATTCTAGCTGTTTGCCTAATGTAGCGGTTTAACTGTGTTTTTTTTAAATATTTTATTCTGGCGGTTTATCTGGATTAGCGGTTTAATCTTCAGCGGTTTGGGTCCTAGCGGTTTTGTAACAGTAACGGTTTTGCTGTTTGACTTATTGACTAGCGGCTTGTCATACCTCAAGAGGTTGGAGACATCTCTCTTTTACAGTTAACTTAAAAAAGAAAAACAAGAAGAAGCTAAAATATTTAGTAAAACCAAATCAAATCCAAATACAAAATCACTCACAAGAATCGAATCACCAATCCATATCCAGTACAAACAAATCCAAATCGTAAAGACAACTTTCCAGATACATAATTCAAATTAAACTTAGAAATTAACACACGTCACATTAAACAACGATATTACAAAACTGATAATCCAACAACAACTACAAAGTTCTCTATTCTAATCATCTCACAATTTAGCGACACAAATCCATCATACATCTCACCTCTCAAATCAATACTGATTCTCGAGCCACAATCCACCTTCGATCTTCCTTTCGATTTAGAAAAACAAATACATAACCATTCATACTTACTTGTGACCTTGTTTGAAAAGATCTTAACATCATGTTTCTGGTCCTTGTGAGATCGTCGACTGGGAAAGAAATCAAGAGGTGGGATTGAGATTTGTATTGTTTCAGAATAGAAAGAAAGGGATCGATCGTTGTTGTTTGCTTCTATTGTGTTTTGGATTAAGGTTTGAAGGGACGAACTAGTTTTCTTTTGTTGTTTGCGGCTGCTTAGAAAAGGAGAGGCGTGTTTTAAAGTGAATTAGGGTTTGTTTAAGTTGAGTTTAAGTGGTGTGATTTATACCGATTACAATTTGGGTTGAGTGGATTTAAAAGTGGGCTGGTGCCAAGTTTTCTCATTGGGCCCATTTTTCTTTTGGGATTGGACTATTAGCACAAGGACAATTTATTTGTTTTAGCTTAGGTTTTTGGTTTAAGTTTTTTTTCTTTTCATTATTGGTTACTATCACAAGGACGAATTTACCGGTTGGAAAAGAATTTTGTTTGATAACGATTCCCATTGAGCGTCAATCATCCAAGATTAACTTTAGTTTTGGGTGAAATTTTTAGGGTTCATTGGATATAAGTACCGTGATAATTATTAGATATTTTCGAGCCTATTAGATTTATCTACAGTGGTCGGTTGGTTTCTCTTAACAACTTTTCAACCAAAATCAAACAACAGTTCACATTATCACTATCATCTCACGGTTCATTCTTGATTTTTGTAAAATCCCGCGAAAGAATCTATTTCTCGGTTTAAATCATAGAATTGTAAAATCCCGTGCACGTTTACATCATGTCTGCTACTTCAGATTCCTTCATATCTGAGGTACTCAAGTTGTACGACACATATGATAAACAAAAGATTTCCAGTTCTGTACAACAAATAAACGTGGGTGATTCTGATAATACCAATGTGGAATCTTCGTGCCCGAATTCACAAGAGAAAAAGCTTCATCAGTCACTTATGGTGCTTAATGCAAAGGAAAGTCGCATTGAATGTTTTCGTCTACTTCATTCACATCTCACAGTTCTGTTTGAGAAACCTGAATACGTGATGGGTTACACGCGGGCTTTCACAACACTCTTTAGTCAAGATGTACATGATTTCACAGTCCAAATGACTTTATACTTGGATCAACTTGAACAACAACTTGACAAAGGAGAAATTTCTGAAGACGGATCCATGGCTGCTTTTTGTGTTATCAACAACCAACTCCAAGTGTTCATTGATTCGCAATTCCCTTTGGATCATGATTATGACAGTCAAATGACGGAAAAGTGTTTTGCTAATCATACCGGAATCAAGGTTGACGTGTTCAGAAGGACATTACTTCAACTTATGAGTAATGTTAAGGGGTTCATTGATGAAAGGGCTCAACATGTGGGAAATGGAACAGAATCAGACACGCAAGATGGTAGCAGCAGTTATGTGACTCATATCACACATGTTGTGGATGCTGATATCGGACCAGTAAATGACCAAGAGCCATTTGCTGAGGTACATTTAACTGTTCAACATAATGTCCTTGCTAATGAACATCAACATTCTGATCAAAGTAAACCTACTTATGACACATATCTGTTGGAAAAGACTGATAGCAATATCACCTCTGAGTCAAAAAATATGACTCATAAGGGGGGAGAAATTGATCAGGATGCTGATCATGATGATGCGTCAAGTTATTCGCTTATAGTTGAGTCTTCCAAATCAAATGATATGGTTAAAAAAGAAGTTTTTGATGAACTTTTAAACAGATTTTTACAACTTGAAAAACATTGTATTGATCTTGAAATATCAATACAACAAAAGGAAGAAAGTATTCAAACTAAACTACAATGTAAAAATCCGGAACTCCCTGAATTCCGTGACTTTTTTATAATAAACGATTTGAAAGCTCAGCTACAAGCCAAAAACGTGACGATCAAAAACTTGAAAAACAGGTTGTCTGAGATGCGTGAAATGTGTAATGAAGTTAAACCTAAACATGATGTTATTGCGACTACAAATGCTGAATTTGAACATAAAGTGGCTGAATTAATTAATGAAAATGAGACTTCGAAAATTCATTGCAAAGAACTGAGTGATACAATCAAAGAAACGAAAACTAAGAGTGTAGAGCAAATTACCTCTTTGATTGCCAAAAATGATGAATTCAAGGCTCAACTTCAGGAAAAGGGTTTTGCGATTGCATCGTTGAAAAACGAATTGAGGAAACTGAATGGAAATGATGTGAACACTAAGTTTGCAAAACCATCAATCTTGGGGAAACCACCACTTAGGAACCAATCAGTTGTTAGACAACTGTCAGCGTTTAGATCTGAACGGTCAAATGTTTCAAAAACACGGTTTGCCTCCCAAGTTGATGCGGAAAAAGTTTTGTCAAAACCAGTCACTTCACAGTCTAGACCTAGTGAAAAGGAATATGCTGTTGCAAAACCACATCACATGAGTGCTTCTAGTTCTTCTAGGATTAGTTCAACGCGTGTGTCACTTGTGACACCAAAGGAACATGTTAGACATAAAGACATTGTTCAGAATCAAAACCTAGTGGACGCTAAGAAAAACACACATGAAAAGACAAGGAATTTGCCTGTTTCTAAGAGTAGTTGCGTGCCAATTAAGGCAATTCCCGTAGCCGATCACTCTAAGAACCCTAGATCTTTTTCTGATTCCAAACACTTTGTTTGCTCGACTTATCAGAAATGTGTTTTCAATGCAACCCATGATGATTGTATAACAAAACTCCTGAAGGAAGTGAATGCACGTGCCAAGGTTCCATCCTCTAAGACTAGAAACAACAACAAGCCCGTAGAACCAAAGAGGTGTATGCAGAAACCTGATAGGCCGGTTGTCCTAGGACAAAGGTTTTCTCCCAAAAAGTCTGTAACAGTGCATGAGAAACCAAACACTCCTAGATCTTGCCTTAGGTGGATACCGACGGGTAGAACTTTTAAGATTGTTGGTCTTAGGTGGATACCTATTCGAAAGATGTTCAGTAAGTGCGAAACCAAGGTTGACAGTGAAAACCCAAATGGTCTAAATTCTGATATCACTAACCCATATAAATGCAAACAAACTCTTAATGTCAATGCAGGAAGTCTTTACTTAAGTGCAGGTACATCGTTCAGGCCTTGTATTAAGGAAAGACTCAGAGTTTGGGTGCCGAAAAGAGTGATATCTCATGATGTAGGGGTTCAAACAATTCAAGCTTGATGAACATCATCGACAATGACGTTTGTTCAAATTAGTTCAGGCCTCGTTCTTCAATGACTATGACGTTTGAATACCTCAGTTCAGGCCTCGGTCTTCATCATTATGGCGTCTGCTGACATCTCTTCAGGCCCCGTTCATCAAAGAAAAGAAAGGCGTACACTTGAGTGCGCTTTATCTTCGGAAGAAGAGGAATCTTCTTATTTATGACCATTCTCATCAAGCTTCATGTTCTTCAAATGCTCATTCAGTCACCAAAGGGGATAAAAGTACATTGGAGTATATTCTTATTCACCTGCTCTATCAAAAATGGCAGTTAGTCGTCATGTGCAATTTTTGAGGGGGAGAAAGGTGAATAAACTACATGGTGATTGAGATTTGAGAAGTGGTCATATGACTCTCCATGTTTCTGACTTTTCTCATATAAAGGCTTCATACGTGCTCCATGCTCATTCAGATATCAACTGGATCTACTTCCATCCGATTGGACGTTTATTCACTCAATCAAAAATAGCATCCTCGTATGCAATCTTTGAGGGGGAGAAGTGTGAACAGTGGATCAACCTCATATGCACTTTTTCAATCAAAGATGGCATCCTCGTATGCAATCTTTGAGGGGGAGAAGTGTGAACAAGTGATTCGATGTACATTTGGTTGTTGGTTCACTCACTTGAGCTGGGCATCTAATTGTGACCATGGAGTTGATCAGGTATCACTTATTCGAGATTGAAGTTGACTTCCTCAAAGGCGTGATCTTATCCTATCTTGAAGTCGGGGTTGGTTGGATGCATGACTTTCTATGATAACTTGCTCGTTCTTAAGATTTAAGTTGAAGACTTAGGTTATCTAGCTTCCAGTAGTCGGGGTAACTATCACTTAAAGGAGTTACGTTGTAGTACTCAGTGTCACACGCCGATGTCGTTGTGGATAATCGTAAGAGGTGTTAATGTCTCATGCCTTGGTTGGATATTGAGTACTTAGAGATTGCTTGGAGCACTAATTCTCTACACCGTTCTTCCAACATTAGTGCAAGCGTAAGTCACAAGAATGGGGAATTCTATCTTCAGGCTCAAGTTTGGTATATCGGGTTTGCTCCATCAGTTATCTCATCAAAAGGCCTACTTGAGGGTTGATAAAGATAGTCAGAGACGGTTTCGGCAGCGGTTAATTCTCACTTGATCTACTTGAGCCTAAGTTGTTCTTCTCACAAGATTTCAAGAATATGTTCGTAAAATGTGTTGCTGATTCTGAGGTATCAAAACCAGCAAGGGGGAAGGAGACATACATCTGAATGCACAATGAGTACACATGATGGGCTTTATACTTCTTCTCAATTGCAGATTATTCCGGGAAGACAAATGTCATAACCGTAGAAAAAATCAGTGTTCTAACTCGTTCTTTCTGGTGTGTCATTCCAACTAAGTGTGGGAAGAGAATGTCAGTTTCTGATGATAAAAGAGGTACACAATTGTATGATGGTTCCTATGGTTAGTCGGTATCCTACTGAAGGAAATGTGTACATCCGGTACTCAGTAGCTGTTATGGTACTGTCTTGGTGTTATCATGTCGACTACATACGGGATAAATTGCTTACACTCGGAACTTAGCTGAATTTGGTGTATCAATTCTCATCTGCAATGTCCTGAAAGGAGATAAGGGGATTTTCGGGTCTTAATTGATCTTGATGATGCTTTGTCGACTTCATTAATGGGATTGAGTGTGTACTTGGGCATCATATATCGAGACTGGCTGCATCTCTTCAATTACTTGGGGGAAGTGGTCTCTGGATACTGTTGGTATGCGTTGCTGCAGTCTTCAGTGGGAAGAAATGTGAGAAGGTTAATTTAAGTGTGAGATGATTCATTGCTGATTTATGTGATGGTCCCCCGATCGAAGAATCTCGATGGTTATTCTTAAAAGGAGCAGCAATTTTTAATTGGGTTTGCTACGGTTTTCGTGGTACACCTACCTTTCATAAGCTTGAAAGCGAGCTGTGAACCTGCTCAAAAGAAAGATTATCGGTTTAGGGGGAAGCTATCAAAGCTTTACAATTGAGAAGGCTCAAGTTCAGACAATTATTCAGGAGCCTCGAAAGCTTTGGTGGTGAAAGTTTAAGAGAGGTTGACTTCAGATTTCTTCAACGTACTGAACGTATCCTCATTTCGGTATTCAGGTCATCATCGTCTTAAACTGAATTACATAGTTTGTACATATCTTAAACCATACTGTATATAGAAAATTATAGAACCAGAAAATTGTATATAAAAAAAAAAAAAAAAAAAAAAAAAAAAAAAAAAAAAAGAAAGAAAAAAACATAAAAATCAGAAAAATAGAAAATCCAAAAATAGTTTCATCTAGGCATGTCTTCTGTTTATCGATAACATTTACGGTCTTAGAAATGTCATTCAATAATGACACGGGACTTTAAATGAAGCTCGAGCAGAAGTTATACAAACCGGTTAAAACATGTCTATATGGCTTGCTATTACTTTAGATAGCAACCCGCGCTTCAAATTGGGGAAAGCACGTCGCCAAAAAGACGGTTGTTCCTCTCACTGGGTGAAGTTCACCCGGGCATGGATTACTTCATATCCGTGCATCCCCGATTTGATGTACGCCTAAGTGCATCATTTCTTGTATAAGAAAAGAAGTCTTCTTTGCATACAAATAGTTTTCATTCTATGATTCTTCTGAAAATTATTTGTTAGACACTTGGTGATTATGTGTTGCCTGAAATTCTTTTACTCTTGGATTATGCATAAAATTTGTCACTCAATCAACGACTACAGATCTTTAACTAGAATACGGGTCATTGATTGAGGGGGAGAGTGAATTCAAATTTTATATCATCAAACGGGTTTCTTGATTAATTCATAACGCTTTGAAAAGGTTTTTGTAGTTAATGGGGTATTAGTTGAAGAGGATCTTGCTAAAACTTTATATCAAATGGCCAAACGTGTTAGTTGCTAGAAAGTTTAGGACATTATGTGCAATTTGCTTATAGTTTCCTAGCTTTATGTATCTAGAAGGTTCATTTGTGTTACTTTGGTATCCTCGTTTAATCCCCTAGATACATCAAAACTCAAAACCTAAAAGAAGTAAGAAAACCAGTTGTGTTTGATGTTCTTGAATACTCCTATGACATTTGTATGATCTGAATGAATGAGTTATAAATGTTGTCTGACTTCTGTTAGTCGATTGCTGCATAATTGTTGTTGAAATAGTGCATATGTTCTTAGGATATCCGTAGGTATATATCTATCGTGTTAGAATCTTGTTCCTAAGATCATGAATTGAATGATGAAATATGAGTGAATTGCCATGTTCATGATTGTTGTTTGCTCTTCATGTTAGATAGTAGTTTGACGTATTTCCTGACTGTGGTTTGATTAAATGAATATGGTATTATAATGTGGCAAGCTGCTGAAGGGTAGCTATTAAGGGATAGTGTATCTGTATGTATGTATATCTGTATTGATATTCTTATGCAGATTCCATAGCCAAAATGAATGTACCAGTTCCCGCTTTAACCATTTGATCAGACGTTCAAACTCTATTGATTGGCTCAAAATTCACCACGAAAACAACATCGGCAGCAACAACAACATCAACACCTTCATCACCACCACCACCTTCAGTAAAACAAAGCAATATTTGTTCCGATCTCGCCAAGTGGGGATCTACAATTTTTGGACGTACTTGTTGGTGGATGGATAAGTAATGTTGACCACTGACTCATTCAGAAAAGCGGGTGAGTACATCATCTGCGCAAAAAGGTCAATATCATTTGTGTCATAATTGTCGAATTGTGCATAATAAGCACTGAATCTCCCTCTTAGTTTAAAGGGGAGCATAATATGTTTCATCATCAGAATACATTAAATCAGACACATTTTCTCCCACATTTTCTAACTTATTTAAATCAATTGGGATCACAGATCTCAAAAGGTTTGAAATTTTTGATCGGGGGAGAGAATGTGATTTAAATATGAAACCTGATGAAAATGTGATGTTTTGGAATTAAACGTTAGGCTCTCCCATATGTGCTAAACTCTTTCGTATATCGATGCACATATTGAGGGGGAGCAAATGGACAAAAAAGATTTGGCACCGCATGAGATCGTGACTCAGACGTAACCAATGAATTGACGAAACACAAGTTGTCATCAATCGAAAGGACATATCCTGGCCAGGTAATAATTTCAAGCTGGTCTAACCAGTGAGGTAAGCGTGTCTCAAAAAGGATGTGTCTGAGTAGAGTGTACCGTTTTGAGAAACTTTTTATGAACTTGACCAGGATGGGTAATAATTTCAACCTAGTCTAACCAGTGATGTAAGCATGTCTCGAATCGGTCATGTTCACTGAAAGTTGATCAATTCAAAAAAGTGCGAGCTATACCTAGTATGTGCAAATTTATAAAACAATCAATCGAGCACATGTTGAGGGGGAGCATTTGAAAAATATAAAACTCTCAAGTATTTGCAAAAATGTATTTCTTAATCATGAACACTTTGAGAGATTTTTCAAGGATTTGGTTTGGCAATTGTGGAAGAACACCAAAGACCGACCATTGTATTTCATATATTGGAGTTATAAGGATGGTAAGGTTAGGTACAAGTTCCCACGATCCCGCCAGAGCCGGAGGGATCTACCCAGGGACAATCCACTAGTTAGTGTAGAAGTCCTTAGGTATGATTAACAAGGAGAAAAGTGTGATTAAGGGAAGAGTGCCGATTGAGATGGAGCTAACACTGGAACAAACCCAACAAGGTGTTAGTTATGAAGTCTCGGTAAGCACTGAAGGGGTTGAAGAATGAAAAAGAATTGTAAAGATAAAGGGTGAAAAGAAAGAAGCCCTCCTTACAACTTAGGCAGAAACCGGGTCAATACATATGCTGTCAGAATCACTTAGTTGATTGCTGGCATTGAAGACAAAGTATCATGGACCCAGTGATACGCTGCACAACCCTCCCTAGCCACTCAAGGTCCCTCAAAGGACTCTTGTTTCAATTGTCACGGAGTTCAATACATTTCTATCGTCTCTCTCACTCCGAGTTAGATGATATTGAAAGGGTGGCAGTCCTCTCCAGCCTCCGCTCACCAAATCAAAACGCACAATAGAGTCTAGAGCCACTAGATGCATAATAAGATCTCATAGGAACACATGCTACTTATACACTGGTTGTTCAACATTAAGGACACCATTTGTAAACTTAAGAGTCCTACGCAGATCTTAGCAATCTGCCAGAACATTTATGAGGGAATTTACAATTGTAATTCTCAATGATTGAATGGAAATTCCTGCCAGGGTCAACATCAAACAGCCCTGAAAGAAGGTCACTTCGGTAATTCCCTGTGGATTACGCTTAGTGATCACGACGGTTCCAAATGGTCTACAGTCGTGGAGTGATCTCCAGCGACTCACCTAATCGTTGATTTACTACGGTAAGATCTTAAAAAACCCTCTGTGGGTTTTCGATTTAGGAACGGTCTTGGTAAGGATTAGAGAGAGTTTTCACACTATGCTGTTAACAATCTCGAAGTTCGAACCTGTAAGTACCAGACGTTTTATTGCTAACTTTCGTTTGCAGGAACATCAGGCTGTTGAAGCTGATTGCTGTTGCAGCTGTTTGCGGTTGTAGCTGATTAAAGTTGCAGCTGATTGCGGTTGTAGCAGATTACAGAAAAGATGCCAATCCTCTACCACATGCTCACACTACATCATCATTGTAACTCAACAAAGTCATGATCAACCAAAAAGACCTTCAACACGGCTTCTGCAAACTCTGATGCTAAAGATCATGACACCAAATAGTGTGAGCATGTCGGCTCAAAGATTTACACTTCACATGGAAACATACTGCTGAAAAATGACTTGGAAACAAATGTTGGATGATAAAGTCGAAGAATACTCAAAGATCATCCAAAACAATCAATCGGTCATCAAATCATTACTGCTGAAGGCACAAAGACTAAAGACATTGAAGAATCAAAGACTACGAGCTATGACGTCAAGTTCAGAAGATAAAATGCTAGAATTCAAGTTATTATTTCCGGGGTGACCTCCCTTAGGGGAAGATTGTTAGGAATATAACTATTCAGATGAAGGCTCGGTCACCCCGAGTATCTATTTAGCATTTACGTAGCTCGTAGGCTTACTTATAGTAGTTTAGTACTATTAGTATTATTAGTATTATTAGTGTAGTTACATATATTTGTGGAGTGGGTCGGGGCTTTCCCCACTGTCAGCTCACTCCACAGCCCACTAGGGGCACAAGTATTCGGAACTATATATAGCCCTCTCCACACAAGGAGAGGGTTGGAGCTTTTCATTTTCTAATCTAATCTTTCTTTGTTTTTTCTCCCAACTCTCTCTCAAAAAGCTTTCCATCTTCTTCTTCATTTTCTTCTCTAAATTCATCTAATATATCATCATCTAATCCAAGCTTACAAAAACAACATTGTCATTGAAAGTCATGCATCCAACCAACCCCGACTTCAAGATAAATTAAGATCATGCCTTTGTGAAAGTCAACTTCAATCTCAAATAAGGGATGCCAAATAAACTCTGTGATCATTTGACATTCTATGTCCAAAATCTTATCCGTTTTGACATTTTAGCCGACATTTTCCTTTATGTTCTTGTGGTTGCTTTACAGAGTGCACATTGGACAGAACAACAATCCATGATGAAGAGGATTCTTCAGAACCTGGTTCTGGGAAAGGAATGCCAAAGAACGGATCATTATTCATGTGTGCAACTTCAATATCTTGAGAGTCATTATCAACACCTTAAGGAATGACAGGAACATTAGGTGTTGGAGGAGAGTCGTATGATCATTTCTCAAATCTCAATCAATATGTTGTTATTCACCTTTCTGCCCCTCAAAAATTGCACAGATGACTGACAGAACATCATTTATGAAGATTTGAACTGACTGGAATAGGAATGACCAATAACGGTATATTAGTTGCACTTATACTTGGATCATTAGACACTAATACGAATTGTGTTAATATGATATCCCCACTTTTTACCCTTTCTGCCCCTCAAAAATTGCATATGACTGCCCATTTTTGATTGAACGAGTGAATAAGAATACCATCAACGGTAAGTGATCCACTTGATGATGACAATTTAGCTTATTCACCTTCTCCCCCTCAAAAATTGCATTGGACTTGCCATTTTTGATCTGAACAGTGAATAAGAATACCATCAACGTAAGTGGATCCACTTGATGACTGCATGTAGCTTAATTCAAACTTGTTGAAAAATTGGCATGGAAGGTTGCATTCTTCCGAAAATAAGTGAATAGAATACTCCATTACTTTCCACTTTGACTGAATGAGCATGGGGCTGAAGTTGTTATGCATGTCATGAAAAGAGATTGTCTTCTTGAAAGGCTAAACGATACACTCAAACGCCTTCATTTCGTTTGAGAAGAGGCCTGAAGTTGATCTGCAGACGCCATTTGTACATTGAGGGCCGAGGCTGATTAATGTAACCAAACGTCATTGTCATGAAGAACGAGGCCTGAACTGAGTGAAACTTTAACGGCTGATTGTATTGATGCAGCCAAATATTAACGTATATATTTATTTAAACTAAACGATTTCTTCAGTTTTAATAATGACAAACATGTAACTTGTAATACATAACGTAAAATGTGCAAGTTATTTGTAAACACAAATCATCAATGCGTACTTACATCAACACCTCCCGACATCTCAAGTATGCTTCAATGAAGTCGTAGATTTCCATCCCGACATAAATCACTCAAGGAATGGACAAACAAATCTACTACTTGACAAATGATCAAAGGATTATATTTTTCTAAACTTCACATTTTTAATGTGACAAAACATTTTTTCAAAAATATATTTTGCAAATTATTTTTGAATTAAAAAGAAATGTTTTATTTTCAAAAATAAGTTTAAAAATCCCAACAGCTATTTTATCCCCCAAAATCAGCTCCAACCTTCCCCAAATAAGTTTTCACCAGAAAAGACAAAACTTGGAGCGTCCTTGTCTGGGATGGCTCCACGGTTCCACTAAATTTAGTGGAGCCGTCCGTACAAAATTTTCTGTAACGTTCGGATTTTTCTTGCCTATAAATAGTGGACCATTTCACACTTCCAACTTGATTTTTCCAGTCACTTTTCTCTGGCCTAATCCCTCCTCACTTAGATGACTTTCTTTGATCATTTGGAGAGTCTTAGTTTGTTTAAGAATGATCCAATCCTCCATTCAAGTGATCCTCTTCATTCATCTTGATTACAAAGAAGAACAAGTATCCAAGTAGTACAAAGTGTTGTCATCCTCTTGATTAGCAAGAGAAGAACCAAGTATCATGTAGATACAAAGTGTTGTCATCCCTCTTGATTAGCAAGAGAAGAACACAAAGTATCCAAGTAGATACAAAGTGTTATCATTCCTCTTCATTTACAAGAGAAGAACTCAAGGTATCCAAGAAGATACAAGAGTTGTAGTTGTTAGGTCTTGTAAAATTTGTTACATTCTTGATTGTATCATAGCATAAATCAAGATCATTTTTCTTTTGAGAGTTTGTGAGGGAAGATCATTGTGATCTTGTCGAGATCTTGGAAATCTCTTGAAGCCATTGGGCTTGTGTGATTGATCAAGTAGATCAAGGGTAGATCGGGTAGATCGAGTCAAGTGGGAGTAGATTATTGTGATTGTGTCAAGATCTTGGAGATCTCTTGAAGCCATTGGGCTTGTGTGTATTGATCAAGTGGATCAAATGTAGATCGGGTAGATCGTGGTAGATTGGTGCTAGCTAAGCATAGCACTCGACATCTAGCTTAGCGTCAGAAATAGGATAAGCGACGTGTAAGGTGTAGATCGTGGTAGATTGGTGCCAGTTAAGATTAGCACTCGACATCTAGCTTAGTGTCGGAAAACAAGTTAAGCGACGTGTACGGTTTTCTTCGCCTGAAGGGAGTTTGTTGATTAGTGAAGTAACTCTCGATTTGGGTACTCGGGGAGTGGAGTAGGGCGAAGAGGAGCTTCGTGACCAAACCACTATAAATCACCGTGTCCGGTTTGCGCCTTCTTATTTATCTCTTTACTTTCATTTCATTCTTTATCGCTTTATATTTGCATTGCGTTTTTGCTTGTGTGGCTAGTTACTTATGTTATGTTGATTATCTATGTGTCGTGTTTTGATTGTGCATATGTTGTAGTTTACTATATTCATCTCTTGATGCTATATGATCATAGTTGACACTTTTCATATCACATCACACTTGATTGGGAGTTTGATACAAAAGTTTTAAATTTTTAGATGGAAACGTATTCACCCCCCCCCCCCCTCTACGGTTTCCACAATTGGTATCAAAGCCACGTCACTCATATTTTTAAAAACAAATGGTTTTCAAAATTGAGTACGATCCATGTATCAAATTACATATGAAGGTGATAAAATATGAAAAGTAATTAGTTGCTTAATACATACAAGTTTTGTTGTTAAGTATACTTTGTCATACTAGCTTGAAGGTTTTCTTAAACCTATAAAAGAATAGAGTCTTAAGTGTCTGGTCATGTTTTCCGTTGAGTCGCCACACTATAACTATAAAATGAATCAGAAAAGAGAACACGGTACCACTAAATAGAGGACGGTACCGTTATATTTAGCGGTACCGTGGGTTATTTAATGGTACCATGCCTCTGTCTGTCAGCTTTCAGTATTGGGTCATTTTCTAAAAAATAAATTTTAAAATCAACCATAAGTTCGTAGGAGTCATGTCGTTCATCATTTTAAACGAAGTTGATTTTACTTTCATTTGAGAAATATTTTTATGAATTATTTCTAAATGAAAGTATGTCAAAGTCCTTGATTTTCAACTAAAGGTCTTCTGGTCATGCAGTTTGCATAAATTTTTGGTCAAACTGAAAAAGGGCGATTCAACTTTTAAACCTTGACGTGTTTTCAAAGTGACTTAGCAAAAATCTTTAAAATGAGGAGGAAATCAATTTGTTTTCAAATAAAATCAAGCTTAGTATACATTGGTATACCTAATACACAAAATGACGATAAGTATTTTTGTGTGTTAAGCTAAATTGCTATTTGTTTATTATAGTTTTCCGGTTTATGCATTTATAAGGCTCATGTTAAATCACTTGCACTATGTTAAGTAATTATTTTGCATTGCATATAGGCATCAACCATTTTTCTTGCATTTGTTGCAAGTTCTTAAAATGGTGTAGTAACTTTCTTAGGAATAGAAACTATGTTGGTAGATCATGTGTGTCGAAAGATATTGTCTTACACAATTATTTTTCCAAAGGTTTAAGTGTAAAAAGTATATCACCCCAAAATACTTAACACTTTCATAAAATCCGTAACATGATCTTTAAAACATTACACCATTTTGTCTTGTTTGACCATGGGTTGTCTAAACAAGATAAAACGTCATTTAATACATTAGTATTTAAGTAAAAGAAAATGTATTAAACTTGCATTGATTTAACACACATACAAAATGTTTTAAACATTTAGTGTTTTACGTATGTTGTATAAAATAGTTATGATAATTATTTTTATACTAATGAGGTGTCGAAAAACTAAGAATATTATACTTAATAATATAAATAGTTTTTCTCAAATAAAAATTAATGACAATATCGAAGTTGTAACTTAATATGTCATTAACCTCACATATACAACTAGTATTAGAATAAATGGAACACACTCCTTAAATTTTTATTTTCTTTTTAAAAAGAGTGATCGTGAGGGTCAAGAAAGATTTCGAGTACATATCAATTCATTATTCAAATTATGATTGATATCATCATCGAATCTAATTGACAAGTTTTCGAGTGTGGACATGAAATTGGAGTCATTATTTGTTTAGCTTCAAGATAACATCAAAACATGATGAAACATATTTTCTTGAATCTACATACTCAATCACACTCGATTGTTATGAAAATAATGACGTCCTCTCAAGACGAAAATAATATGCATCGGATCATAACTCACACTTATGTTGAAGATGCCATGTTAAGTCTTCTTGTCCAATGGTTGTGTTCCAAACTTTAAACTAACATGTTTAAAAGATGCATAAAATACACAACCAAGAAGGATTTACAACTTGGATGTTTCATCCGAAATATACAAGTAATTTACATTGCAATGCAATTGGTAAATGTGTCATTTCCAAAAAACCAAACACGAGCAAACAAACAACATATGTAAACTTTGCTCATGAACAAATCAACACTCAAAGCCACATGTCTAGTAAAAGTGTCACACATAATATGTTATTAACTATTATTTAAGTCATCAATCTTTGAGAATATCACATGTATTTCTCTTATCAAAAGATTGACAAAAGATAACCTATATCTCATGCATCTCATTTTCTTTGTAACATGAATGGTTATGTTACAAGAGAATACATTGCATCCTGTTAAAAAATATAGGATATTAGAGTTGAATAATAACCCAATACAACATGTGTCATTGCATAAACAAGTAAAATTGGTCATACACTAAAATACTTGTTTCACAAAGCATTCGTAAGAGTGATAAGTTTCCTCTTAGAAAAGCATATTTGTTGAAATATACAATATGTCACATTTTTAATATAATGCTCACAAGATCTATTGAGGTATGTAACCTTCACTAGATTCTTTCTCAAGATATACAATGGAGCATTCTTGAAACACACACGATATAGTAGGTTCTACATTGTATCACATTAGAGTGTCTCTTGGTTCTAGGAAACCAAATCAAGTTAAAATAACATGTAACAACTCAACAAACAAAGATGATGTCCAAGAGATCATAAAATACACCTTCTTCATCAAATAACCTCTAAATCTCAAATACGAAATTAAAAACATTTCACTTGCCTTTGTTAGGAGTTGTGTAAGACATGTCATTCTCTTAACCAAATTTGAAAGTGTGGTTAGTTGAGTCAAAGTTGAATAATATTTAAGAAACTAATTCACTAGAAATTCGAAATTTAGTGGAGCCGTCCGTACAAAATTTTCTGTAACGTTCGGATTTTTCTTACTTATAAATAATGGACCATTTCACACTTCCAACTTGATTTTTCCAGTCACTTTTCTCTGGTCTAATCCCTCCTCACTTAGATGACTTTCTTTGATCATTTGGAGAGTCTTAGTTTGTTTAAGAGTGATCCAATCCTCCATTCAAGTGATCCTCTTCATTCCTCTTGATTAGCAAGAGAAGAACACAAAGTATCCAAGTAGATACAAAGTGTTGTCATCCCTCTTGATTAGCAAGAGAAGAACACAAAGTATCCATGTAGATACAAAGTGTTGTCATCCCACTTGATTAGCAAGAGAAGAACACAAAGTATCCAAGTAAATATAAAGTGTTATCATTCCTCTTCATTTGCAAGAGAAGAACTTAAGGTATCCAAGAAGATACAAGAGTTGTAGTTGTTAGGTCTTGTAACATTTGTTACATTCTTGATTGTATCATAGCATACATCCAGATCATTTTTCTTTTGAGAATTTGTGAGGGAAGATCATTGTGATCTTGTCGAGATCTTGGAGATCTCTTGAAGCCATTGGGCTTGTGTGATTGATCAAGTGGATCAAGGGTAGATCATGTAGATCGAGTCAAGTGGAAGTAGATTATAGTGATTGTGTCGAGATCTTGGAGATCTCTTGAAGCCATTGGGCTTGTGTGTATTGATCAAGTGGATCAAGTGTAGATCGGGTAGATCGTGGTAGATTGGTGCTAGCTAGGATTAGCACTCGACATCTAGCTTAGTGTCGGAAATAGGATTAGCGACGTGTAAGGTGTAGATCGGGTAGATCGTGGTAGATTGGTGCTAGCTAAGATTAGCACTCAGCATCTAGCTTAGTGTCGGAAAACAAGTTAAGCAACGTGTACGGTTTTCTCCGCCTGAAGGGAGTTTGTTGATTAGTGAAGTAACTCTCGAGTTGGGTACTCGAGGAGTGGAGTAGGGCAAAGAGGAGCTTCGTGACCAAACCACTATAAATCACCGTGTCCGGTTTGCGCCTTCTTACTTATCTCTTTACTTTCATTTCATTCTTTATCGCTTTATATTTGCATTGCGTTTTTGCTTGTGTGGCTAGTTGGTTATGTTATGTTGATTATCTATGTGTCGTGTTTTGATTGTGCATATGTTGTAGTTTACTATATTCATCTCTTGATGCTATATGATCATAGTTGACACTTTTCATGTCACATCACACTTGATTGGGAGTTTGATACAAAAGTTTTAAATTTTTAGATGGAAACGTATTCAACCCCCCCCCTCTACGGTTTCCACAGACGTCAGTGTGATTTCCCCTCATATGTTGTGAGCAGCCTGAGTCCAAATGTCAAAGGACGATCTGTGTGATTTGCATTTGAAAACAGACAGCAAAAAAGAGTTTGGAGTACCGGATCCCCAATTTAAGTTGGGGTCAAGTTGGTTAGTAGGAACAGAAGCATCATTTGCCTGAGTCTCAGTAGAAGTTGTACTGCTAGTGGAAGTTGCCTTTTTCTGTTTGTTTCTACGTTGGTACATAGTTAACGATGTATGAGGATTGTTATAAAATCTCTCAGTGATGACACTTTCACTAGTACTAACATGTTTGGGTTGTATTAATGGCACCATTTCGGATTTAGTAGACCTGATTAAAGGGCACTATTCTCCTACAGGGAATTTCCTTCCAGTTGGCTTCCATTGACGTACAGGCACTACTTTAGACTTAGTTATCCTAGTTAAAGGGCACTGTTCTCCTAAAGTGAATTTCCTTCCAGTGGGCTTCCATTGATAACCAACATTAGCAAACATAATTCATGTTGCTGTCCAAGTTTGCTTGACATGCTTGGCTCTCCAAACTTGCTTGACAGGGGTTTTGTTGGATGACTTCAAAAATTTCTCAACACATTTATCATTATTACCCGAAATTAAACAATCATTACATGTTTTGCAAAGTGATTTAGGATTTGAATTATGATTCTGTTTGTTCAAATCTGACTTATTGTTCCTCATGTGGTCTTCTACTTTCTTCTTAGGAACACTTTTAGCTTGTGAAGTCCTATAATTCTTTATATTTCTCCTAGGTTTTAACTCGCTAGCTTTAGTGTCTCTGTTAACTCCTGTAGAAGGACTGATGGGAATCTTAGGCTTTTTCACTTCCAATTGCTGAACATGTTTTGATGTGTTGGGATCTGAAGTTTCCAAGGGTGCCTCAAAGGTTACAATCTTGTTCTTAATCATTGAGGATGATGCAATAAACCTATCTCACTTGCTATCAGGCTTAGGACATGTGCCAATGATGTATTCTAAGAGTTCCTGAGATCGTTTAGTGAGGAAGCAAGCATCTACAACTGCACTATCAAGTGGTTTATCTATCCTATCCTCTTCTATGATCTCACGAAGGGTGTCAAGGCTATCCTTAATTTGATTGAGGTATACTTGATGGGCAAACCTATTGTTCCTAAGGGGAAGTGGAATAGGCACAACATCAACAGCATACTTACTACAAGCAGAAACCTTTGGAACAATTTTATTACAAGTGATAATTTGCATTTTCCGTTTCCCCTGAGTCTTTAGATTCTCGATCTCATTTAGCAAAGAAGTTATCTTTTCATTGTGATTGTTTCATGTGACTTTAATTGAATCATATAACTCTTTGTAATGCTGTTTGACTTTTGAATTTTCAGCTCGAAAACACTCATTTTAATAGTGTAACTTATTGATGGTGTCTTGATATTGAAAATTTTGAGAATCTAAAGACGATGGTTTATGGGTGCTAATTACTTCACTCTTATTTGACTTTAATTAGGCAATTTGAGCCCTCAATTGTCGAATCATGTTTGTGTGAGCTTGAATTTTTTTAATCACGTTTGCTTAATTCAAAATATGCATCAAATTCAGGAGCATCCAAAGATGTCTTGGCATTTGAGATTTTCATTCTTTCTTCTAAATGTTGATACTTTAATTGCAAATTAAGATTATCAACTTCTAGTTTTGAAAAACGTTTAACCATGTTATCATGGTCATCATTTTGAATTTTCTCATGTAATTTCCAATTCTGTCCCTCAAGCTCAACAATACGATTCTGGGAAGCATTCTGTGTAATAGACAGTTCATGAAATTGACAAGCAGTTAGTGTAGCATCAGTAGCAGTATAAAACACATCCTGGGCAACACATTTAGCAATCAAATTCTCATTGGTGATGAGCATGTTTTTTCTCTCAATCTCACGACTCTTAAGTTCTATCGCACATTGGGACACTTCATTTTCCATATCTTTAAATACTGCTTTCATCTCATTTACGTCATTTCTAAGGGTTGTTTTGCATACCCTCAAAATGTTCCTTAAGAAGCTTAAAGAATGGAATAACCTCAGTTAAGTAGCATACTTTGGTTAATTCAAAACCTCTTTCCCCTTCAGTAATTTCCGTTGGTGTAATTCTCTTTTTAAAAGTTTTATCAAAATCAGCAAATAGTTGACAAAGAACATATACGCTAATTAGATTTTTACATTATGTGGGAAGAGTTAACGGAACTAAGTGCCTAGGTGTATTGTGAGGATACACCGTTGCAGCCGCTATTTTCCTAAGGGGTGGGGTATTGTCCTTAATTGCATCAGCCTTTCTCTTTTCTACATCTAAAGACCATAATATTTGTTCAGGAGTTAACTTAGTTTGAGATGAAAAGATAGTCAACCGATTTTGCTCATAGTAATTATGGGGTTTAACTATGACTCGTTTGGCTATACATTTTGGGTCCTTCATTTTTTTAGCTAATCTCTCTCTCTTTCTGTCTTCTATCTCATTACTCTCTTCAAGTGATGACACATCAGGGGGTGCATGAACAGTCCTAAGCATTTCATTTCCATCATATAAAGCAGGTTGGGCTACCTTAGCATTCCTAAGAAGAGCTAATTTAGGTTCACCTAAATTATATTCACTATGTTTATCACATAATTTTTTTTTGCTTTTGCATCATTTGAGCAGTTTGTCTGGTCTGGTCTTGTGTGTAAAACTTGTTCTCAATCTTGTTTTTCAACGTTTTAAGTCTGGAAAAATCATTTAGGAGTTTTGTTTATTTTTCTTTGAAATCTTGTTTTAATGTATTTACACTCTCTTGGACTTCCTGTTTTTGTTTAACAGTCTGATCTAGTTGTTTTCGCAAAGAATATAACTCCTTTTTCAATGTTTCTTCCCTTAAATTACGTTCAGTTATGAATGTACGCATTTGACCATCCATTTTCTGCTCACGTTCAGTTAGCTCAAATTTTGCACGTTGTTCATATATGGCCACCTGATCTTAATAGATGTAAAGTCTAGTGGTCAAGGTGTCATCAGGGATAAATGCAGTGTACTCATGCAATTCATGATCATCATTTATAATAGAAGATGCAAAACTAGGTACAACAGACGCTTCGTTGTGTTTCACATATTCTTCATATGGGATAATATCGTTATTTCTTATATTAGCAGTATCTGATTCAACAACGTTTTTTTGTTGTACTTTGTCAGGAATCTTTTGTTCATGCAACACATTATCATCATTAATAAAAGAAGATACCCCACTAGGTTCAACAGATGCTTCGTTGTGTTTCACATGTTGCACGTTGTTCATAGCAGTATCTGACTCAACGACGTTTGTCTATAGCTGATGGAGCTCTTTCTCTTGAGAATTCGGGCACACAGAGTTGCTATCGGCACTAACATACTCAAACACGCTTATCTGTTTTACATCTGGGAATCTTTTGTTTGTCAATCATGTCATACAATTTGAGTACCTCATAAATGACTGAATCCGTAGTTTTTAACATGATATGAATGTGCACGAGATTTTACAATTCTATGATTTAAACCGAGAAATAGATTCTTTCTCGAGATTTTACAAAATCAAGAAAAAAACCGTGAAATGATAATTGATATGTGTTATGATAATAGTTGGATCGGTAAAATGATTATTGATTGTGTGTTAGGAGTGATGGTCATTTGATAAACTAGGTGATATGTTGTTTAGTTGTGATTTGGTTTGCTTGACGCAAGTTATTATGATAAAATTTTGGTCTGAAAATTTAAAACCTCAATAACTTCATTTTGGAGCGATTTCAGGCTTCCTCGGTTTCACGGTCATTTTGACAGGTATTTCGCTGAAAACGAAGTTACGGTTCAAAAGTTATGGCTGTTTGAAGTTTTGACGTAAAAATTCAACTTTGATCAAACCGCAACTGATCAAATCGCAACAAGTCAAGTCACAATTAACCAAATCGCAATAAGTCAAATCGCAACTAACCAAATCGCAATAAGTCAAATCGCAAGTATCAACTCGCAACTGGTCAAATCGCAATCAGTCAAATCGCAACTTGTCAAATCGTAACTAATCAAGTCACAACTAGTCAAATCGCACTGACTCAAATCGCAGGCTCACTCAAATCACAACTCACTAGCAGACAGAACAGTCGCTTTCTTGCCAAATCGCAACCCACAAACGACAAAACAGTCCCTTTCCTTGCGGTTTGTCCTTTTTCCCTTTTTAAGTAAAAATCCAAATCGCAATACCAATGCACACTAAATCCCAACTGTACTTTTCCAAACAAAGCTCAAATCGCAGCCTAGAACATTTTACCGAGAACCAAATCGCAACGAAGAAAAAACAACACAATACCACTCGAATTCACTCTAACATCCAATAAACGAATGAAACAAGCAATCCAACTACCAAAACTAAGCTTATATAACAATCTTAAACAAGAAAGTACAAGCTTTTAACAGATCTAACCACAAACAAGGCCGAACCAACGATTTTTCTTAATATGCATTTCGATCCAAAAAAAACAAAAAAACCAACCTACTAATCCGTGAGTATTCTATGAAATGAACCTAGCCTTGGCTCTTGATACCAATTGTTAGTTACTCAAACATGAAACACTTGTAGTTCTTGTGATTCTTGGCCAATTATCTAGAGAGAGAAAGAGATGAGAGTGGGAGTTTCTTTAGAGAGATAAAGTGAGAGAAAAATATGAAGGTTAGATTAGAAGCTCCAACCCTCTCCCTAGGTGGAGAGGGGTATTTATACTTACATACATATGTGCCTCGAGTGGGTTGTAGAGTGAGCTGACAGTGGGTAAAGACTTGACCCACTCCATAAATACTAATTGTAACTAAGCTATTAATAATAATACTAATAATCCTACGAACTAGTTAATGCTAACAGATACTCGGGGTGACCGAGTCTTCACATAAATATTTATATTCCTAACAAAGTAGGTACAGATGAAAATACGCCACGAGTTGCACGATCCTTATCAACTTCGGCTTGGTGATGTTTGAGGTAATCATACGACAATCCATAAGATACGGTGTGTAGATTCTTGGATTGTCTGACGAAAGTCACATATTTTTGCCAATCTGGTCCAAGACATGTAAAACCCAAAAATTTGAAAGCATGGTAAAAGACAAAAATGCCCCTATGAATTTAAAATTTTAATAAAAGGTTTATAAAGTACCGAATTAATCCCGAATCTCTGGAAACGAGCTACAAATCAAGCGAGATAATTTTGAGACAAGTTCCTAATATTTTTTACAACGTACAAAAGAGTATAAATACACCTTAAATACTTTATGGGCCGAATGAATACTTTATATATTATTACAATTACTAATTAAACCTTATAAATAAGATTAAATACATTTAAATGCAAATTTAAGGAAAGTAATTATGCACATTATTGGGCCATTAATTTTCACATGTTTTCCAGCCTATCCCTCCCCCTATCACGGCTTGTTTCCCTAGTATGAATAACAAACCCAATTTAACCCTAAAACAATAGCCGACAAAAATAAAAACACACACATAATTCACCCACTCTTGATAAGAATTTTTGGAGAGCATCTGGTATTTTTCGGGGGTTGTTCAACATCCAAGGAGGCTGAGAAAAATAGGGTTTGGCTGGTGGTTCGTTATTTTGGGTCGTGGAGAGTTTTCTTCTTGAGTTTGCTATACGATAGGTATAATTCGTGATTCTTGTTTCCATATGTTATAAAAATTATCTAGAATTTTTATAGTGATCTATGGGTCAAATATAACCTGAGAAAAATAAGAAACTCGAATCATGCATGGTTTTTGAGCCATTTTGAATTAAATGGGTTAAAACACACCTATTTTCCAAAATACGTGATACGATTTTTCTGAGGGTCATATTTATTTTATTTGGACCTTATATGATGTGTATGTTCTGGGAAAAATGTTGGAATAATTTATAAAGGCCTAGATGAGTCGTTGTAATTATTGTGGTTAAAAACGTGCCTAAAATCAAATAAATACCATACGATTTTTCTGTGTTGGTTTTATAATTTTTCTGAGTTCTTTATACATCTAATAACATGGGAAAAATATTGGTTTGATTTTTGGAGGCTTATACGAATTATAGTGGAATTAATTATAAACTGGGTTTTTGAAAATCAAAGGAAGAAAAAGAAAATAAAAGTAATCGATCTGGTTTTTCTGATTAGGGTTTGAATCTGGAAGTTTGATGATGGTTTAAGGTTGATATAATGATGACCTAATTATTGGGTAATGATTGATTAAATTAGGGCTTGTAATTTTCATTTAAAAAGTATATCCGATTTGAAATTAATTAAGAAGGGGGTGTTTTGTAATTTTCCAAACTGTGGGTTATTTTTGTAAGTCATATTAGATCTGGGAGAATGTGAAAAATTATAATATGGGGTCCTTATGTGTAAATATTGCAAGAAAATGAATTTATGATAATTAAAGGGTATGTTTTGTAAATTATTAAAAGAGAGGGACTAAAGTGTAATTTCTGGAAATTTGAAGTCAATCTGAGTAAATGATGATATTAAGGGTGTTTTGTGCAAATTTGAGTATTTATGGGCTTAATGTGTAATTAATATGGAATTATGATTTAATTTATAAGTTTTGTAAACTTGAGGGAAAAAAAATGTAAATACTGGAAACTTGAGGTCATTTTGAGTAAATATGCGAAACTAATGGGTTAAACCGTACCATGCATGAAATTAAAGGGATACATTCTGTAAATAAAATAAAATAGAGGTTAGTGGTGTAATTAAAGATAATATATGGATTAAATTGTAAATTATGTAACTTTAAGGTTTATTTTGTAACTTTTATAAATAAAGGGTTTAAAGTGTAAAATATGGAACTTGATGGACTAAAGAGGTAATTCTGAATAAATGAGGTATTTAAATGAGTAACTTATGATATTTCCATTCTAGACCTTTAATTTGATATATTTACAATTAAAACCCTAAACTATGTAAACTTGTCATATTTAACCCTGAACTTTTATAACTTGCTAAAGTCAACCCTAATTCATTAATGAGACTAAATTAATGACTTAACTAAATCATGATAGTTAATCTTACTAATTATAGTAACCTGCTAAATAAGGGAACTTTCTAAAAATGGAAACCTGCTAAATATAGAAAGTTACTTAATATGGAAAGTGGGATCTTTAGTAATTCTGTTGTTACTCCTCTAGGTGTGAAGAGGGAGTGATCCATTGTCTGTCATTGATCATCCTTTGATTTCTTCTATTCGGGTGCTAAGGTACAGATATTCTGCTTCTTTATTAAGAGGCCTTCATTCTCTCATTATGATTCATGTTAGGGTTTCCCTATACCATTGCTATGTTCCCTTCATTCATGAACCCCGATTATTGAACCATCATGATATTGAACCTTTGCTTATGAACCTTTGATTATGAACCTTTGATTATGAACCTTTGCTTATGAACCTTTGCTTATGAACCATGATTATGAACCTATGATTATGAACTTATGAAACATGATATTGACCTATGCAAGTAAACTAAAAACATGATTCATGATACTTGACCTTTACCCTCAGTTTGATACTACGAGCCACTCACTAGGCATGAGGGTTTCATGTCCATGTCAGTCGATGCACCGATGGCATGACTCTAGGGCAGGAGAGTGATGACCTGTCCCATCCCTGCACGTTTATGTTTATGATTCATGTTTATGTAGAGGCAGATTATGGCCACCGGGGGCGTATGGATGCATCCTAGATTTGTTCATGTTCATGTTATGTTATGTTATTCATGGTGACTGATGGTGTGTGCGATACACGTCTTTCACACTCCGGGAGCTAGCTACTCCAACCCATGATTGAGGACACCCCTCATATTTACAAGATACCCATGATTGAGGACACCCCTCATATTTACAGGATATTAAGAGGTCTCCCCTCTGCATGTTTACGATTATGATTATGATTATGATTTCATGTTATGTTATGGGCTCGTAGTGGATTTTTGACTTCCTTTACCATGTACCCTTTTACCTTTCCTTATGATACCATGTACTCTTACCTTTCATCTTGATACCATGTATTCATGCTTCCACACTCTTTTACTCATGTAAATTATACATTATACTACTGCTTGTTACGTTATATCTGTTCACTGAGCTCTAGTAGCTCAGCCGCGTTTCTTTTCCGCGGCAGGTTTTAGTTGGAAGCGGAGTAAGAGTGAAGAGACTTTGGACCTAGAAGACTTTGAGTAGAAGCCATTAGAAGAGATGTACTTATGGATTTGTTAGGCAGCTTTTATTATCCTTTGTAAAACTTTGTATTTCAAGATTTCATTTGTAACCTTTGAGAATCTTTGTATTACTATTGATTGTATGCTTTGTTTAATCTGATATGAAACCATTAGTGTGATACTTCTACCCTTGCCGGGTTGGGGTGTTACAATTATGGTATCAGAGAAACAGGCTGCAATTTCGTAATACATTTACCCTTGACCTGTGTAAGTTAGAACTACTAAGCTTTCCCTGTAGGCGCTCGTAAGTCAACCTTTGAATATTGCTTTAGGATTTCCCATAGGAACCTAAGTTTTGACCGGTGAGAAATGGGTAGACTATAAGGCATTCGTTTAAGTACCTTTGCTTCCGCATCACTCTGATTCGTGCCTTGCTTTTGGTTAGATCCTGTTGATACCACTTCTGGAAAGTGAAAGCTTATGCTTTGCACCACCTAAGTGTTGAACCTGATTAAATCTTGAAGAGATTGAGAATTACATAATGGCCTGACACTAATTGATCCTTATCTTCAAATCCCTTTTGTTAATCATTCTGATAATGACCCGCATTTCACTCTGATTCTTTTGTTAATCACTTTGACGCCTCTTCAGGCATTCTGAGAACCTCTATGGCGATGACGTACTGGATATGTTTTGCTATTTGATAAGTATCTATGAAGTTTCCGACACTATTGATTTCGTTTTACCCATCTCTGTCCTTATGAGAAGTCTCGTGGTATGTAACCATGAGTATAAGAATGTTTTCTTCCTCACTTCTAATGATGAAGCTTTGATTTGCGAACCGTGTCTCTTTGAATAGTTAACTTCGATTTTGTTCTGACAAGGAAATTGTGGAATGATCAGTCAAATATTGACAACTACCCTTCTATGTCTCACCTTTGGCGTTTGCAACAATTTTGAACTTCCGACTACGATTACCAATTGTCAAACCCTTTGCTATCTCTATTACTCTGGAGACGCGTGTGTTACTTTCACGGTATGAAGTTTTCCTAGAAACCATTTCGTACACCAATGAATGAACCTCATCGTAGAAGCCTTTTGGCACCTTGAGTTTTTCTGAACATGAACCTTGTATTGAACGTTATTTGGCACCCTGAACTTCTTGAATATAATCCCTGTTGGACCACCAAGTTTTTCTGCCGGAGTATGAAGTAAGATTTGACATGATACCGAGAGATTCTAGTCACTAAACGAAGATGTCTTTCGGATCATACCAATTGACTAGAGCAACCGGGAAGAGTAGCAACCGAAGACCAGGAAGTGAGTTTACTTAAGTGTATCTTCTGGGCATGCTTTAGTTTCGTTCGCGATAAAGAAGGATGGTACTGGAAATATGTACGGAAGCTGAACCGTATTACTGTTAGGAGGCAATATTCCTCCACCCTGGAACGACTATGTGTTTTGTTTAAATTCAGAGCGCGAAGTTTTCTATCTGATGAATTGATTTTATTCTTGAAATCTCCTTCTATATTCGTAAACGACTACTATGACGGTTAGTGACGCTAATGGTATTAGCTGGAGCTCTGACTGTTTCGTGAATTTGATAAATGATGTTTTCTCGTAAGTACTTGGGCAAATGGTCATTGTATGACTTAATGGTACGTTCAGAAACGAGGAAGAGCATGAAAATCATATTTTTGGCACCTTGATAGGAATTTGACGATCATTTGTGCATCCTGGGAGATGGATACTTATTGAGACAACTAGAAGCATTACTTCACTGCATGACCTGGAATTGACAACAACGGTGGCTACCCTGAAGAGAGAAGACGTTCACTACAAGACAGAAGTGTTGGCGATGCAGAAGAAGAAGTCTAGTCAAGACGGCGAACCTGGAGCTGACGAAGACATGCAGTCTCACTTCCCTATTCGTCTAGTTGTACTAAGATGAATTGAGAGCGGAAGCAGACTGTATGATGGAGAGACTGAAAGATCGTGCCAGAAATCCACCATACTCCATCACGTTCCAAGAAGGACTACAGGGGGCTTGATGACCCAGACACCAGTTTCCGATTTTGGTTTCAGACGAAGACAGATTAACAGGACTTGAAGAGATTGGAGGTGTTGAATGAGCGGAGTTTTGAAACAGACCCTCTATACTTGGAATAATTAATTCTATGAAGGCGGAAGTTTGGCGACTAACTTTCATTTCCGTTGACCCTCTTAAGTTTCGTTATCTAGTAATAAGTTCCTCTTATGATTTAAGCTCCCTAGAAGCATTTCAGTCGTGTTTATCTTTCGTATGATTCGGTGATGACTTTGTTTTTGAGAGATTTTGGCGAATTATGGAAGATATGATGTTTGTGACGGCGTACCCCACTTCTGCTACACAATCTGGGATCTTGATACTCGTGCGAATAGTTTTGTTTTCTCTCTTGACTATGATAATTGTTTTGTTGACCTCTGAGACTGTAGAAATACTAGGTGGATTAAGATAGGTGGTTTTGATTTCGATTTGAGATAAAGTATGACCATCATGAGGGCATATTTATATGATGCCAGTATTATGACGTCTGGCCAACGTGATAATACTTACATCATATAACGTGCACTTGTTGTGGGCATAGGATATCTTGGGGAATACTTAAGAAGTTTAGAAGTTGATCTCTGTTGAATTATCCGTGATCAGTGAGATTTTAGGTTCATTCTACCTATGCATTTAATCTGCTTTCATCGTTATACGACTGGATACGTTTGGATATTTGACACGCGTTGGTTGACCTCTGTACTTCCGATAAGGATCTTAGGTTCTGTGTAGAACTCTCTACCGTCTGTTTTTTGTCAGTATGGATTCGATCTGTTACTATTAAAAAGGTACTCCTACATTTTGCTATATGTACGTTTCGCATCCGTTGATTATGTTTCATTATGACCTGCTATGAGTAATTGAGGCTTTGGATTTTGAGGAGCAAAACTTGTTTGTTTATGAGAGCACCTATGAAAGGTTATACTGAAGTCGAGACTATTTGAGAATCTGAAGAGTTTGAACTCATATACCACTCCCATGTTCGCTACAATTCGATACGTTTTCATCTGATTTGACTATTTCTATTCCACAGACGAAAATCCGTCAATCCTACATCTTCCCCAAACCTCTTCTAATGGGATGCGTTCATCATCTATTACGTTTGGTATATCATTCTATTGACGTGAATCCTGAGCGTTATGTCTTTCTGAGGAAACCGAAATTATTTGATCGGCAAGATTGAGTCAGGAGAAAATACTTGGTTTGGAAGAACCTGTTCGAGCGTGAGAATGTTTTGTTGATCGTTTGCAACTTACTACGACTCCGTTTAACTTTGCGACTTCAAATTTCGAGGACGAAATTTTTCTGTTAGAGGGGAAGAGTTGTAAAACCCAAAAATTTGAAAGCATGGTAAAAGACAAAAATGCCCCTATGAATTTAAAATTTTAATAAAAGGTTTATAAAGTACCGAATTAATCCCGAATCCCTGGAAACGAGCTACAAATCAAGCGAGATAATTTTGAGGCAAGTTCCTAATATTTTTTACAACGTACAAAAGAGTATAAATACACCTTAAATACTTTATGGGCCGAATGAATACTTTATATATTATTACAATTACTAATTAAACCTTATAAATAAGATTAAATACATTTAAATGCAAATTTAAGGAAAGTAATTATGCACATTATTGGGCCATTAATTTTCACATGTTTTCCAGCCTATCCCTCCCCCTATCACGGCTTGTTTCCCTAGTATGAATAACAAACCCAATTTAACCCTAAAACAATTGCCGACAAAAATAAAAACACACACATAATTCACCCACTCTTGATACGAATTTTTGGAGAGCATCTGGTATTTTTCGGGGGTTGTTCAACATCCAAGGAGGCTGAGAAAAATAGGGTTTGGCTGGTGGTTCGTTATTTTGGGTCGTGGAGAGTTTTCTTCTCGAGTTTGCTATACGATAGGTATAATTCGTGATTCTTGTTTCCATATGTTATAAAAATTATCTAGAATTTTTATAGTGATCTATGGGTCAAATATAACCTGAGAAAAATAAGAAACTCGAATCATGCATGGTTTTTGAGCCGTTTTGAATTAAATGGGTTAAAACACACCTATTTTCCAAAATACGTGATACAATTTTTCTGAGGGTCATATTTATTTTATTTGGACCTTATATGATGTGTATGTTCTGGTAAAAATGTTGGAATAATTTATAAAGGCTTAGATGAGTCGTTGTAATTATTATGGTTAAAAACGTGCCTAAAATCAAATAAATACCATACGATTTTTCTGTGTTGGTTTTATAATTTTTCTGAGTTCTTTATACATCTAATAACATGGGAAAAATATTGGGTTGATTTTTGGAGGCTTATACAAATTATAGTGGAATTAATTATAAACTGGGTTTTTGAAAATCAAAGAAAGAAAAAGAAAATAAAAGTAATCGATCTGGTTTTTCTGATTAGGTTTTGAATCTGGAAGTTTGATGATGGTTTAAGGTTGATATAATGATGACCTAATTATTGGGTAATGATTGATTAAATTAGGGCTTGTAATTTTCATTTAAAAAGTATATCCGATTTGAAATTAATTAAGAAGGGGGTGTTTTGTAATTTTCCAAACTTGTGGGTTATTTTTGTAAGTCATATTAGATCTGGGAGAATGTGAAAAATTATAATATGGGGTCCTTATGTGGTAATATTGCAAGAAAATGAATTTATGATAATTAAAGGGTATGTTTTGTAAATTATTAAAAAAGAGGGACTAAAGTGTAATTTCTGGAAATTTGAAGTCAATCTGAGTAAATGATGATATTAAGGGTGTTTTGTGCAAATTTGAGTAATTATGGGCTTAATGTGTAATTAATATGGAATTATGATTTAATTTATAAGTTTTGTAAACTTGAGGGACAAAAAATGTAAATACTGGAAACTTGAGGTCATTTTGAGTAAATTATAATGTTAAGATGGTTCGGGATAAGTTTGGATAATTATGGGGGCTAATATGTAATTACTTTGAATTTATGATTTAATATATATGTTTTATAAATAAAGGGGACTAAAAGTGTAAATATGCGAAACTAATGGGTTAAACCGTACCATGCATGAAATTAAAGGGATACATTCTGTAAATAAAATAAAATAGGGGTTAGTGGTGTAATTAAAGATAATATATGGATTAAATTGTTAATTATGTAACTTTAAGGTTTATTTTGTAACTTTTATAAATAAAGGGTTTAAAGTGTAAAATATGGAACTTGATGGACTAAAGAGGTAATTCTGAATAAATGAGGTATTTAAATGAGTAACTTATGATATTTCCATTCTAGACCTTTAATTTGATATATTTACAATTAAAACCCTAAACTATGTAAATTTGTCATATTTAACCCTGAACTTTTATAACTTGCTAAAGTCAACCCTAATTCATTAATGAGACTAAATTAATGACTTAACTAAATCATGATACTTAATCTTACTAATTATAGTAACCTGCTAAATAAGGGAACTTTCTAAAAATGGAAACCTGCTAAATATAGAAAGTTACTTAATATGGAAAGTGGGATCTTTAGTAATTCTGTCGTTACTCCTCTAGGTGTGAAGAGGGAGTGATCCATTGTCTGTCATTGATCATCCTTTGATTTCTTCTATTCGGGTGCTAAGGTACAGATATTCTGCTTCTTTATTAAGAGGCCTTCATTCTCTCATTATGATTCATGTTAGGGTTTCCCTATACCATTGCTATGTTCCCTTCATTCATGAACCCCGATTATTGAACCATCATGATATTGAACCTTTGCTTATGAACCTTTGATTATGAACCTTTGATTATGAACCTTTGCTTATGAACCTTTGCTTATGAACCATGATTATGAACCTATGATTATGAACTTATGAAACATGATATTGACCTATGCAAGTAAACTAAAAACATGATTCATGATACTTGACCTTTACCCTCAGTTTGATACTACGAGCCACTCACTAGGCATGAGGGTTTCATGTCCATGTCAGTCGATGCACCGATGGCATGACTCTAGGGCAGGAGAGTGATGACCTGTCCCGTCCCTGCACGTTTATGTTTATGATTCATGTTTATGTAGAGGCAGATTATGGCCACCGGGGGCGTATGGATGCATCCTAGATTTGTTCATGTTCATGTTATGTTATGTTATTCATGGTGACTGATGGTGTGTGCGATACACGTCTTTCACACTCCGGGAGCTAGCTACTCCAACCCATGATTGAGGACACCCCTCATATTTACAGGATACCCATGATTGAGGACACCCCTCATATTTACAGGATATTAAGAGGTCTCCCCTCTGCATGTTTACGATTATGATTATGATTATGATTTCATGTTATGTTATGGGCTCGTAGTGGATTTCTGACTTCCTTTACCATGTACCCTTTTACCTTTCCTTATGATACCATGTACTCTTACCTTTCATCTAGATACCATGTATTCATGCTTCCACACTCTTTTACTCATGTAAATTATACATTATACTACTGCTTGTTACGTTATATCTGTTCACTGAGCTCTAGTAGCTCAGCCGCGTTTCTTTTCCGCGACAGGTTTTAGTTGGAAGCGGAGTAAGAGTGAAGAGACTTTGGACCTAGAAGACTTTGAGTAGAAGCCATTAGAAGAGATGTACTTATGGATTTGTTAGGCAGCTTTTATTATCCTTTGTAAAACTTTGTATTTCAAGATTTCATTTGTAACCTTTGAGAATCTTTGTATTACTATTGATTATATACTTTGTTTAATCTGATATGAAACCATTAGTGTGATACTTCTACCCTTGCCGGGTTGGGGTGTTACAAGACACCCCGTAGGACCTGATCCCATATTGATGTTTAAGGTAATCATGCTATCTTCTATTGTTGAGTCTTCGTTCATCTGTGTCTGAGCACATGCTAGCTGATTAAACCATTCATTCCCCTGTGTAGTATCTTCATCTAGCCAACAGACAACATTTGATCTTTTAGAAGTCTTCCTGCTGGATGATGTAGCCTTGGTCTTGGGAGGTGAATGAGGCTGATCATGGTATTATTGAAACTCCATTTCTTTAGTTGCAAAGTGCTCGAACTGATGCTCCATCTCCGTAGGACCTGATCCCGAAGCCTTTGGTGGTTGTTGTTGGACCGACGAGTTCTTTAAGTTGTGATCCAGATCCTTCGACACCCTTCTGTTTCTTTTCTTGGGTGTTTGGATCTTGATCTTCGTCCTCTCTTGGACGTTTACCCTTATCAGCCTCAACTTTAAAAGATTCGTTTTCAAGATTGGCTTGTATAGCCTCATATAGGGCTATTTCTTCTTTAGTTGGAGAGGTAATGCCTACGAGTCTTGTTAGGAGTTCGAGTTGGAAATCTTCAGTAGTTAATTCCTTAGGTTTTACTGGTTAGGTTGAGAAGACAAGAGGAACCGAAGCTACAATATTCCTAACTTTGTCTTCAAGATTGGAATCGATATGCTCTTCTATCTGCTGTGACACAAACTTGGGCAAATACTTCTTTACATACACTTTGGTATTGCCCTTAACTTCTTTGAGCAATCGGTCTTTGACATTGTTTTCAAGAAATTCATCCATTTGTGATTTGGTTTCTTGAATCTCTTTTACTTGTGTGGCAAGGCATTTGACCATATTTGTTAAGTCTTTTACTTTGTCACTGAGCTGGTTGTCTTTCTTTGCATGCGCCAGCTTTGCTGCCTTTTTGACCTTTTCAACCTGTTTCAACCTAGGGATCTTCTTCGTTTTCTTGCTTTTCAGGATTGTTTTTCCTTTCACTTCTTTTGTTGTTGCTTCAGTAGTTGGTGATATTACTTCAACCCTTTTCAGCCTAGTTATCTTATTCGTTTTCTTGCTTTTCAGGATAGTTTTTCCTTTGAACAAGTCCTAGTTGATGCAGACTCATCATCATACTTGGAAAACCCGACATGACCTTCTTTGAAAGCTCTATCATACTCTCTGTAAGCTTTTGTTTTCTTCACTTTTTCAGTCATCAGAGAATCAGGTAGTCTAATCCTTTGCTTTCGTATGCTGCTTTTGGGGATATGGACTGAACTGATGGTCTTGTCCATCTTGAGTAGATGCATTTCACGGTCTTCAAGTCATGCAGAGATATCAACATTGTCGTCAATGAGATGGACGATGATAAGCTTGGTGAAACGGACAAACGGGATTTTGGTTAAAGGATTTAGAGATGTCGGTTTTTGAATTTGATAGACCAAATCATCCCAGATAGGTTGAGCAAAGTCAATCTCTTTTTTATTTACTATTCCCTAAAAGATTTGAAGGTGAGGTAGACAGGGGTTCTCGTGACCACTATCTCTTCTTGTAACAGATCTGGCCAGGATGTAGTAGATCATTCTCCATGGTTGTGGGATGCACTTGGCTTCAACCCATGAGATCATTATCAATGGTTTTTCAGGTTGTAGATCGTAGCCAATATCTACCATAAAGTCAAGAACTTCTTCTTCTGTGGGTGTCGGGTAGAATTTGTTTTCAGGTTGAGGTGCTTCTGGAAGTAGTAAGGCCTTGCGAAGGTAGTCTTTGTCGACAGTGACCTCCTTGCGGTCCAGCGTGCATGTGAAATATGTCTCTCTTAAGTTTAGCTTCAAAGTATCCCACATTTGATGGATATAGAATTTTGGAACACTAGCTGACTTATCCAGCATACTCCTGCACGAGTTTTGCTTGAGAACCTCGATAGCAATTTCACAGGTTGGTTCAGCACACTTGATCTTGTGAAATTCTACCCTTGCGTTGTTTTTGCCAATTTATGCTTTATAGCCTTGTGGGAAAACTTCAGCCTTTGTGAGCATTGGGAGTGGTTGTTGTTGTGGTGCAGCCATTTGAGATATCTGAAACATCATACAAACACAGATTTGCAGGATACATGAAAGTTAGCAAATAGTTAAACTTGTTGTTTCACATATGATCCTTTTATTGCTTAATTTTATTTTTAAGGTTTAAACATATCATTTTGATTTCTTGTATTTGTTCAAAGAGCTATTTTGACAATTTTCAACTTATGTGAATTCCGACAATATAATTATTACAGATATCAAATTGTGACAGGTTGGCCAATTTCGACAATTTTACCAATTTTGACAGAATTATGGTCCAATTTCGATAGTTATGACTTTTGAAGACATTTGGCCAATTCCGATGAAAAAGATCTCAATTGCAATAAGTCTTGTCCAATTGCGATAACCACCTGAATTGCGATAAGTTATGCACAATTGCGACAAACATATGAAATATTGATAAACTTGTCCAATTGCGATAAACATATGGAATTTCGATAAACTTGCCCAATTGCGACAAAAACTTGTATTTCGACAAGTTTTAGACAATTGCGACAACTTTATCCAATTTCAATTGATTTTGCAATTTTGATAGAGTTTATCCAATTTCGATAGATATGGCAATTTCGAAAGAACTTGACCAATTTCGATAGATATGGCAATTTTGACAGAACTTGACCAATTTCGATGGAACTTGACCAATTTCGATAGAAATGGCAATTTCGACAGAACTTGTCCAATTTCGATATATTTGCCAATTTCGATAATTTCTTATACAAGAAATTTCGATAACTACTGTATTCGTACATGATTCTTGGTTCTTTGTCGAAATTTGGTTTTCCTGTTTAATTAAACAAATTCACAAGTTATTCTATGCTCCTTAAACCTTTTATATCACACTAAATCACAACAGCTAACAATTTCGATAAATCCTGTTCATCAGATTATCGAAATTCATCAAGACTTGTTAAAAGTTTGTTTGATTTGTACCATTAGTTTCACATGATGTTCCTGAGTTCTATGTCCAAGTCTTAACACTTTTTAACTACATAATCAAAAGTTAGACCTTATACGCGTTCGACTTAAACCCTAATTATCTAAATCACATCAGTTTTGATTATGGGTTCAATTCAATGGTTGATTCATGCAATTCGACACATATAAAAAATCTCTCAACAGCTTAATTACACTACAACACACATATACGATTTCCCCCAATTCAACGTATGAACCCTAAATTTGAACATGCATTAATCTCGTTTCTGGGTTCAATTAAACATACACAACATGTTAATGGACTAATTCCGAAAACAACCCACTAATCAATTGCAACTAAATCACTCAGAATCAAGAAATCCGACACAAGATAAACCCTAGAATTTTAAACTTCGATTACGCAAAATTGGACCGTTGGATCAATAAATCCTTCAAAACCGTTTCTTATAATCATACAATAAACATGTTTTTACTCACAGAATTGAAGAAACTTGAGACGGATTTGCAAGTTGATGCTTAGTCGTGGATTGCGGTAAGTGTGTTATAACTGTGGTTGGTGAAAAATACTGACAGTGGAGTAAATGTGTAGTAAATGCACTATTTCTTTGTTTTATTAGTCTTTTCACCTTTCCCTCTTAGTCACATTTAGTCCCTAAACTGTGTTGTACGTTTTTCAATCAAAGTCCTAACTCACAATTTTAGCTTTAGATTAAACATGTTTTTGGCAATAACAACTTTAATACTCCCCCACGACTTATGAGTATTTGAAAACACTTTTAAGATCAAGGAGAGTATTACTCAGATGATATAACCACCATTTTGTGAAGCAACAATTTTTTAAAGAAAATACGCAAGTACAAATTTCAATGAATCCTTTCTCTCCCTCAACACTTGTTCAGAAATAAATGTTAATGTGTTGAAATGAACAATGTGTTGATGAAGATTTTGTACTTGCATTTTTTATTTTTTTAATTAGAGATTAAAATTGAAAAATCTTTTTGTGTTTTTGTCAAAAATATTTACAAAGATCGGTTTGATGTTTGTCTCAGTTAGTTATTTGTAAGAAAATTTTCCAATTCGTCTAGAGTCAAACATCTCATACCAATCTAGTGAACTAATTCCAAAAATCTTGCATGAGGCAAGGCTTTGGTGAATAATTCTGCCGGTTAGTATTCTGTACCCACAAAGTAAAGTTCAATTGTACCCTGTTCCACGTGCCCTTTGATTAAGTGGTAACGAAGAGCAATATGCTTGGACTTTGAATGTTGAACTGTGTTGCAAGAGATAGCAATGGCACTCTTGGAATCGCAGTACATTGGAATCTTATTGAAGACGTAACCATAGTCCATCAGTTGTGATCTCATCCAGATGACTTGAGCACAGCATGCTGACATGGCCACATATTCAGATTTCGTTGATGACAGTCATGTACAATCCTGCTTTTCGACTGCCAAGACGCGAGTTTGCCTCCTAGAAATTGTACTCCCCCAGATGTGCTTTTCCTTGTATCTAAGCATCCTGCTTGATCAGCGTCTGAAAAGGCAATTAGTTCAAAACCAGAATCCTTCGGATACCAGACCCCCAACTGAATGGTTCCCTTTATGTATCGAAGGATTCTCTTAACCTCAGAGAGGTGTGTTTCAGTTGGTCTAGACTGATAGCGGGAGCAAAGATATGTGGCAAATACTCTATCTGGTCTACTGGTTGTGAGATACATGAGTGACCCAATCATAATATGGTATTTGGTAGGGTCAATTGGTGTCCCATGTAAATCAGCATCTAGTTTAGGAGATGATGCGGACAATTGTGTATTATAGGTGTCGCAGCTTGTCATTCCATGTTTTTTCAAAATCTCTTGAGCATTTTTGGACTAGTTTAAGAAAATACCACGGGGTGATTGATGAACTTACAGTCCTAGAAAAACTTAAGTATACCCATCATGGACATCTCAAAGTTTTGTTTCATTAATTTAGCAAAAGAATTTGAGTATTTCTTATGTGTTGACCCAAAAATGATGTCATCCACATAAACTTGAACAATCAAGATGTCCTCCCCGTATTTTTGTATTAACAATGTTGGGTCAACTGATCCTTTGGTGAAATGATTGGCAATTAGAAATGCAGATCGGTTATCGTACTATGCCCTCGGGGCTTGTTTAAGGCCATAGAGGGCTTTCTTGAGCCAGTACACGTGGTTCGGATGCTCTGGTTAGACGAAGCCCTCTGGTTGTGTGAGGTATACTTTTTCACGGAGTTGTCCATTTAGAAATGTTGTCTTCACGTCCATTTGATATACGGTGATATTCTTGTGAGCAGCGTACGCCAAAAACATTCGAATAGCCTTAAGTCTTGCCACTGGTGCGAAAGATTCCTCAAAGTCGATACCTTCTTCTTGACTGAATCCTTTATCAACCAACCGAGATTTGTTACGAATAACCGTGCCATCAGCATCCAATTTGTTCTTCTAGATCCATTTCAGTCCGACAAGGTATACTCCGTCTGGTTTTTCTACCAATTCCCAAACTTCCAGACGCTTGAATTGATCAAGTTCTTCTTGCATTGACTCAATCCAATTGTCGTAAGTTAGGTCTTCTTTAATGTTTTTCGGTTCTGCTTGACAAAACGGTGAGTGGATAAATGCAAGTTTCGCCGTCTGTGTGGAGTCTCTTCCGTGTCATGACCGGATTTTCTGGATTACCAATCACGTTCACTAAAGGGTGATCCTTTTGTCTACTTGTGGGTTGAAGGGTAGTGTTGAAAATTTTGGTGCATATTTGACGGATCCAAATTGCTCGTTGACGACTCTGCTATATCGGGAATGGTGGGAGCCAGAGCAAATGGATTGAAAAATGCTTATCCATCATAATTGCGGGTGTGGGTACTTCAGAAGATAGGAGCGGATCATCAGCTGCAGTCGCAGTATTAGAATCTGTTTGTTCTACTGATTATGATGTTTCTGTTGGTGGTGCATCTTCAGCAACTGTTGTTGATGTAGTTACTGTTGTATCAGGTGCTTGAATATTGACGGGTTATGCAGCATAACTGGTGGATACATTGGAAGCACTACTAACGAGAGAGTCATCGAACAACATAGCAAAAAAATCTTCCAAGTCCTTGCGATTGAGAGAGAGAGGTGTAGCTGAATGATCAGGGAAGTTCAGACGGTTAGAATCGGGTCATAAGCTGTTTTGCTCAGACGCCATGTCCGTGGGTTCATCAAAATGAGCGTGTACGGTCTCTTGAATTTCTCGGGTTCGACGGTTCCAGATACGAAATCCTTTTGAATTTTCACAGTAGCCCACAGAGATTCCAATATCAGCTTTGGCTTTTAGCTTTCCAAGGTCATCACGATCATTATTTGTGTAACAGAGGGCCCCAATTACATGAAAGTAATTTATATTCGGTTTTCTTCTGTGAACAAGTTCATATGGGGTTTTGTTGTGCCTTTTGGTGATCATACATCTGTTTTGGGTGTAGCTAGCGGTGGAGACAGCTTCAGCCCAGAGGTAATCAGGTAATTGACCATTTATCAACATCATTCTTGCAGCTTCCACTAACATTTTGTTTCGTCTTTCGACCACTCCATTCTGTTCTGTACTGCGTGCAATAGATGTTTGGTGTTCAATCCCCACTTTCTCAAAATACTCCCGAAGAGTGTGATTCTTAAATTCTGTTCCGTTACCGTCCTGACTTTTCGAACTACATTCTGGAGCTGAACCTGAATTTTGGTGAGAAAGGTTGATGAACTCAAATAAGTACATTTTATTACTATCATTTATCCTATTTATTTGACTTTTTTTACTATATTATGTATGAGGATTGATACTTAATCGTTTACTTTTGTAATTCTCAGGTAAAAACAAGCATTTGGTGAAACTTAGCGATTTTGGACTAATTATGGAGCAAAACATGCATAAAGTTAAGAGTCTACTGAAATAAAGAAGATCAAGACTAAGCTGCTCCAGATGCACCGCATCTCACATATGACATGCGTCGCATCTCTATCAAGATATCACCAGATACGATCCAAGATACAAGAGGACATGCGCCGCATCTAATCGTGGAGTTACGCCGCATCTTCTGGCGGTGTACGAATATTCCTGAATATTATAATCTTGGACCCCACGCGAAGTTAAGTCAATGCGCCGCATCTACTTACTAGATGCGCCGCATCTTCCCTCAGACAGAAACTATAAATACCCCAAGACCAGACTAATTCAAAGAGCTTTTGAGTTCCAAAGTTTTAACCTAAGACCGAAGACCAGAAACCAAGGACGAATTCAGTCAAGGAGGCAGCACAAGACACACCCAAATCAAAGATACAAGAGCTGTAAGAAGGTGCTGCATGTGTTTAATTCATTAAGTAGTTTTGTTTTATTGTGTTAGCAAACTTTAATTCATCAGGATTGGTGGCTTGTGTAATGTGACAACGAAAGATTGCACTCCCTTTAATACTTGCTTTCCCATCAATTAAATTTAATATGTTGATGTCTTTGGTTACTACTTATTAGTGCCTTGATAACCTCTGTGTTTATTAGTGGCTTGCGGGCATTTGACTGCGGAAAATAATGTGGCTCCCACGGTTATTACTAAATTGATCACTTAGGAATAACTTTTAGACATAAGTAATCATTAAGGGTTTACTCGCCGATAAGAATAGGACCAACGAGAAAGGGTTAACTACATACACTTCATATAAAGCTATCAATAAAACAAGTGACAATCTACTTAATCATAAGGACAGCCATCTTATTGTCTCGAGTATCTATCTTTGTACGTGTGTGCTACTTGCTGATTCGTGCCTATTGGTTTATTTTATTATTTAATTGCAAACAAATCGTGCCAGTCTCTCAGGCTGAAACCCCCTTGCGTTAGGATATTAAAATACTGATTAGAATAACTAGATAATACGTTCCACTCTTAGTGATCGACACTCTACTTACCATTATATTCATACTGACCGGGTACACTGCTCGTTAGGTGTGTGTGTTATTGATAAGTCGGCTAAATATAAATTTAAAACTTGATTAGGCATTAAAACTGCCAAAACTTTACTCCAACGCACGACCGCATCAAGTTTTTGGCGCCGTTGCCGGGGAGTGAATTGTTATTATCTGTTAATTTGATTAGTATTTTAATTAGGTTTTTCTTTTTATTAGATTAATTGCATCATTGTATTATTTTGCATATTTGTTGTATTATGTGTTAATTGTTTTCTTTTATTTTTGTGTGTTTATTTTTGTTTGTGTGTTTAATTTTTGTTTTTATTTTTCGTATTTTTTCTGTTCTGCTATCGTTGTACTGTGCTAAATCAAACGATACGGCGCATCTGATTTATCAGATACGGCGTATTGCGTTTAAAATTTTTAAATACAACGCGTTTAATTAATTCGATACGACGCATCTTTTCCCCAAGATACGGCGTATCTGTTTTTAATAAGAAATTTTTTCTAAGCGATAAAGTAATACGACGCATCTGCTTTAGCAGATACGGCGTATCTGTTTTTGATAAAAAAAAAAAAAAAAAAAAAAAAAAAAAAAAAAAAAAAAATCTAAACGTTAACGCCATACGACGCATCTGCTTTCGTAGATACGGCGTATCTATTATTTTAATTAAAAACAGTTTGCGAATTATTAAACAGATACGACGCATCGATCTATATCGATACGGCGCATCTTTCTGAATCAAAAATCGATATTTATTTTTAAACGTAACGAAAATACGGCGCATTAACTTTCGTTAATACGACGCATTTAATTTTAATTAGATAAGCTGATTTTTGATTAATTAATTCGATACGGCGCATTCATAAATTCTAAGCGGCGTATCTATTTTCTGAATAAAGTCTGATTAAATTTTAACGATTATAAGATATGGCGTATCCAACTCTTTGGATACGGCGCATCGTCTGCAGATATCAGTAACTTTAATTTTTCGTATTCCGTTTTCGTTATTAATTATCTGATATATTACTTTCTCGAGCATACCCTACTGATATTTTTGTGTTGATTTCAGGAAGTGCATGACCAGGAGTTCTACTAAGAACTTGATTCAACCTTTCGAAGATCCTGAACGAGCCCTGCATTCGCTTAAAAGGCTTTTCAACACAAGAAGCTTTGATCTTTCAAGTTCACTCGAGCTTGATTACTTTTCTGAAGAAAAAGAGGAAGTTGAAACAGAAACAATGGGCGAAAACACTACTATGGAGGAATACATGAACAGCACCCGTGCTGATTACACTTCAGGAGTTGCTAGACCAAAGTTTGATGATAAGTCAAAATTTGAGTTGAAGGGTCAGTTTCTCAAAGAACTAAGAGAGAATGCTTTCAGTGGGACGGAACATGAGGATGCTAATGAGCATGTTGAAAAGGTCCTGGAGATTAAAGATTTATTTACTTCAGAAGGAGTCACTGACGATCAGATCATGCTAAGAATCTTTCCAATCTCGCTAAAAGGAGCTGCTAACAAGTGGCTAAGGAATGAACCTGCTAGTTCAATCACTACATGGGGAGATTTGAAGAGCAAATTCCTGAAGAGATATTGTCCACCTGCTAAGACTGCTAAAAAGATGGAGGCTATCAATAGTTTCAAGCAAGAGCCGGATGAAACCCTTTATCAAGCTTGGGAACGGTTTAAAGATTTATTGATAAAATGTCCTCAACACTATCTAACCCCTATGCAGGAGATAATATTGTTTTATCAAGGACTGGACGTGCCTACAAGACAGATTTTGGATGCTAAGGGAGCTGTACCTCAAATGAGTGCAACTAATGCTAGGAAAGCAATCCAAGAAGCCGCCGATCATTCTCAAAAATGGCACGATGGGACCTCTACTAGATCTAAGAGCAGCACTAATTTTGACGGGATTGCTGCTATTCAAGCTCAATTGGATAAAATTAGTAGAGAAATGAAGAAGCGTGATGAAAGAGCGTATGCTGCCCAAGTTAGATGTGAAAAGTGTGAAGGACCTCACTACACTAAAGATTGCCCGAACAAGAATGAAAGTGAGACGTTTGAAGAAGCATATTACACCCAATTTGGACAACCATTCCGACCTTCAGGAAGATTTAGGGAAGCTACACCGGGATTCTATCAAAAGAACAACTTCAATCCCGCTTATCAAGAGAGGAGGCAGACTTTAGACGATACTTTAAAGCAAATTATGGCCGATGCTGCTAAAAGACATGAAGAGAATACTGCTATGATCAAGGAAATTCGAGCTTCAACGGACACTACTACAAGAAATCAAGGAGCTTCGATCAAAGCATTGGAACAACAAATTGGTCAAATGAGCAAAGTTCTTCAAGAAATGGGATATGGAAGTTTACCGAGCTCAACTGAAACCAACCCAAGAGATCATGTCAAGGCCATAAGCACCACTGAAGAAGTCACTCCTAATATACCTAAAAGATCGATGAATGGTAATGATGGTGCAAGACCCAAATTTTTCTTTAATTCTTCAATCAGCTTAAGGAGACTACTAAAAGAAAAGACAAAGATTGAAGAGGAGATCAAGGCAACAATGAAAGAAGAAAGCTCTGCAACCGACTTAAATGCCTTACCTCATAAAGAAAAAGACCCAGGAAGCTTTACTTTACCTTGTTCTATTAATGATATATCTTTCAATAATGTGTTAGCTGACTTAGGAGCTAGTGTTAGTGTTATGCCTCTTAAGACATTCGCTACCCTAGGACTAGGAAAATTAGCACCAACTAAATTACTTATTGAATTGGCTGATAAAACGGTAAAACGACCTGAAGGGATTGCTAATAATGTACTAGTTAAGATTGAGCAGTTTATTTTTCCCGTAGACTTTGTTATACTAGACATGCCCGAGGATGTTAAGATTCCTTTAATCCTCGGAAGACCTTTCTTGTCTACTGCCCATGCTAAGATTGATGTGTTTAAAAGAAAAATTTCATTAAGGGTAGGGAATAATAAACTAGTCTATAAGTGCCAAGATCCGGTTAAAAGCATAATTAGAGGTGTTTATGTGCTAGGATTAAGAGAGCGTATGGACCTCGATCTTGAAGCTAGACTTATGGGAGAAACATTGATTCAAAACAACTCAACTAATCCTAATCATGAGAACTTTGAGGAATTCATTGACCTTAATGTACCTACCGAACTTAGACGCAATGTTGTTAATGATTCTGATGATGAGTGGTATGATTGTGTAGTAATTAATAAACGTAGGAGAATAGTTGAGAAAACGAATTTGAATAATGATGTGTTTATTGAACTACCACCCCACCTTGCTTATTTGTGCCTATATGATAATAAGAATTTCCCATCTATCATTTTGTCATCTCTGCCCGAAAGGGACAGGACTTTGTTCATACAGATATTGAAGAAGAACGGCGTGGAAATTAAGGACGAGCAAGGAGTGTTCAATATTACTGAATTGGCGATGAGGGAGCGCGATGTTTCCGACTCCTTCAATGATCGATATTAAAGAGCTGAACGTGAGTCTAACTTGAAGACTCTGGAATAAAGACAAGTGCTTATCGGGAGACAACCCGGAAAAATTTTTATTCAGTCAGGCCCGCATGAGGATACGGCGCATCTCCATCCTGAGATGCGACGCATCTCCTGCAATGGTCATATCTTATTTTAATTTTTCTGCATTTTTTATTTCCGACTTTAAAACTTTTTATCAGTTTATTTTAATGCGGCGCATCCCTGGTTAAGGATGCGGCGCATCTTTATTCTGATCCGTATTAATTCCAGGCTCGATACGGCGTATCTTCTTCCATAAGATACGGCGCATCGACTGACCTGATGATTTTCATTTTTAATTTTTAAGTTTTATTTTTCCTAACTACTAATGTATTATGCAAGTTTGAACCTTTCTTATCTTAGGTGTGTTTTAAAGTGTTGGTGGTATTATAGTTTCCTGGATTTCCTGTGGATACATCAAGTATGAAGCTTTAACGTTCTAATCCACAAGAAGTTGATTTTTGCTCTTATCTAATGGAGGATCATACCGAGCAAATCTCAGGGGAGTTTTTCTGTTCTAATTCTTTTATTTTCCAGTTTTTAACCTTTTATACAAACAACGAGGGACGTTGTTTAACTTAAGTGGGGGGATTGGAGAATTAGAACACTTAACATTTACTTGTCCTAAACTTTTTCAAAAATTATGCTTAAAATGTGCTTAATATATCAAACTTAAAATTTTTTTTAGCATGTTTTTGTTTAAAATCTAAGTTGCATAGCTTCACACATGACGTTATTTTCAAAAATTGTGATTTTTCAAAATTCACAAATCTATGAGTGTGCCGGTGACTTGTAAACTTTAGAACTTGGCTTGTATACTATTCGAGACCACCATAATAAGTATTATTTATATAATTGGAATGACTTGTCTAAATTGGTAAAATTCTAGGATTACACCTAAATAGCCTTTATATGTTATGTGTTATTAACTAACTACACTGGTTAGTTAACCCCCGTATAAACCCTTTTGTTACTCTCATTTTTAGAGTAAGATACCCCTAGAAAAACACTTAGAGCCATTCCTTTCGTTTCTTACACCTATGTTTAAAATGTTTCGTTACACCCTTACACCTTAGCATACCCTGTAGATTAGAATCCGTGGTTGGTTAATTGCTATAGGCAAAGTGTGTTTCCTTACATTACCTGTGTTCGCGTGCGTAATTCATTATCTTTGGTTAGGTCGGGAAATTGCACAATGCAATTGGAGTGAAAGTAAATATTGTATATCTTTGAGTTTATTTTTCGTGTGTTTACTACTTTCACTATTACCGTTATTTCTGAAGTATGAAAAGTATGGAAAAATTAACCAGAATTATCATTATAGTGATGTGGTGAAATTTTACACATCTATGTTTATGTTAAAGCGTGAGTTATTCGATGATATGAGTCTTATTCATGGGATGGTTGGGATAGTGATTAACCACACTTAGGATTTTAATTTATTTGTTTTGTTTATTTTTCATTTTACACCAATTTATATCCCAAATGTTACCATGCCCTTTATTATTCTTTATCCAACCAAACCTTTGATTTATTGAGATTAGGGATTTGAGCAATCTTAAGTATCGTAGTCGTGGATTCGGCTATGTATTTATGATTTTGTCGCCCTTTTTGATATATTATTATTGGTGAAGTTTGGACCTATCTTTAGCCTATTCGAGTTAAGGATTTGAGCAATTGCAAGTATCGTGTTCGTGGATTCGATCATGTATTTGTGATTTTGTCGCCTTTTCTGGAATTTGAGATCGATAGTGATCAAGAATAATTAACCCTTAAGCCTAAAAACCCTTTTTACCGCTTTAGACTTGTTATTCCTTAGCTTTAGTGGAGGAGATGTGTATACTTGCCAAGCTTATGATAGAATATTCGTCACGACTGGACAGTTAAACGATTAGATTTGCTTTTATCGACTTATTTTATTTTACTTCTAATTCGTTAAGTGTTTAGTTGTGTGATTATGAATTAAACGAATACATGCTTAAATATAAAAATAAATCCTAACATCTTTTAGGATACATTTTCATAAGAGAAATTCTAAGGTTTACTTGGGGACAAGTAAAGTTCAAGTGGGGGGATATTTGATGAACTCAAATAAGTACATTTTATTACTATCATTTATCCTATTTATTTGACTTGTTTTACTATATTATGTATGAGGATTGATACTTAATCTTTTACTTTTGTAATTCTCAGGTAAAAACAAGCATTTGGTGAAACTTAGCGATTTTGGACTAATTATGGAGCAAAACATGCATAAAGTTAAGAGTCTACTGAAATGAAGAAGATCAAGACTAAGCTGCTCCAGATGCGCCGCATCTCACTCATGACATGCGCCGCATCTCTATCAAGATATCACCAGATACGATCCAAGATACAAGAGGACATGCGCCGCATCTAATCGTGGAGTTACGCCGCATCTTCTGGCGGTGTACGAATATTCCTGAATATTATAATCTTGGACCCCACGCGAAGTTAAGTCAATGCGCCGCATCTACTTACTAGATGCGCCGCATCTTCCCTCAGACAGAAACTATAAATACCCCAAGACCAGACGAATTCAAAGAGCTTTTGAGTTCCAAAGTTTTAACCTAAGACCGAAGACCAGAAACCAAGGACGAATTCAGTCAAGGAGGCAGCATAAGACACACCCAAATCAAAGATACAAGAGCTGTAAGAAGGTGCTGCATGTGTTTAATTCATTAAGTAGTTTTGTTTTATTGTGTTAGCAAACTTTAATTCATCAGGATTGGTGGCTTGTGTAATGTGACAACGAAAGATTGCACTCCCTTTAATACTTGCTTTCCCATCAATTAAAGTTTATATGTTGATGTCTTTGGTTACTACTTATTAGTGCATTGATAACCTCTGTGTTTATTAGTGGCTTGCGGGCATTTGACTGCGGAAAATAATGTGGCTCCCACGGTTATTACTAAATTGATCACTTAGGAATAACTTTTAGACATAAGTAATCATTAATGGTTTACTCGCCGATAAGAATAGGACCAACGAGAAAGGGTTAACTACATACACTTCATATAAAGCTATCAATAAAACAAGTGACAATCTACTTAATCATAAGGACAGCCATCTTATTGTCTCGAGTATCTATCTGTGTACGTGTGTGCTACTTGCTGATTCGTGCCTATTGGTTTATTTTATTATTTAATTGCAAACAAATCGTGCCAGTCTCTCGGGCTGAAACCCCCTTGCGTTAGGATATTAAAATACTGATTAGAATAACTAGATAATGCGTTCCACTCTTAGTGATCGACACTCTACTTACCATTATATTCATACTGACCGGGTACACTGCTCGTTAGGTGTGTGTGTTATTGATAAGTCGGCTAAATATAAATTTAAAACTTGATTAGGCATTAAAACTGCCAAAACTTTACTCCAACGCACGACCGCATCGAAGGTGATGATCATCGAAGGAGCTTGATCTTTGGTGCGAAGAAAGTAGACCCAAGTCCATCTCGAAAAGTCATCTTCGTTTACCAATATATATCGCTTCCCATTGATTGTCTAAACATGCATTGGGCCACAAAGATCCATACGTAGAAGTTGAAGTACATGATCTGTACTGTGCTCGGTTTTAGGAGGAAAATGAGCACGAGTACTCTTCCCTTGTTCACATGCTGAGCAAAGGTGATCTTTGGCATATAAAAATCTAGGAAGACCGTCTACTAACTTGTGAAGAGCAAGCTCGGTCATTGTTTGGAAATTCAAGTGAGACAAAAGTTTATGCCATAGCCATGCTTTTGTATAGTGAGCCTTGGAGAGTAAGCAAATTGGAGAAGAAGTGGTCATGTCTGACAAGGAAATAGTGTAAAGACTCATTCCGCGTTTTCCTGTCATAAGGTCGTTTCCTTTTAAGTCTCGAACAAAGAAGGTTTTCTCCCTAAATGCAACTTCTAAGTCCCCATCACAAAACTGCCCTACGGAGAAAAGGTTATGTCTAAGGCCTTCAACGTAGTATACACGGCTGATTTTGATGTTTCTGTTGACATAGTCCCCATATCCCATGATAGCGGCAAAGTGGTCATTCCCGAATCTGACAGTTCCTATGAACTTTGCGACAAAGTTTACTAGAAGTTTTAAGTTGCCTGTCATGTGTCGGGAACACCCGCTATCAACAATCCAAAGGACGATTTGAATCACCTGCATCACAAGAAGACAATGCAGATGGAGAGACAGTAACGGTAGAACCCGTTGGGTTAGTAGTACAGTTTTTAAGCATCTTTGGTAACCAAGTAAAACTAGGTTTATGCTGTAGCCATCGCTGCCATGTCCAACTAGATTCTACATTCTTCTTTGTAAATGCACTAGGTGCTTGGGTTGTTCTGGGTGCAACTATGGTCTTGTCAACGGTAGTCTTCGAAAATACTTTTGTCGGTTTTCCTAAAATTGACTTAGCAGCGGTAGTGGGCCTAGAGGAAATGCCATTTATACGTTTCTGCTTACGAGACAAAAGGGTTTCAACAACACATTTTGATGATTACCAGACAAGATACTTGTACGACAAAATACACAATAAGCATCAACCATAACATCATTCAAAACATTCATAGCTTTAGCATTCATTACATCCTCATTAGAATTACACGTTTTAAAGCTAGATTCTACTTTAGACATAACATGTTTTTTATTTAGATTCCTAGTGTGAACTTCTACTTCTTGAACTTTAGGGGAGCCGCTCTTAGGTTTCCAGACACTAGTCTTCTGTTTGTTCTTTTTGGTCTTGGATCTGCTAACTCTAGGAGGGGTGCCTAGTTTTGTAGAAGTTGAAGCATGCACATTAGTGGTCTGTGGAGATGCTTTCTTGGGTGTCTCATCTATTCTATACATGCTTGGTGCAATCATATTCTGCTGTACAAATTTCCCTTTTTCAAGTACTTTGAGTTTCTCTTTCAACTCAATGATGATGTGTTTTTGTTGTTGAATTTTGGAGTCTAATACTCTGTTTAAACGAACAGTGTCATTTCTGTTTTGGGAAACTTCATTAATGTCCTTTTCATATTCAGAAATTTGATGTTTTAAAACAGTATTTTCTTTTTAAATATTTTGAATTTTGAAATTATGACGGTTTTGAAAGGACAATGACTCTTTTTGGCATTGTAGTTTTAACTCAAAGTCAAGACTCTGAGTCTGACACCATTGCTGCTTTTGGTTGAGTTAGAAAATTTCTTTTGAAAATTTTGATTTCCACATCATCATTGACTTTTCGAAGTCTCTCATTTTCTTTTCTCAAATTATCAATCTCAAGTTTCGACATCTCAATATCAACGGAGTGATCATCAACAAGCATTTCATTACAAGCCACATAAATGGAATTCATAATCATAGATATAACATCAGAACATAGAACATTCTCCAAGAGTCGATCTGCATCTTTTTGCAAAGCTTTATGTTGACATTTTTGTTTTGAGATCTTGTTTTTTGTTGCTTCGAAAATGTTCAACATGGATTCAACTTCTGATTGAAGTTCCTGTTCCCAATGGGTAGCATAGAGTTGCCGGTGTTGAACATGTCGCAAAAATTGCTTTTGAAAAACTTCTCTCTTTTCTTTCTCATAGGGAGAGAGAAAAGTAGAGACTTTTATTTCTGAATTTTGTTCGATTGCGTCTTCCAAAAAAAATTTTATGTCTTCCATAAATGTGTTAAAATATCTAAGGACACGACATTATTTTGGCAAAGTGGCAATGACACCTAGATGTGGTAAAGGGCCATTAACTTGTGCTACTGTGGTCACAGGGACAACTTCAGAAGTTTCAATCATTTCAATTAAAACCATGTTTGTTCTGATTTATCTTTTTGTTGTACGAAAGTGTCACTAATATGAGGTATTCTTGAGTAGTCATATGGTTTATGAAAATGGACATTACTAATTTTAGATCGACTCTCGTCCTCTTGTTCCATTTCCTCTTCATGGTTATAAACAACAACACGCATGAAAGAATCATCAAACAAATGTTCTGCACTGTAAAACTTTGGATTTTCCTTGAGTGCTTTATGTAAAAAACTTGGTTTATCATCCCCAATAGCAAAGCCATATCCTTGGGGATTTGGTTTTACAGTTAATTTCTGAATGGTTGTTACTGATTCACCAGTTTTATACACAACGTTTTGAAATTCTTTAAGTTTGCGTTCCAACTCAACAATTTCCTCAAGATATGAATCAACTAGTTTCCTTGAATTTTTTTTTGTTCAGAAAGATCGTCTTTAGATGTTGACAACTCTGTTTTTGTTTTGTAAAGTTCAGAGTGTAAGATGTCAACTTGTTTTTGAAAATCTAATCTTTCTTGTTCCTTTTGTGAAATTAATTCATTTTTGGAAACGGTTAATTCACGTACTTGATGTTCTAAATCTTGTGCTTTCACATACGATTGTTGGGATGCAACCTCAAATCTTTTCTCCCGTTTTTCTTTAGTTTCATAATTTGAAAGTTGATGTTTGTAGCACTCAAGATCCTTGGTCAACAATGCAATTTTTGCTTTTAAATTCCTATTAATCTCATTGCATTTCTCAATTTGGGATTTTTGTGCATCTAACTGTGTTTGGGTAGTCAAGAGCAAGGTCATGAGCTTTAGATCTGGATCAACCAAAATATCATCTTGTTCAAGTTGGTCATTATTATCGTTATCAAGAGGATCATCAAATGAAAGAACGGGGATAATTTGATCTTCATCAAATGTTACTACGGTGTTTATTTGGTCATCGACTTGAGAAGATAAGAATGATTCGTCTTGAGCAACATTTTCTTTAGCTGATGCAGATGTAGAGGGTGATACAATTTCATGAATTAGACATTTAGAGTCAGGTACCTGAGACAAGCTATCTGTATAAAAAACTAGGCCTGTTTCACCTATGTGCATTTCTTGCGTGTTAGCAATCAACATTACAGCTGCATTTGCCTCCAGATCTTCCATGTCATTGTCCGAGTATGCATTGGCCATAAAGTTGTGCTCCTTCTCAATCAAAGTGCCACCAGCTTCATCTTTAAGAGCCAGAAGAAGAGCTTCTTTGTGATACACACTGCCTCTAGTTCTTGGCTTGGGGCAAGCATTGGCTATGTGACCTTTCCCTCCACAATTATAGCATTTGACCATGGTGTTTCCAATCCCAAAATTCCCTGTCTGAGCAATCTCTGCCCTTCTTTGTGCATTACCAGTGCTGTTCCTACCACTTCCACCTGAATTGAACCTCTGCCCACCTGAATTTCCCACATATCTACCCAAACCATATCTCCCAGAAGCTCTGTTTTGAATTTCATCTCTGCCATCATGAACAACTGCCTGATTTCTAGTGTTGGAAGAAGACCTAAGACGGTTGTTTGATTTGTTTGAAAATTTGCTGAAAGCTCTTGCGATCAAAGCAAATCCTTCGTTCAACGAGTTGAAAGCGTCGTCCTCATCACTGTTAACATTGGAGTACATCATAGAATCGGTGTTGTCATATGAAACCAGTTGATTATCAGCTTGTTGTGCTGATGCTTTGTATGGAACAATTTGGTTTGATGAAGTTTGTGAGGGATAGGTTGAAAGATTTTGTGGTTGGACAAAACTCTGGTTTGGTTGTGGTGCAAAGTGAGACTAAGCAATTAAAGCAAGTGAATTTGGAGTTGATGATGGTGAGTAACCTCCACGTTCTGCTCTATCTTTATCAACTTCTGATTGGTGATGCTTCAAATAATCATACAGCAACCTATATGAGGCGTTATGTAGATTCTTGGCATGTCGAACAAAAGTTACATACTTTTGCCAATTAGGTCCGAGACAACTTAAGAACTTAGTATTCACTGCAATCCTTGGTAGTACGATGTTGTGACGGTCCAAGTCATTGATGATATTGGTAAACCTATGGTAGTAAGACTCTAAAGATTCCCCAGGTTCAATCATAAACATGGTGTATTCCAGATATAGCTTAGATTCCATATCCTCTTGGTTTAACTCAGTTCCTTCCATGAGAAGATGTACATGTTCCCACATGTCTTTTGCAATCTTTTGATCATCAATACTTCGAAAGATAGGATTTGGAATTCCTTGAAGTATGTAAGACATGGCTAGTTCATTTGCTTCTTGCTGAAGGACTTGCTCTATTGTGAGTTAAGCAACAGGAACAGGAGTAACAGTTGCTTCTCTTGGAGGAATGGCAGTGGGATATGGTCCTTCAATGATTACCTTCTTCAAGTACTTTCCATGGGGTTTCTTGAGTTCAATAAACCAGAGAAATCGACTTGACCATTGCACGTAGTTCCCCAGAGTTAGCATTGGAGGTGTATCCAAAGATCCTGCTTCATGTCTGGATTGTTGACTGCTGATTGCTTCACACATTTGGTCAAACCAGTGAGGTTGTTTAGGTGGGAGTTGGTAAGTCTGCATTGGTTGTTGTTGAATGATTTGTGGCTGAGGGACTTGTTGTTGAGGGAAAAACTGATGTTGTTGCACGAAAGCTTGTTGTTGAGGATATTGTGGTTGATGAAATTGTTATTGCTGATGATATTGTTGTTGCTGATTGTAAAAATTGTTGTAACTTGGTGGTTGAGACATTCTTGTGTTCTTGTGGATCTTGTAGACAATTGAGATGTGTGTTATGAGATATAAAGTTTGGTTTTGGTTAAGTGGTGTTCTTGTTCAATTCCTATAGATTACTGTTCACAAGCAATTCCTATAACACTGTTCACAGTTTCCAATTTCGATAAGGATATGAATTTCAATAAGGTTCTAAATTTCGATAAGGTTCTGAATTCCGATAACACTGTGAATTGCGATAAATCCGAGAATTCCGATAGCTTCAGCAATTTCGAAAGAAATTAACAATTCCGATAGAGCTGGCAATTTCGATAGCTTATCGAAATTACAATTCCTGTAATTTTCTCAATATCTTATACAAGATATGAGATTTGCCTCAAAGTCGAAGTATTTTCACAAACTTATACAAGCAAGGAAAATACTGAACGCCAATTTCGATAAACCCTTAAACTACTGAATTTTGATAAACTCTTGCTAACAATTCCGATAAACCCTAGCGACAATTTCGATAAACCCTAGCGACAATTCCGATAAACCCTCAAAGGTAATTTCGATAAACCCTCTTTTTCACCAATTTGGATAAAACGCCAACTTTTTCAGATCACTTTTACGTCTAGAAAACAATGTTTTAACAAAAAAAATTCGGTTCAAAATGTTTAATAACATGTAAATATTAGGAAAGTTATAACCTTTAACGTCTAAACCAAAATTTGGTGAATTTCGATAATAAGCAATGAATGAAAACTAGTGTGAATCTAAGAAAACTCGAACAAGGACCCAACTTTCGACTTTAGATCTGATCTCTACTCACTATAGTTATCTTTTCACTTTACAAGTGCGAAGATAAGTGAAAGAAATAAGACTTTTGGTCGTAAATAGCCACAAAACCAAACGTTAATCTCTTAAACCAAACGTAAAAACTATAATAACGATGTAATCTACTCAAAAACACACGATCTAATTATCTTCTAGCGAATGATACCACTTGTTAGGTCCTAATTCTAGCTTAACACAAGATATAACCTCACGTAAAACTACTTAAACAATAACTATAGATCGAATAGACAATAAATAACGAGAGAGATGAGAGTAAAATATGAAGAGAAGGTTGATCAATAATTCATATGATTCAATGACAAAGGTTCGGTACAATGAACTAATAACCAACAAAGAAAATTGAAGCATAAGAATCCTATTTATAGGCAAATGTTAGGGCAACATTTGCCTAATGTTTCTAGAAGGAATTTCACTAAGATCACGGCCCATGGCCTTCTTAGTGAGCCGTGACTTTTAATACAAACATAAAGCCCTACTTAGCAACCTATTAATAATATACATGACCAAGACTTGAAATATATTTAAACGTGTTCCCAACAAGTGTTGAGGGGGAGAAAGAAATTCAAATTTTAAAATTTTCATTAAAATTTGTACTTGCATAATTTCTTTAAAATTGTTGCTTCATAAAATAGTGGTAAAATCATCTGTGTAATACTCTCCTTGATCTTAAAAATATTTTCAAATACTCATAAGTCGAGGGGGAGTATTAAAGTTGTTAGTACAAAAAACATGTTAAGGCTAAAAATTAAAATTGTGAGCTAGGACATAGAATGTAAAACAACATGGTTTAGGGACCAAATATGTAAAAGTAGGAAAGATTAAAAACTTTTAACAAAAAGGGTCAAAGTGCATTTACTTCACTATTAACCAATGTCAGAAAAATTCACCTACCGCACTTATTACTATCACCCTCCGCAATCCACGGCTAATATTCAAACAAGAAATCCGGACAAGAATCTGCAAATCTGTAAGTTTATATGCTTTGTTTTATGATTTTAAGAAACGGTTTTGAAGGATTCAAAGATCTAACAGTTCAATTTTGAAAAATTGAGTTTTAAAATTCTAGGGTTTATGCTTAATCGGATTTCTTGATTCTGTGTGTTATAGATGCAATTGATTGGTGGGATTTAGTCGGAATTTGTTCCTTAACATGTTGTGTATGATTAATTGAACCAAGAAACGCGATTGATGCATGTTTCAATTTAGGGTTCATACATTGAATTGGGAAAATTGTATAAGTGTGTTGTAGTGGAGTTAATTTGTTGGGATATTGATTATATGTGTCTAATTGCATGATTTAACTCCTGAATCAAACCCAGAAACACAATTGAAACAATTTAGATAATTAGGGTGTAAGGAAGACTCGATTTTGTGGTTAAAAAGTTTTAAGAATTAGACCAAAAGACTCAGATACATCATGTGAAACAATTGGAACAAATCAAACAAACTTTTAACAAGTTTTGATGAATTCCGATAATCTGATGAACATGATTTGTCGAAATTGAGTGCTGTTGAGATTTAGTTTGATATACAGGGTTTAATGAGCATAGAATAACTTGTGAATTGCTTTAATTGTACAGGAAAACCAAATTTCGACAAAGAACAAAGAAAAATGTACGTCTACAGCAGTTGTCGAAATTTCTTGTATAAGAAATTGTCGAAATTGCCAAACATATCGAAATTGGACAAGTTATATCAAAAATTTCCAAATCTATCGGAATTGGATGAATTATATTGGAATTGCGAAATCTATCGAAATTGGATAAAGTTGTCGCAATTGCCCAAAACTTGTCGAAATTCAAGTTTTTGTCGCAATTGCGCAAGTTTATTGAAACACAATTGGACAAGACTTATCGTAATTGAGATTTTTTTCATCGGAATTGGCCACATGTCATCAAAAGTCAAAATTATCGAAATTGGACCATAATTCTGTCAGAATTTGTAAAATTGTCGAAATTGGCTAACGTGTCACAATTAGATATCTGTCGTCATTCAACTATCGAAATTCACATAAGTTGAAAATTGTCTAAATTGCTCTTTGAACAATAACATGAAATCAAATTGCTATTCTTGAGCTTGTAAAATCAAATTAAACAACTAAAATGACACATGAATGATAACAAGTTTAACTATTTGCTAACCTTTATGTATCTTGCAAATCTATGCTTGAATGATGTTTCAGATATCTCAAATGGCTGCACCGCAACAACAACCACTCCCAATGCTGACAAAGGCCGATGTTTTCCCACAAGGCTATAAGGTAGAGATTGGAAACAACAACGCAAGGGTAGAATTTCACAAGATCAAGTGTGCAGAACCAACCTGCCAGATTGCAATAGAGGTTCTTAAACAACACAAGTGCAGGAGTATGCTAGACAAGTCAGCTAATATTCCCAAGCTCTATATCCATCAAATGTGGAGTACTTTACAGCTAGACTTAAGAGAGACATATTTCACATGCACGCTGGACCGCAAGGAAGTCACTGTCGATAAAGAATACCTCCAAAAGGCCTTGCTATTACCAGAAGCCCCTCAACCTGACAATAAATTCTACCCGACACCTACAGAAGAAGAAGTTCTCAATTTCCTTTTAGAGATAGGCTACGATCTACAAGAAGACAAACCATTGACAAAAATATCAAGGGTTGAAGCCAAGCTCATCCCATAAACCTGGAGAACAATCTACTACATCTTAGCCCATTCTGTCTCTGGAAGGGAAAGTGGACACAAGAACCCCCGTCTGCCTCATCTTCAAATCTTATGGGGAATAGTTAATCAGAAAGATATTGACTTTGCACAACTTATCTGGGATGATCTGGTCTACCAAATTCAAAAACCATTAACGAAAATCCCATTTGTTCGCTTCGCCAAGCTGCTCATCCATCATCTTCTTGATGACAACACATACATCTTTCCACTCGTTTAAGACAAAGAAATGCATCTCTTCGAAATGGGCAAGATCATCAGGAAAATCTACATTCCTAAGGGAAGTTCTCGTAAACAAGGGATGAGGTTACCTGAAGCTTTGTTGACAGAGAAGGTCAAGACAACAAAAGCCTACAGAGATTATGATAAAGCATTCCAAGAAGGACATGTAGGTTTTTGCAAATATGATGATGAGAATGTATCTACTAGGACTCGCTCAAAGGAAAGCAGCAAGACTGAAAGTACTTCTAGTGTGTCTAAGAAGATCAGACCCTCTGCATATAAAATCGTTAAAAGAAGAGTTCCGGTCACAATAGCTAAGCCAGAACCTGAGGAAGGAAAGATTGTTGAGGAAGAGGAATCTGACTCAGAAACGGAGACCGATGAAGAAACTCAAATTTATAAAGAAGATATACCTACTCAGATAGCGCTAGAAGAAGGCCGTAAGTCACACAAGGTTGATGAGGAAAGACGAGCGCAATTAAGGCTAGAAGAGCAAATGAGATTTGAACAATTAAATAGAGATTTTGAGGAAACTCATACCTATGTTGATCCGGTTAATCGACCCGGTGGGTCTGGGGTAATAAAAGAAGTAACACCACCTCACCCTGATCCAATGAATCAACCCGGAGGGTCTGGTGTTGTTAAAGACACTACTCCAGCTCAGCATGATTCGGTTAATCAACCCGATAGGTCTGGGTTTGATAAAGAAGTCATCCCACCTCAGTCAAATCCGATTAATCAACCCGGAATTGACGAGGAAAAGAAGGAAGAAGAGAAGATGGAAGATGTCGATATGGAAGAAGGGGAAGAAACTGAAAATGTGTCAATAGATGAGGAAAACTTTGATAAAGGGGAAGAAACAGATAAGATGTTAACTGATGGGGAGGAGATAACTAAAGCTGTTGAAGAACTAGAATCAGAAATAAAGAAGGAAGAAGAACAAAAGTTGGCTCAAAAGGAAGCTGACAGATACATTCAAACGCAACCAATCACTCCTCCACATTCAACACAAGTTACTCAGGATACACCTCCTGTGTCTCAGCATGCATCACCACCCAATACTCAAACACCTCCAGAATCATCAACACCCCCTTCACCACCACCACCATTACCATCTACAGAAGCAACAACAAAAGAAACAAACAGAAAAACAATCATGAAAAGCAAGAAAACTAAGAAGATCACTAGGCTGAAACAGGTTGAAGTCATCTCACATGCATCTAAAAAGGTGAAAAAGGTAGCAAAGCTGGCGCGCGCAAAAAAAGACAACCAGCTAAGACAACAGCTAATGCAAACGTCAACAAACGTTAACCAAAGCTCGTATGGACATTTCTGAAGACGAAGTTAAACCGATTGCTCAAAGAAAGTCGAGGGCAGTACCAAGTGTATTTTAAAGAGATGTTGCCAAGGTTGCCATCCCAAAAGATAGAAGAATATGTCGACTCCAATATCGAAGACAAAGTCAGAAATAATGTAGCCTCGGTTCCTCTTGTCTTTACAACCCAACCGGAACAGCCTAAGGAACTAACTTTTGAAGAAATCCAGCTCCAACACCTCACTGCTTTAGTAAATCTCACCTCTCAAACTCAAGAAGAAATAGCCATCATGGAGGCTATAAAAGTCAACATTGCAAAAGAGTCGTGTAAAGTTGAGGATGATAAGGGTAAACGTCCAAGAGAGGACGAAGACCAAGATCCAAACACCCAAGCAAAGAAATAAAAGGGTGTCGGAGGATCTGGCACACAACTTAAAGAACCCGTTGGTCCGTCAACAACAACAGCCACTCAACCACCAAAGGCTTCGGGATCAGGACCTACAGCAACAGAGTATCAGTTCGAGCACACTGCAACTGAGGAAATGGAATTTCAACAAAACTTGGATCAACCAGATTCACCTCCCAAGACCAAGGCTACATCATCTAGCTGGAAAACTTCTAAAAGATCAAATGTTGTCTCTTGGCTAGATGAAGATACTACACAGGGAAATGAAAGGTTCGATTAGCTTGCAAGTGCTCAAACTCAGATGGACAAAGATTCAGTGATCGATTGTATTATGTTTGAGTTCACACAAAGACACAAACGTGACCAACGTTTAAAGAAGATGACTAAAGGTGAACTTCGTCGCATCAAGAACGATGCATTCAATTTGCTCAAGGATAGGTCGTCTAGTGCAGCTGAGCTCGAGTATCATTTGGAGAACATTGCCCGAGCAATATCAAGTGAGTTCAACTGGACCAATCCAGATGTGTTTATGGTTGGTGGCACTGATAGTAAAAACCAACTACACATCACAGATTGGACGAAGCCACTACCGGTGATAAGAGTCCACGATCAGCCTGCTATCCCTTACCAGTTCTTCTTCAACAACGATCTTGAATTACTCGTGCACGAAATCAAATGTCAACCAAAGTACGCAACCTCGATAACTTTGATCCCGGTAGCAAGTTACAATCAACCAGCCATTGAGGAAACTACCACAAGACTTTTCATCTCCAACAAAGTGCAGTATGACCAAGATGCGCGCCTAGGTATTTATCATTGGTTCGAGAAGAGGAAGACATGGTACAAGAGTAAACTCACCAAGAAGTCCTCTACTCTAGTGCAAAGTGACCTTAGGATTCTTGTTGTGGTCAGTCTAGAGGGTAAAAAGAAATATGACTGCACCTTCTTAACTGAAATTAAAGTTAGAAGACACAACAAGCAGCTCTACATGTTCTCTGAAGCAGATTTCCCAGATTTGAGTCTTAATGACTTTTAAGATATGTACCTCATCAAGGTTCAAGGGAAGCTGCAATACTTCACAACTGATCTTCAATACGCATTCAGCACTTCCATACTCCACTTCATTAGGAGGAAGATCATCCAAGAATGTGTAGAAGATCTGCAGCTTGGGGTCGAGAGCTACCAAAAGAAGTTGAATCTAACCGCACCAATGTTATCTCTTCCTGAAATCAACAATGAAGCCCAATACACCATGAAGAAGGAACCAACCTTTGGGTTCGTTTACAAGAGCGATCTTACGATTAACTGCTTCATATGGTATAAGGACGTTCATAAGTTCTGCGATCACACGCTAAAGAAGGTTCGTGATGGGTTGGTAATTCGAGTTCGAGATCAGGAGTTGCACAAGACAAGAAGGTGGATAGGAGCTCAGCTAAGAGAAATCTGTTAGTTTGTACTGAAGATCGAGCGAAGGCTGTTTCACAGAGATCAAATGAGGAGGTTCGAGAGCTATGTTGGAGGGAGGCCATCATTCCTGATCAGGAACTTCCAGAGACAAGATCCAGTCTACACTGCATTCAGAAGTTAGGAATGATGTAAGAGTTAAATATATTCTTTGATTGCTATATCTTGCTTATATGATTGTTGATTATGGCTTGTGCACACATAACAGTGCAAAACCCGTACTTATAATGAAAGGACCCTGTGGTACGCTTCAGTGCCACAATCCTCATATAAGAAGCGAAAGCTTCTTACTATTGAGTAGAATCAACCAGAATTTTTCTAAGTTTTTTCAAAAAATTATGCTCAATAGAACAAGTATTCCCTTGTCAAGGGGGAGTACTTGAAACTTCAAACCTTTGTTCTAAACAACAAAATTTCTTGAAATTCTTCCCGTAAACCTCAAAAAACATATTTTAATCAAAATTTTATCAAAAACAACATGAATATGCTATTTTTGAGGGGGATAATAAAGATGTGATTAAAATATGGTGATAATAATATGGAATCTCGTATGAGCTCGACTGAGAATGGACCCTCGAATTGAAGATTATCAAATGTCAGTAATCGAAAAGACATGTCATGGACAGGTAATAATTTCAAGCCGGTTTATCCGTTGATGTAAACGTGTCTCTCAAAGGACGTGTCTGAGTATAATGTACCGATTTTGAGAAATTCTCAGATTGTACCCACAAATTGACGAAAATAAAAAGTCATTTATCGAAAAGACTTGTCCTGGACGGGTAATAATTTCAAGCTGGTATATCTAGTGATGTAAACGTGTCTCGCAAAGCACTTTTCTGAGTAGAGTGTACCATCTCGAGAGGTTTTCTTTGAATATGACTAGGACGGGTAATAATTTTAAGCTAGTCTAACTAGTGATGTAAACGTGTCTTGCAACGGACATATTCACTGAAAATCAATCCATTCATATTGGTTTATGGCAACATAGGATAGTCATAGAGTAATAAGGTGACTAAGGTTAGGAAACCATCCTATGATCCACCAGAGCCGGAGGGATTTACCCAAGGACAATACCAATAGTTTAGAACAAGAAAGTCCTAGGTATGATGAAAAAAGAAGTAAAGAAATGAAAGGGGAAAGAAGGGGTTGAAAAATGAAAAAGAAAAGTAAAGAAAAGGGTGAAAAGAAATAGCCCTCCATATGATCAACCTTAGGGCAGACACCGGGTTCAATACATATGCTACTGGCTGTTACTACGGTAACACCGGTAATGAAGATTAAGCCGTCATGGACCCAGTGACGCACTGCACTAAACCTTCTAGCCACTCAAGTGTCTCTTAAAAGACACTTGTTTTATTTCTCATGAAGAACCCTTCATTATCTATCGACCTCACACTACGAGATGTGTTGATATTGAAAAGGAGGCAATCTGCTCCATGCCTCCGACGATTGAAACCAATAAGTACTTTATCGAGTCTACAGCCACGAGATACATAAAAGATCTCATAGAAACACTTGGTATTTCTACACTAGTTGTTCAACAAAAGGAACACCAGTTGTAAATTATAAGAGTGTCCTACACAGGTCTTAGTAATCTGCCGAGAACATTCATGAGAGAATTCACATATTGTCATTCTCAATGATTGAATGGAAATCTTGCCAGGGTCAACATCAAACAGCCCTGACAGTAGGTCACTTCGGTAATCCCTTGTGGATTACGCTTAGTGTTCATGGTGTTTCCAAACAGTCTATAGTTGTGGAGTGATACTTTGGTATACTTCAGCGGCTCACTAAATTGTTTATACACTTCGGTGTATCTGTGTTAGCTCTTTCGGGGGCATCCGGTTCAGAACGGCCTTGGCTAGGATTAGAGAAAGTTATCACACTATGCTGTTGATAATCTCGAAGTCCGAACCTGTAAGTGCCGGATGAGTTATTGCTAATTGTTTACACTGCAGGTAATCATGGAGACCAGGAGTACCACCACCACCATTTCCATCATGCTTATATCCCGAAGGAAAGTTCTCACAAAGACATAGAGATAACAAAAGTTCAAAGAAGTCAAAGAAAAGTCAAAGATCAAGCATAACAAACTTTCACAAGTCAAAGATTGAAGCTTATGAAGTGAGAACAACTTGATATGTGAAGAACAAAAGTCAAAAGACATATGAGCATGGTGGAAAAGACGTAAAGTCACAGTGATTAAAGAACGTCGGTGGAAGGCTGATCAAGACATCACCATATCATATCATAACAAGAACGAAGAACAAAGATTCTAATGACGTCAAAAGCCGAAGAAGAAAAGATGATATCAAGCAACCTTGATGACCAATCTTTAGGGGGAGATTGTTGGGAAAACATTTAAATATCAATCAAGTATTGGTCATATATATGTCATATGGTTGCTCTTTTACGGACTCTATGTTAGAATCAAAACCCACGGCCTATAAGGAGTCCATGGGCCGTGTGGTATATTAGAAATGCTTCTTGAAACATTTGGCAAATTTTACCCTAACATTTGCCTATAAATAGGATGCTTATGTATCATTTTTCTTTGTTGGTTTTATTCATTGTGTTACCAAACCTTTGCTCATTATATGCATGAAGAATATCTTCCATTCTCTTCATCTTATCTCTCTTTAATAGAAATTAAATTAAAATAATTGAGCATGTATATACCCAAAGAGTTAAATAAAAATTTTAAACGAGAAAGTGGGGCTATGACTCACCGTGAGTTGGATGATGTTTTAGGATATAACGAAATCGCTGGATAAGCCAGGAAAACCTCTACCTGCAACCTAGAATAATTGTTGCAACTTAGGTTTGGAATAATGTCTAAGAAAACATAAATGAGCCTATATATGTCCTTATATTGATCATGATGTAGTACTTGGTAGTTTATGTATGTCGTTTTATAGTAACGGTTTATGCAATATTTTTAGTTTAGATATCTCGTACTACCGTTCGGGCCATCATAATCCAGAGGTCATGCAGTAAACGTTCGAGGAGCTAGGACACTTTAAATCGTCAATCCAGTAACCCGTCGATCCGTTTACCCAAATGAAACCCCTCACATGAAGCTCCCTAGTTTTGTAGTACTCGATTATGGAAAAACATATGTTTTAGCCGTTTGATTATAGTTTAAGTGTTTACATGGTTTACAAAGTAAGTTTGGTCATGTTCCGTAGGCGGGTTTGAGTTGGTTTAGATTTTTAACAAAAATAGTTTGGTCCTTGGTTATACAAGTAACTTAAATGGTTTTATAAGTTCTCGTCGTTTTACAAAAGTTACAATTCTGAAGGTTGAATAAACTTAGGCAAGTTTATTTTGAATGAAGATTGTTAATTTTTGAAGTTCATTAAGTTTAGTGAGTAATTAGTTTTGAAAATCACATGGTTCTTAATTACTTGACATGTGAAAAACTAAACTTTTGACGCTGAAAAACTATTTTACATTTTGAGGCAGAAAACTGCTTTTGTTTGGTGTTTTCAGGCCGAGTTTCTCCTTTGTGGACGTAAAACATCGTTCCGGACAACTTTCGTTTTTAACTTTTTGATGAATCGGAACAAAAGTGCCTCTAAAATTTTCCAGATCTAGGCAGTGAGCTTGTTGGCAGTTTTTAGGTTCTAAGTTTCGCTAACTTTGTTTTATTATAACTTTTGACTCGTTTATTCGTTTCGGGTGATTCAAATTGCTGGGTTTTCCTTGTAAAATCCTCTTTAACAGTAATTCATTTCCCAAGGTCATGGGTATTTAGTTTGGTTGTGTTTCATAGCATAAAATCACTAATTTTACTTGTTTACTCACATAGGTTAACATATAAATGTAAGTTGGATTTCTAAGGATTTGTACATCATGATATCAATATAACTAGACATATATAGCACATATTAAACATATTTAGGACATAACAAGCATGAAATCATACAATGATGGTGGTGATTATGTGCTTACAACTTTTGGCCTAGCAAAAGGTAAATCAAGAACTAGGACAAGGACTTAGAGCTCTTTTCTCTTGGATTTCTTCACTACTCTTTTATGATCAAGGTTGCGCTAGGGCTTGTACAAGACATTGATAAGTCCTTGCTAGCTTGAGCGGATTTAAACTCAAGAGAATCACCAAAGAATGCAAAGGACTTGATGTGGTGAACTTGGAGCTTGAAAGTTGAAGTAATACTTAAAGTTGGAAATCAAATGGAGAGTGTTTGTGTGTGTGAAGTTGTGAACGACCAAGAAGAGGCCAAGAGGAGGTTTAAATTGCCTTTATTTAGTCAAAGGAGGTGCATAATACTCGACTTAGTCAAAGTAGGTGCAAGTGTAAGACTTATAGATATTTAGGAAGCTTAGTGAGGAAGTTTGGACACATGGAATGATCATAAATCATCAAGGCTTTATCCCAACAAGGCTTGTGACTAGCCATATATGTCGTTCATATGCTTATCTTTGATGACTAGATAGGTTTTTGATATTATCTTGCTTTTATGGAGGTAGTTTTGTCCTGGTAATCGCTAACGGTAAGTCGTTAAGTCACGAAACTTAAAACCGGGTATCCTAAAAATACGAAACTTATAAATATGTTAAAACTTATCAGTATACTCTATAATAGAAAATTAAATGAGTGATAAGTTTTATCGAGGTGCTTAAAGTCGTGAAAACTTAGAAACGTAGGCTTAAAATGCGTAAAACGCAAAACAGAAAATGTAAAAATCCAATACTTGTGAAAATGTCGTAAGATGTGAAAAACACATATTTCTCTTGTTTGTAATTTTGTATGGACATATCGGGATGTTTAAATGATGTTTAAACCTAAACGTAAATCTCAGACACGGTTTTGCGAAACTTGCAAAAATGACCTGACGAGTGCCAAACTCTCGTGTTATCATGAAAATAGGTTAACTTACAAGAATGTAGAATAAAATTTCGGGAGTCAATAGTAAAATGAATAGTAATCAAAAAATGTGAATTGTTACAGTACCTACTCCTTAAAGTAAATTCCATCCCGGAATTCAGTGTATGTTATCTGGTGGTGAGGAGTCTAGGAAAAGTTTTGGGTAGTTTCGGGATAAAGGATGTATCGTACAGTATCTAAGTCAATCTAGAGTTTGAAAGAAACTTGATACTGTGAAATTTTACATACTAACTTTAACTCGTTCTGGTATTTCTCTATCATCCATAAAATCTTATAATGGGTTCAGATAATGACGTGGTATGTTGATGAATAGAAGAGTATAGTGTATTCTTACCATTATTATTGGGTGGAGATGTCAAGTTTGCTTTACAAATCTTAAGAGATTTTAAAGGTTTATGATGGAATGATATCCTTAGGACCTAAATAGGCTAGTAATTCTAAGTAAATAAAGAGAAGAATCAATGACTATTCCAAGATAGTAGTTCGAATTATTTCATGTATGAAAATTTAAAGAACGAAATTAGGTGGTACAAATAAGATCTTAAGATCTTGCTGAGTGGTAAGATACTATCGTGTCCCTAGATATTTTTAATGAATTCTAGTGATTATCGAGTTCAAGTAGGAATTTAATATGAACATAACCCTAGTACAACTATTCTCAGTATTTGAAAATTTTAAGTCGAACATAGTTAGTCAGACTATGTTCCACTGTCCCTAGGTTAAATATAGGTGACTAGACTATATTTAGCCGAGGTTCGATAAAATTTTCAAATACCTAAATTAGTTATACTTGTGATATGTCCATAGCTTTTGAGAAAATGTCCACAAAGCAAAGGCGATGTCAAACCATTAAGTTGCAAGTCCCGCCTATACAAGACTTGTAACCTATGTTTTCACATTTCATTGAATAGAAGATAGTACAGATAGACACGTGTGGAAAGGAAGTTTTAGGTAATTCTAAAACAGTCAACACTTGGCCAGAATCACGAACGTTTAACAATGAAGGTTTTAGAAGAGAACTTTTATGAATGTAGAGAAAGTTGCTGAACTTCAGCTTTTGTAGATGATGGATTAGTTTCTTCTTTAGAAATCTCATATCTTGTTTTTCCATTATGGAAATCGATAGACTGCGACGGGTTTTGATATCATATGAAATGATATTTATGAGGTGATGAAATAGTTCCAGAGACCATTGCGCAATTCACAATGTCTAGGAAGCAGATTAAACCATTGTGCAATTCACCATGTCTAGGAAGTATATTAGACCATTGTGCAACTCACAATGTCTTTGAAAAATAAATGAAACCATTGTATAAATTACAATGTCAGGGAAATAGGAAAGACCATTGCAATTAGTTACAATGTCTTGGACATAAGATGTTGCAGTAGGAACATGATTGGGAGAATGTGGTTGTGCCGAAATGCCCTAGAATAGGCATATGCAGATATGTTTAGTCCATCGTTTAGATAAAATGATTGAAAGTATATCGAGTGTGTATACATTAATATACTAGTATTTTCGTGTAGCATAACATGCCTAACAGTTACATAATCGTCTGGAGGATGGAAGGCACGGAGAGCGAAAGGCTATAAAACGTTTTTGGGGAAAAGCAGTTATAGTTTAAGTCTCAATTAGACCCGTTTCTCTAGAACTATAGTTCTGATACCAATCTGTAAAACCCCCAATTTCGTGATACGCAGCGGAATTCAAACTGGGTGTTACTTCATGGCACAACAGTTAAATCTGTTGTTTATACCAAGTGTTCTCCAATATTTGTTTGCGTTTGTTTGCTCTAACTGAGTCAACTTAATGGTTACATTAATCCCAATAGATATAACCATAGTATTCGTGCTCACTACGCATAGTGCTTAATGGTCTATGATATAGAAACTCTAAGTATGGCAATAATGTTATGTAGCATAAATAAACATTTAGTTCAGATAAACATGTAGTTTGAAATAATCAAGATTGAAATTAAAATAGTTGAGCATGTATCTCCCCCAAAGAGATTACAAAACAGTTAAACGATAGAAACTTGGGCTATGAATCACCTGATAATAACAGATAAATGATACTAGAAAATTGGGCAGCGCTTCCGCATCTATATTCAAAAATCCATTTATTGAAATATAAAAACCTCTAAATCACCTCATAACAACCCCGAAACTATCCTAATCGCTCCCATAATAAAAACCCATCCTTAAAATTAGCTGATCTATCCTTGCCAAAGTTTCAAGAAATTTCTGAGAACCACAGCTCCTATCCACCATTTAATGGGGGTGTTACAAATAACTAATCTAAATGAACTTCCATTAATAGGAAGCCTTCAATGGATGAAGACCACAAGTTCCCTAAGCTTTTTGTTATAGATCTTTATATATGTATGCTTTTGGTGGATGATGACTCAAGATCTCGGAGCTTGCTTTACAAGATCATTTTGGGAGTACGCTTACAACATAATGAAAGTTAGAAGCATTATGATCATGATAATGAGGGTGATTAATGTATGTTACTACTGATCTAAATTTATGATAACATAGTAGAGAGAATATGTGTTCAAGTGGTTAAGAAATGAGTGAACAATGGACTGCTCTTTATAGCCAACAAGTTCAGCAACCCATGGATCACACGGAACCAAAAAATTGGTTCCGTCCTTGTTATTTTGTGGTTCCGCGGGTGACTGACACAATATCTAAAAAATATTGTTTAAATCTTTCCAAAATCTTTCACAAATCTTTTGTGATCTTTAGATATTTAGATGACACTATGCATGAGGTAATAAAAGAGTGTTTTCCTTTTTATGAAAAATATATTTAAACAAATGTATTTACTTACTTAAAAAGGTAAGTTACTTATATATAAAAAATGTAAGTAACCTTTTGTAAAATAAAATATCTAGTTGAGTGCTTGTCAAAATAAAATGTATTTTGTCAAGTCTAAGTAAACTTTAGTACTTGTATGAATATTATAATTAGTTTATTTGTACAAATAAAAGTATATATTTGTTAGACATTTTACAAAAGACGTATTTGTATAAAATACTTGTGAATGAAAAATGTAAAATGAGGTTCGAAATAGAATGGTTAACCTATTAAAATATTTAACGACTCTAAACGTATTTTAAACATTCTAAATGATTTGTTAAGGGGTTTGATCATAATGCCACATAACAAACATGTACGAACCTGTGTTGTAGCATACGAGGACTTGAGACGTTGAGAGGTGGTGAATGTATGTTGAGATAAAATATGATTACGAGTAACTTGTACATTTTACGTTATGTATTACAAGTTACATGTTTGTCATCAATCAAAACAAACGGGACTGTATAGATTAAATATCGCAATATTTGCACTAACAATCTCCCCCTTTTTGATAATGACAAAATATGTAAACGTGATAAATAGTAAAATGTAAAAAGTTACTTGTATCCGTACTACCTTTTACATTACCTTCTTCATTTACACTCTTCTCCCCCTTTTGTCGAAACAAAAAGGGTGTGTCCTTGGAGTTAACTTCATTTCTCTCCGAAAAGGCGAGCTTGCATCATCCCTAGTGAAGTTAAATTGTCTACTCCAATCCCCTATGGTTGTTGCGTCCCCTAGGTCATTGCCCTTATTTGGTAGTGGATCCATGGATCAAATTTAGACTCTTAACCTACATCAAGGTTAGTTTTGTGCAACATATAAAAAATATATGAGAAATGCATGATGAAGAAAATGCACATAGCAAACGATACACGTGGGTAAGCTATGTTAGACTATCTTCTCCTCCTTTTTATAGAAACACAAAGGTGTGTCGAAGAATGAGAATGATTATGAATGCGTGCATGCTCCCCCTTGATCGAGACGTCAATGTATGATTAAAAAGTTACAAAACAAATATTAGTGCAAAACTATATTCGTCCTTGGACGAGTATGTGATATAAAACAAAGTGTATATAAGACGCATTATGTAAATGTTTGACGGAAGCTCCCCCATGCTCTAGGGCGTCAAGATGAACCTACAAAACAAATATTAGTATAATAGAAGTTTTGTCTTTAGACAAATATGTCATATACAACCAAGTGTATAGACGATGCAATATGAGTGCTTGATGGATATTCCTCTTTGTTCGAGGGTGTCAAGAAGCACCTAAAATAAGGAAAATAATTGATGCAAAGTTAATCCATAGATGAGTATGTTATATACAATCGAGTGTATATGATGATTAACTTACAATGAAAGAATTAGTGCAATATTTTTCATCTTTTTGACAAAGAAAAAATAAGATGTATATATGCAATATATAAATGATATAATCACAAGCAAGTCAAAGTAGAGAACCATTATTACGAAATCAAAGATCTCATGAAGTGTAGTCTTCTAATAAGAAAGACAATCAAAAGAAAAATGAGAATATAATATGATAATAGCCTACAAAATAATGCCTAGAAAGAAGATATGAAGTGAAGTTGGAATATTAACAGTTAAAGTGAGTGGTGCTAGTGTTGGTGTTGATTTACTAGTAGGATTGATATGGTGATAACTCGGTAGATGACTCAAGATTGATAAAAGTCAGTTTTCGCTCATCATGGTGGTGTTGATTAGTGAAAGTAGTTATAGAAGGTGGTGGTGATAACATAGACAACTATTAAAGAATTAGAAACATGTATGTATAGTAAATTCTATAAAAATAGAAAATATGGACTCATACAATCCTTATCTAAAATTCACAACTTAAGGGATAAGCAAAGAATGTGACTCTCGTAATGCATAAGGGTTACAATTCTAACAAGAACGAATTTCATTCATTGACTGACACAAATTATAAAAATGACCTATTCTAGGTGACAATGGGAGAGAGAGTATTAACATGGTTTTGACTGACATGATCTTCTATGACATGATCATCTACCAAAGATGATGTATCATGCCATAATATACGCATGAATGGAATTAAAAGGAAGTGAAGACAATAAGCACCTAGGATCAGAAATTCCATATAAAAATAAAAAATAAAAATACTAAATACCTGTATGAGGATGAGAATGACATCATAAGATGGTAGAGTGTTGGTTAAACCAACTTGTTGAGAAAGTGTTGGGAATGACAGTTTTGATTAATATATCGTTTGCACTGACAATGGCGTGCATGATATGTGTCAAGGAAGAAAAGGATGTGATCCCATGATGGTGTTCTACACAATGAATTTATGTGGTCCTGGTTTAAGAAAACTCCTAGACTTCATTTAAATTAGTTGTTGGTTGTGGAGATGAAGAAGTTTTTCAAACACATGATGTGTTTTTCACTTGATGAGGTATTGGTGCAAACTTGTGATGCTGGGTTAAAAAGGCTTGAAACACTTGTGGTTTTGTGAACCGATTTTAACTAAACGGTGTGTACCTATGTGTTGGTATTTTAGGGTGTAAGAAACATGAGTAATAATTCTTTAATACATTTTGACAAAAGACAATTATGTGACTGAATTTCTTTCTGCCTTAATCGGTGGACATCCACCATAATGTGTAATGCATTGAATGAAGAATGACGATAAAGTGTTTAGGAGGTTGCAGGTTAATGAAAGCGATGAGCTTCGTAATGTTTTTGCGGATGTTGGTTAGCATACAAAGAACTTCATCCTAGAAGTCACGTAGCTCTTCTCTACCAGTGCGAGATGATCGCACGACGAGGCATGTGGTTTCCTCATAGGAGGTGTAGAGGATTAGTGTATTGTTATAACTAAATAATGATGGAGGTGATTTTTGTAAAGCGGAAGCAATAATGAGATTTGAAAAGAGGTTGGTTGAAAGGCATAAAAATGCAAAGCCATGCCTTTAAAACTAAATTCTATACGCTTTAAAACTATATGCAAGTGTAGGGGTCTCATAAAACATATTACTAATCTACGTAGCAATAAATGGATTACAATTATGCAAAATGAGCATATAAAAGTTACAACGAAATGAGATAACAAGTGATTTGTTATCAATCTACAAAAAAAATTTGTTATTGACAAAAGATGTCAACAGGATAGAAATCAAAAGATAATATCTTATACAAACAACATATTCGACTACTAGACAGAAAGTTACCACACAACAAGATAGCATCAAGACTGTGAAGGATTATACAAACACTTGGGATGTTGATCTTAATAATGTGTTTGGGATATTTAGGAATGAATGTGATGTAGTACGCGGAATTTACTATAACACACTTAAAGGAACAAAGGTGATGAATATGCAAACGTAAATTATTTAGAACAATGAACACAACGTGAATAACACAAAACGATTCAATATTATTTATGAGATAATACGGGTGATCTAAACTATCACTAGGATTACAAAGGTAACCTTGAATCTTTGATTTGTTAAAGGGATTTGTGAATTTGTAACTAAGTTACTAGAGAGGTTGCGGTGTTTTGGATATGCTAAAGTATTTAGTTGGAAAAAGATATTTCTAAGGTGGTGACTAAGGGTTCCTTTTATAGGATAAGGAACCCTTTTTACAAGTTGTCAAGTTGCATAAGATAACAAGACTTTCTAACCTACTATTACAACTTCCAATGTAAAACACTCAGTATTATCTACTGCACGACATAGAAGACTGAACTACTTTTACTTAACGTGTTACATTGTACAAAGACTAATAATACAACTAAAATATCTACAAATAAATATCTAACAACTTGACGTTCAAACTGGCAGTACCTTCTCACCCAGAAGGTACTGTTAGTTTATCTTCTACTTCTTCAAAAAGAACTAGCAGACCTAATACTTCATCTGGCAGGCTCTTTGACTTAAGCATTTTATTCCCAACAATCCTCCCCTAAACTTGTTATTCCCTTTAAAATAAACAAGTTTCTTATGAATAAAATCCATACCTTGAGGATCTGAGGGAACTCTTCCAAAAACTTCACTCTCTATTCTTTCTTTTACTTTCACATTGTTCAAAAATGCTCATCAACAAACTTTGAACAACTTCTCAATTTTCTTCATCTTTATCACACCTTAACCTCTTGGAAATCATGGTTGAAAAAACTTCATAGCTCATTGGATACTCTTTTTCAGCTAACATAAAGAGCTCAATCCCACTTTGTGTAAAAAGATGATGCACATTGCTAAGACTTAGGAATTCCCATGTGGTGGTAGGATCATGATATGGAAACTTCCAATGGACATCCTGTGGATCAGGATCATACATCCTATTGAACTCTACCCAAAGTTCTTGTTCCTCAACATCAGTCTTATGCTTAGTGTTTAGCCTGATTTGAACTAGATTCCACAACTCTTCTAAATCAGCTCTATCACATGCCCTTATCAGATTCTCAAAATTTTTGAAGATGGCAGTTTGACCCCCAACCCTGGTTATTTTCCATGCCTTTCCTGATCTATCATGGTGAATCTCCCAATCTATAATAGGGTGTCTAGACCTAATTGGATCAGCATGTATAATTGTTGGTAAAGCAATTATCATTTTACTTACTTGTTATGGATCCAATTTTGCTTCTTGTTTCTTTTGAGCGTCTTTCTTTTTCTTTGAAGGTTTAGCATCAGATGGGATTTTGAAGTAACATGTCTTGTAGGCATTAAGATAAAGGAAGTTGATTTCTTCATGAGTTTTCTTCTTCAGTTGAGATTCAGTCCAATTTGCTTGACTTCTTAGAAACTTCTTCATGAAATTCACTTGATCTTTCTTAGATGAGCCCACCTTAAAACCTCTCTTTTGGCTTTCCTGAATCTTTTAAAAAATATTTTCCAGAGCTACTTCTTTATATTTGTTGTTGATAAAAGTTTCAAGCTCTGCTGTTTTCTCTTCAGTGTTAAGATTCTTGTCATCCAAAATTAAGTTAGCTTGACCTCTCACAATTGGATCATTGGCAATAATCCATTGCATCTGAGCATCAAATGTTTCCTGAGCAGCTTGAGTGTCAAGAAGAATTTGAGTAGCATCCTTTTTCTCTTGCATTTCTACAGGCAGTCTTGAATCTTCTAAAGCTTTTTGCATTTCTTCTTCATGAAGCTTTTTGGATACTTCCTCATCTAAAGCCATCTGCACTTGCTCTCTTTTCTTCAACCTTTTGGGCCTAGGTTCAACTTCAACCATAATTTGCTTGCCCTTATCTTTTGGTGTTGGTTCTTGACTTGGAGCAGCAGATTGTTCATCAGAAACATATAACCTTCCTTGAACAAACAACCTCCCCTGAGGCTCTGATTCCTTCTTTCTTTTGTAAACATTTTCAGCAGTACCTCTATAATCCATAGCCAACAGTCACTTAATCTGAGCAGGCTCTTTTGCACTAACAGGCTCTTGCCCTGCACCAGCAGGCTCTTCATCATATACTTGAGTTCCTTCATGAAATTGAAATTGAGCCTCCTCTTCACCTTCTGAACTACCCATCCTCCCCTTTTTGGAAGAGAGACCCATGCTTTCTGCATCAGAACTTGAAGAACTAGATAAAACCAACTTTGAAGATCTTTTACCCTTCATCGTCTTCACTTCATTCTCCAATTTCTTAACCCTCTTAACTAGCTTGGTGTTGATCTTAGAAAATTTTGTGTTCTGACTTTGAAGAGCATTTTCCAAGAGCTGCACTTTCTCCTTTAGTTCCTTCAAAGTCTGAGAATCCAGACTTTGATGTTGAGGTGATTGGGATGGTGATGCATGATATGATGGTGATGGTGTTGTTACAGATGGTATTGGTGATGGGATTGGTGATGGATGATGAGATGGTGATATGTATCCAGGTGAAGAACTTGGTGATGGTGATTCAGATGATGGGGATGGTTCTTCAGCATTTTGTGGTAACATTTCCTCAAATAGTGGTATTTCTTCCCCATTAAAACCAATTTTCATATTTGAAAACACCTTGTGTGAATGTTTTGGAGTTTCATAAGGAGAGTGTGGGGGAAGTAACAAAAGTTTTGATTTTGTGATGATGCATGGAATAAATCTGGGATACATCAAAAACTTTGTTTGGCTATCCACATTTTTAACCAATCCTTCAAAAATATGTTTTGAAAAGTTGAATTTTCTGTTTGTTGCCAAGCAAATGAGAGCTGTAGCCATGTTACCACTAAACTGCTCCCATGAGGTTTTCTTTTGGCTTAAACAATGAAGGATTGTATGGATCAAAAATCTCCATTGTGGGGTAAAATGCTTTTTAAGAAAAGTGAGTTTAATAGAATCTACATTATACCCTATTCTTTCCAAATTTTCAAAGATTTCAGTATCAGGCAATTGACTAATACCATCTGAATCATCCAATCGAAGATGTCTTCTAATGGATGACTCGGTAAGAGTCAAGGTTTTGTCATCCACTTTGGCTTTTATCTTTTGGTCCCCATTTTCAAGAGTTTTAACTTTAGCCGTTTTCCAAAATTGTAAAATTTCTGATTCATAAATAGTGGGATTTACATGTAAGGCAAACCTGATGTAAGAATCATTTAGAAAGTTTACTATTTGATGAAAAGATTCATTATCCTCAGACTTTTCCAAAAATGCCAACTGGTTGTGACGTTTAACAAAATTTAGATCAGCCATGGTGAAAGTTAAGGAAAAACTTGGTTAGGATGGTGGGATTTGATTGTGGTACTGGTAGAAGATGAAAGGTGAGTGTTAAGTGTGATAAGTACTGATGAAAGATATTATGAGAGTTTTACTTTTAACCGACAATAAAAAAATTTATACTAGGTAAATGAAGAGGCGGTTAAAAAATATCTTTTATATGAGAAATATAATATAATATAACATCAGAAATTTACAGAATTACCCCAACGGCTAATTTTAACTACCAGACCTAACGACTATAATTTTAAATGACAGACTCAACGGTTATCTAGCAGTACCATTTTACTCTACCAGTACCAAAATTTGAACTACCAATACCTTTGATTTTGAAAGAAAATTTTACTTGGCAGTATCTTTGAAATTTTAGAAAAAATCCCTTATAGTTTTTAGCAAACTATCAGCTATCAACGGATTTGACTTGTCTTTACCAAAAAGCCGTTTGCTTTGGACTAGTCAACTATTTACTGTAAAGTATGGTTAGTTAAATACCATATAGTTTTTGGTAAACTATCAACCATCAACGGATTTGATGTGTCTTTACCAAAAAGCCGTTTGCTTTGGACTAGCCAGCTCTTAAGTTTGTAAAACTTGGTGAACTGAATACCATTTCCACATTGACCTAAAGATGGTGCAATTTCCTTAGATGGAGGAATTAAAAGAGGCAATGATGCTGTGTATCTTGGATGCTTGTTTCAACAAGTGAAATCATCTATCAGCATGCCTTTGGAAGTGATGAACAAACATAATGGATTGAAATTGAAACTTTCCTTCGTTTGATCTAGATAGAACTTTCTCCTTTAGGAATGCTTCATCCCTTTTGAATATGTGATCTAGTCTTATCATTTTTAACCTCAACATCACCTTGTTTGCTCTTGTCTTCCCCTTTCTTTTATTGGATTATCTTCCTTTTCTGGGCTATTATGTCCTCCCCTGAGATTGTTACCTCCCCTGAGGTATAAATAACTTTTATTTCCCCCTTTGTTTGGAAGATCTCTTGTTTTGTTATCAACCTGAAATTTGTTAGTTGCAGACCAAAAGAACAGAGTGCAAAGCACTTGTTTTATAGCATTGTAAACATTTAATTATCAAGATGAACAAAACAGAGCAAACTTTATACTAGCAGGACCAATTATGAACTGACAGTACCTTTTTGACCAACTAGCAGTACCATGTTTAAGAGCCAGTACCATTTATTTTATGTACAAAAACACATGTTTTTCAAAGATTAATCATTCCAATACCTGCTACCAGGTATTTAAATCTACCTAAATCAAAAGGTTTGGTGAGAAGGTCTGCAAAATTATTTTCAGAATCAATTTTGACAACTTGTATTAACATTTTCTCATTGCAATCTCTTATGAAATGGTGTCTGATTTCAATGCGTTTTGTTTTTTAATGTTGAACTAGATTTTTAATGGTACAAATAGTACTGCTATTGTCAATGTAAATAATGGTGTTAAGAAAATTGTACCCATAGTCAAGCAATTGATTTTGGATCCAAAGGACTTGCCCACAACAACTTGCACCAGCAACATATTCTGCTTCAGTTGTAGAGTTGGCCACCATTGTCTGCTTCTTGCATTGCCATGATATGAGTCTGCAGCCAAGAAATTGACATCCACCAGTTGTGGATTTTCTATCTAGGGTTGCACCAGCATAGTCACTATCAGAATAAGCCACCAAGTCAAAAGATGATTCCCTTGGATACCATAGACCCAACCTAGGTTGACCCTTGAGATATCTAAAGATCCTTTTGACTGCTGTAAGATGAGAAACTTTGGGATTTACTTGAAACCTTGCACATACACATACTGGGAACATGATATCTGGTCTTGATGATGTAAGGTACATCAAGGACCCAATCATTGATCTGTAATTGTGCAAATCCACATCTTCACCCTCAGCATCCTTGAGTAACCCCTTTTCTGAATCCATTGGAGTACTTGCAACCTTAGAATCTGCAAACTAAAACTTCCTCAGGATCTCTGCTACATACTTATCTTGGCTGATAAATATGCCTTCATTTGATTGTTTCACTTGGACACCCAGAAAGAAAGTAAGTTCCCCCATGGAACTCATTTCAAACTTACTATGCATAAGTTTTTCAAACTCTACACACAACTCTTGGTTTGTGGATCTAAAGATAATTTCATCAACATAAATCTGCACCAGCAAGATGTCTTTCTTGGTTCTTTTGATGAACAAAGTTGGATCAATCTTGCCTCTTTGAAATCCATTTTCCAATAGATAGAAAGCCAATGTTTCATACCATGCCCTAGGAGCTTGGTGTAAACCATAAAGAGCCTTGGTAACCCTATACACCTTGTCTGGATATTCTGCATCAATGAAGCCTGGAGGTTGAGAAACATACACTTCTTCTTCAATATTACCATACAAGAAGGCACTTTTAACATTCATTTGGTAAACAGTGAAGACTATGAAACAAGCATAGGCCAAGAATAGCCTAATTGCTTCAAGTCTTGCAACTGGAGCAAAAACCTTTTCATAATCCACCCCTTCTTCTTGAGTATACCCTTGGGCCACCAATCTTGCCTTGTTTCTGATCACAATCCCCCTTTCATCTTTCTTATTCCTGAACACCCATTTGGTTCCAATTGCCCTGTGACCTTTGGGCAAATCAACCAGTTTCCAAACCTTCTGAAGCTTGAATTGAAGAAGCTTTTCTTGCATTGCTTCAACCCAACTTGAATCATCTAAGGCTTTATTAATGTTTTTGGGTTCAGCCTGTGAGAGAAAACATGAAAACAGGCATATGTTGGCAACTTCATGGTTCTTTTCTTCATAGACAGATGGGATAAAGCCTTCTTGGTCTGAAGACAAGACTTGAGTTCTTGTTCTAACACCAGAATAAATGCTGCCAATCACATTATCAATGGAGTGATCTTTGAGAATTCTTGTGTTGTGTGTTGTAGGAACTTCATAGGTAAGTGGAAGATTGCCAATCCCCACATCTTCTGGTAAGGAATCATCTGATTGAACATTTAATGGTTCAGTAGTACCAACTTGTGAACTGGCAGTACCATCTGGTGAACTAGCAGTACCATTTTCATTTGCACTACTTTCTTGATTCTCTTGACCCTGAGTTCCATGATCATCTTCAACACCTTCATTTTCTGTATTTGAAGGTTCTTCATGACTTGAAGATAAATCCAATCCTTTCCAAATTGGCATCAAGATGTAATCTTGATCTTCAGCTGTTTCAACATTGTCTTCAAAACCTGCATTATCATTAGTATTTATACCTGCAACAGGCACATAATTCATAGATTCTGAAAGCCTATAAATGTCAAACATCCAATCTGGCCCAATGCCTTTAACATTTGGTAGTTTCTCTTGAAACTCTATGTGCAGATTTTCTTCCACTAGCCTAGTGCAACTATTATACACCCTATAGGCCTTACTTTGCAAAGAATAACCTATCATGTAGCCTTCATCAGCTTTTCCTTCAAACTTTCCTAGATGATCTTTGGTATTGAGAATAGTGACATGACATCCAAAAGGTCTCATAAAACTTAAAGATGGTGTTCTACCAAAGAAAAGTTCATAAGGAGTCTTTTTATGGGGTTTAATCACAAGAACCCTGTTATGTACATAACAAGCAGTACCTACAGTTTCAGCCCAAAATGAAATAGGCAACTTAGAGTCTACCAACATTGTTCTAGCAGCCTCTATTAGTGTTCTATTTTTCCTTTCTGCTACTCCATTTTGCTGTGGGGTTCTAGCTACACTAAATTCTCTTTTTATTCCTTTTTCTTTGCAAAATTCATCCATAACCCTATTCTTAAATTCTGTCCCATTGTCACATCTAATTACTTTCACTTTCTTATCAGCTTGGTTTTCTACCTCAGTTATATAGCACTTAAGGATCTCACTAGTTTCATCCTTAGTTCTGAAAAAGAAAATCCAAGAAAATCTGCTTTAATCATCAGTAACTACAAGACAATATTTTTTACCATTCAAGCTACTCACATTAGTAGGACCAAAAAGGTCCATATGAAGCATGTACAAAGCTTGAGAAATTAAGTTATGGGTCTTGGGCTTACAAGAAGCTCTATGTTGTTCGCCTTTTAGACAATCAACACAGGTTTGGTCATTTTGAAAAATCATTTTGGGTAAACCTCTAACCAAATCATATTTTGCAATTGTATTGATTGTTTTAAAGTTTATTTGACCAAGCCTTTTATGCCATAACATAGATTCATCCAATGAGGCTTTTGCTACTAGACAACTTAAACTCTCCTTAGGAACAATGTTCTTTAAATCAACACTGTACATATTGTTCTTTCTTGGGATTTTAAGAAGAATCTGACTTTCATCAGGAATTTTAAAAGCAGGAGAAAGAACCATGCAATCATTGTCACTAAAGAGAACATTGTTCTTTTTGTCACACATTTGTGAGACACTGAGGAGATTAAACTGAAGCTCTTTCACAAAGTACACATTTTCAAAATCTAATTTACTGGTTGTGATTGTACCTTTACCTGTAATCTTTCCTTTGATTCCTCCCTCAAAGGTAACATATCCTCCATCAAATGATTTGAAGTTTGTGAGGTAAGACATGTTGCCTGTCATGTGCCTTGAACATCCACTATCTACATATCCTTGATCAGCAATATCATTTGAATGTTCCTGCACATATATAAACATATTAGTTTCCTTGGGGTACCCAAGCCATAACTGACTTGGGTTTGCCTCTTGCATCAATGTAATCAAACCACTTTAGGACTGTTGATGCAACTTTTGATTGGAGTGGTCTCCATATCCAACATGCTGAGGACTTAATAGATTTTCCCTTTTAACCCATTTTCTGGTCCTTGGTCTGGCAGTACTAATTTTGGCAGTACCATTTGGTCTAGCAGGACCTTTTGGTTTTGGTCTCCTATCTTGTGTTTTAACTACAGATTTCTTTTCAATGGGACTTTGCACAACTCTTGGTGCATGTTTGAAAGTGTTTCTTGCACCCTTAGCCGTTGGTTTTGAGTTAACAGGCTTATTTGGTCTAACAGTATGATTAACTTTTGGTGTGTTAGACTTCACAAAACTTTTTCTGGGGTTTGTTCCATTTGTTTTAGACCTTGATGTACTCCCAGAAACCCAATTGTTACAATAAGCATGAGTATGATTAAAACTACCACGGTAATAGCAGGCCTTATTGTACATAACAAAATCATCACCAAGTTGGTGTGACTTAAGATTGTTCCAATTTCTCTGGCTACCTCTGGGTTTGCTATTACACTTAGCACAACATTCAACTGTTTTCAGAATAGTTTTAGCCTTAGTCTTAATCTCTACATTTTTAGGACTGGGTGGTCCTACTTTGTTTCCTTTCTTTGAAACAGTCTCTATTTCCTCATAATCAGATGTCCCATCTTCTATAATTGGAGCATCTGAGCTCTTATCAGTGAGCACCTTTTTGTTAGAGAGTGAAGCATTACTAGCACTCTCAAAAGGTTCACTTTTCTCCACAGGTTTAACATTATCTAGTGGTTTATTAGTGAATTCATGTAAACCTGATTCTGCAAGATCTAAACCTACAAATGAAGGTACTGAAGATGATCATGGAACTCAGGGTCAAGAGAATCAAGAAAGTAGTGCAAATGACAATGGTACTGCTAGTTCACCAGATGGTACTGCCAGTTCACAAGTTGGTACTGCTGAACCATTAAATGTTCAATCAGATGATTCTTTACTAGAAGAAGTGGGGATTGGCAATCTTTCATTTACCTATGAAGTTCCTACAACACACAACACAAGATTCTCAAAGATCACTCCATTGAAGATGTGATTGGTAGCATTGATTCTGGTGTTAGAACAAGAACTCAAGTCTTAACTTCAGACCAAGAAGGGTTTATCTCATCTATTTATAAAGAAAAGAATCATGAAGTTGCTAACATATGCCTGTTTTCATGTTTTCTCTCACAAGCTGAACCCAAAAACATTAACAAAGCCTTAGATAATGCAAGTTGGGTTGAAGCAATGCAAGAAGAGCTACTTCAATTCAAGCTTCAGAAGGTTTGGAAACTGGTTGATTGGCCCAAAGGTCACTGGGCAATTGGAACCAAATGGGTATTCAGAAATAAGAAAGATGAAAGAGGGATAGTGATCAGAAATAAAGCAAGATTGGTGGCCCAAGGGTATACTCAAGAAGAAGGGGTAGATTATGAAGAGGTTTTTGCTCCAGTTGCAAGACTTGAAGCAATCAGGCTATTCTTGGCTTATGCTTCTTTCATAGGCTTCACTGTTTACCAAATGGATGTCAAGAGTGCCTTCTTATATGGTACTATTGGAGAAGAAGTGTATGTTTCTCAACCTCCAGGCTTCATTGATGCAGAGTATCCAGACAAGGTGTATAGGGTTACCAAGGCTCTTTATGGTCTACACCAAGCTCCTAGGGCATGGTATGAAACATTGGCTTTCTGTCTATTAGAGAATGGATTTCAAAGAGGCAAGATTGATCCAACTCTGTTCATCCAAAGAACCAAGAAAGATATCTTGCTGGTGCAAATTTATGATGATGACATTATCTTTGGATCCACAAACCAAGACTTGTGTGTAGAGTTTGAAAAACTTATGCATAGTAAGTTTGAAATGAGTTCCATGGGGGAACTTACTTTCTTTCTGGGTCTTCAAGTAAAACAATCAAAAGAAGGCATATTTATCAGCCAAGATAAGTATGTAGCAGAGATCCTAAGGAAATTTTAGTTTGCTGATTCTAAGGTTGCAAGTACACCAATGGATTCAGAAAAGGGGTTACTAAAAGATGCTAAGGGTGAAGATGTAGATTTGCATAATTATAGATCAATGATTGGGTCCTTGATGTACCTTACATCATCAAGACCAGATATCATGTTCTCAGTATGTGTATGTGCAAGGTTTCAAGTACATCCGAAAGTTTCTCATCTCACAGCAGTCAAAAGAATCTTTAGATACATCAAGGGTCAACCTAGGTTGGGTCTATGGTATCCAAGGGAATCATCTTTTGACTTGGTGGCTTATTCTGATAGTGACTATGCTGGTGCAACCCTAGACAAAAAATCCACAACTGGTGGATGTCAATTTCTTGGTTGCAAACTCATATCTTGGCAATGCAAGAAGCAAACAATGGTGGCCAACTCTACAACTGAAACAGAATATGTTGTTGGTGCAAGTTGTTGTGGGCAAGTTCTTTGGATCCAAAATCAAATGCTTGACTATGGGTACAATTTTCTTAACACCATTATTTACATTGACAATAGCAGTACTATTTGGATCATTAAAAATCCAGTTCAACACTCAAAAACAAAACACATTGAAATCAGACACCATTTTATAAGAGATTGCAATGAGAAAAGGTTAATACAAGTTGTCAAAATAGATTCTGAAAAGAATTATGCAGACCATCTCACCGAAGCTTTTGATTTAGGTAGATTTAAATACCTAGTAGGAGAAAGTTCTATCTAGATCAAACTAAGGAAAGTTTCAATTCAAAGGCATGCTAATAGATGATTTCACTTGTTGAACCAAGCATCCAAGATACACAGCATCATTTCCTCTTACAATTCCTCCATCCAAGGAAATTGCACCATCTTTCAGGTCAATATGGAATTGGTATTCAGTTCACCAAGTTTTACAAACTTAAGAGCTGGCTAGTCCATAAGCAAACGGCTTTTGGTAAAGACAAATCAAATCCGTTGATGGTTGATAGTTTACGAAAAACTATATGGTATTTAACTGACCATACTTTACAGTAAATAGTTGACTAGTCCATAAGCAAACGGCTTTTGGTAAAGACAAATCAAATCCGTTGATGGTTGATAGTTTACAAAAAACTATATGGTATTTAACAAACCATACTTTACAGTAAATAGTTGACTAGTCCATAAGCAAACGGCTTTTGGTAAAGACAAATCAAATCCGTTGATAGCTGATAGTTTGCTAAAAACTATAAGGGATTTTTGCTAAAATTTCAAAGAGACTGCCAAGAAAAATTTTCTTTCAAAGGTACTGGTAGTTCAAATTTTGGTACTGCTAGAGTAAAATGGTACTTCTAGATAACCGTTGAGCCTGTCAGATAAAAATTATAGCCGTTGGGCCAGGTAGTTACAATTAGCCGTTGGGGTAATTTTGTAAATTACTGATGTTATATTATATTATATTTCTCATATAAAAGATCTTTTTAATCGCCTTTTCATTTACTTAATATAAATTTTCTTATTGTCGATTAAAAGTAGAACTCTCATAATATCTTACATCAGTCCTTATCACAATTAACACACACCTTTCATCTTCTACCAGTACCACCATCAAATCCCACCATCATAATCAAGTTGTTCATTAATTTTCACCATGGCTGTTCTAACTTTTGTTAAACGTCACAACCAGTTAGCATTTTTGGAAACGTCTGAGGATAATGCCTCTTTTCATCAAATAGTGGACTTTTTAAATGATTCTTACATCAGGTTTGCTTTACTTGTAAATCCCACTATTTATGAATCTCAAATTTTACAATTTTGGCAAACAGCTAAAGTTAAAACTTCTAAAAATGGGGACCAAAGGATAAAAGCCAAAGTGGATGGCAAAACCTTGACTCTTACTGAGTCATCCATTAGAAGACATCTTCATTTGGATGATTCAGATGGTATTAGTCAATTGCCTGATACTGAAAGTTTTGAAAATTTGGAAAGAATGGGGTATGATGCTGATTCTACTAAACTCACATTTCTTAAAAAGCATTTTACTCCACAATGGAGATTTTTAATCCATACAATCCTTCATTGTTTAAATCAAAAGAAAACCTCTTGGGAGCAATTTAGTGGTAACATGGCTACAGCTCTCCTTTGCTTGGCAACAAACAGAAAATTCAATTTTTCCAAACATATTTTTGAAGGATTGGTTAAAAATGTAGATAGCATAACAAAGTTTTTGATGTATCCAAGATTTATTCAATGCATCATCTCAAAATCAAAACATTTGTTACTTCCCCCACACTCACTTTATGAAACACCAAAACTTTCTCACAAGGTGTTTTCAAACATGAAAATTGGTTTCCATGGGGATGAAATACCACTTTTTGATGAAATGTTACCACAACATGCTGAAGAACCAACACCATCATCTGACTCACCATCATCAAGTTCTTCACCTGGTTACATCTCACCAACTCATCTTACATCACCAATCCCATCACCAGTACCATCTGCAACACCACCAACACCATCACATCATGTATCACCATCCCAATCTCCTCAAACAGTGAAAGAACTAAAAGAGAAGGTGAAGCTCTTGGAAAATGCTCTTAAAAGTCAGAACACAAAATTTTCTGAGATCAACATCAAGTTAGTTAAGAGGGTTCAGAAATTGGAGAATGAAGTGAAGTTGCTAAAGTGTAAAAGATCTTCAAAGATTGTTTTATCTAGTTCTTCAAGATCAGATGCTGAAAGTTTGGGTCACTCTTCCAAAAAGGGGAGGATGGATAGTTCTGAAAGTGAAGAGGAGGCTCAATTTCATTTTCATGAAGGAACTCAAGTATCTGATGAAGAGCCTACTGGTGCAAAGCAAGAGCCTGCTAGTTCAAAAGAGCCTGCTAGGATTAAGAGGCTTTTGGCTATGGACTACAAAGGTACTGCTGATCATGTATACAAAAGAAAGAGGAACTCAGAGCCTCAAGGGGATTTGTTTGTTCAAGGGAGGTTATTTATTGCTGATGAGCAATCTACTGCTCCATCTCAAGAACCTACACCAAAAGATAAGGGCAAGCAAATTATGGTTGAAGATGAACCTAGACCCAAAAAGTTGAAGAGAACATAGCAAGTGCAGATGGCTCTAGATGAGGAATTCTCCAAAAGGCTTCATGAAGAAGAAGTGCAGAAAGCATTTGAAGCTTCAAGACTGCTTGCAGAAATGCAAGAGCAAAAAGATGCTGCTCAAACTCTTCTTGACACTTAAGCTGCTTAGGAAACCTTTGATGCACAGATGCAATGGATTATTGCCAATGATCCAATTGTGAGAGGTCAAGCAGCAATAATTATGGATGACAAGAATCTTTCTACTGAAGAGAAAACAGCAGAGCTTGAAACTTTTATCAACAAAAAGTATAAAGAAGCAGCTCTGGATGATATTTTTCAAAAGATTCAAGAAAGTCAGAAAAAAGGTTTTAAGGTGGGATCATCTCAGAAAGATCAAGTAACTTTCATGAAAAGGTTTCTAAGAAGTAAAGCAAATTGGACTGAATATCAACTGAAGAAGAAATCTGTTGATGAAATCTACTTCCTGTATCTAAATGCCTACAAGAGTCTTTACTACAAGATCCCATCTGATGCAAAGCCTTCAATGAAAAAGAAAGATGCTCAAAAGAAAGAAGAAGCAAAATTGGAACCAGAGCAAGTAAGTAAAATGTTAATTACTTTGCCAACAATTATACATGCTGATCCAATTAGGTCTAGACACCCTATTATTGATTGGGAAATTCACCATGATAGATCAGGAAAGTCATGGAAAATAACTAGGGTTGGGGGACAAACTGCTATCTTCAAGAATTTTGAAAATCTGATTAGAGCATGTGATAGAGCTGACTTAGAAGAATTGTGGAATCTAGTTCAAATTAGGCTAGACACAAATTCTAGCACTGATGTTAAGGAACAGGAACTTTGGGTAGATTTCAATAGGATGTATGATCCTAATCCAAAAGATGTTAATTGGAAGTTTCCATATCATGATTTCTACAACCACATGGGAATTTCTAAGCCTTAGCAGTATTCATCATCTTTTTACACAAAGTGGGATTGTGCTCTTTATGTTGGCTAAAAAAGAATATCCTCTGAGCTATGAAGTTCTTACAACCATGATTTCAAAGAGGTTGAGATGTGATAAAGATGAAGAAAAGTCAGATGTTGTTCAAAGTTTGCTGATGAGCATTTTTTAGCAATGTGAAAGAAAAAGGAAGAACAGAGAGTAAAGGTTTTGGAAGAGTTCCCTCAGATCCTCAAGGTATGTATTTTATTCCTAAGAAACTTGTGTATTTTAAAGGAAATAACAAGTTTAGGGGAGGATTGTTGGGAATAAAATGTTCAAGTCAAAGAGCCTGCTGAATGAAGTATTGAGCCTGCTAGTTGATTTTGAAGAAGTTGAAGATACACTAACAGTACCTTCTGGGTGAGAAGGTACTGCTTGTTGAAGAAGGTACTGCCCAGTTGAATGTCAAGTTGATAGATATTAATTTGTAGATATTTAGTTGTATTATTAGTCTTTGTACAATGTAATACGTTTAGTAGAAGTAGTTCAGTCTTCTATGTTGTGCAGAAGAATATACAGAGTAGTTTACATTGGAAGTTGTAATAAATAGTAGGCTAGAAAAGTCCAAGTATCTTATTTTATTGTGCAACTTGACAACTTGTAATAAGGGGTCCTTATCCTATAAAAGGATCCCTTAGTCACCACCTTTGTAGTATCTCTTGTCCAACCAATAACCTTAGCAATATCCAAAACAGAACATCTCACTAGTAACTTAGTTACTAATTCACAAATCCTTAACAAATCAAAGATTCAAGGTTACTTTGTAATCCTGGTGATAGTTAGATCATCCGTATTATTTCATCAATAATATTGAATCGTTTTGTGTTACTAAAGTTGTGTTCATTGTTCATTATAACTCACGTTTGCATATTCACCACCTTTTGTTTCTTTTAAGTGTGTTATAGTAGATTCCGCATACTAAAGGACATTCATTCCTAAATATCTCAAACACATTATTAAGATTCACATCCCAAGTGTTTGTATAATCCTTCACAATTATCTACTGTACGACAGAGAAGACTGAACTACTTTTACTTAACGTGTTACATTGTACAAAGACTAATAATACAACTAAAATATCTACAAATAAATATCTAACAACTTGACATTCAAACTGGCAGGACCTTCTTCAACTAGCAGTACGTTCTCACCCAGAAGGTACTGTTAGTTTATCTTCAACTTCTTCCAAAAGAGCTAGCAGACCTAATACTTCATCTGGCAGGCTCTTTGACTTGAGCATACTTAGCTATAAGTAAATACGACAATCTATGTGATTAATTTGTAGGGTAAAAATACTTCTAAAAGTTTATCATACCAAAAGCACTTTGACAAATTATAAGTGCACACGTGGCAAAAAAATAGTGTGACAAAGTCACAAAAGAAGCAAGACGAAAGATTCATGCAAACCATGTTTAAATTATAACATTTTGGAGCATGTATTATTTAGGCTATCCTACGAAAAGCTTTAATGAATGTCAACAAAAGACAATGTTGGGAATTAAATATTCAAGAAGATTAATATCAGGTTCTACTCAAGAAATACTCTTAAGTATCATTCTATTGCTAGAGCATTTGATTCTGCTGCTAGCGTTAATGTTGGGAATTTCGGAAATAAGATATTTCTTGTTGCTGCCGATAGTGAAAGTTGGTTCCTGCCGATAGTGTTGGTTCCTGCTGAAGCTCATTGCTGCTGATAGTTATATTTTGTTTCTGCTGATAGTGTTTGTTGCTGCGGATATTATTGTTAGTTATCCGTATGTTTAGTATGTTTATTTTTAGAAGAGATCATGTTTATCTCTTTACACGTTTTCTTGTAGGACGGGTTAAGGTTAGGGTTTCTTATCATTATAAAAGAAATACCCCGTCTATGAGTTTGATACATCTTTACAACTTAACAATCTTCAATAAAATAATCTTTTAGTTCATTATACGATCCATAGAGGATCATAGTGTTAGTTCTTTTCTTCTCTCATTCGTATTCAGAGATTCTCTTGTAGTGTGCTTGTGATTACATAGGCATCCTACCGATCCACATAGGCTCAAAGATCTAGTAGGCGTGTTAGATTCAACAAGTGGTATCAGAGCCTCGTGAGGATCTCTGATCAAGAAACAAAAGTTCTCAAAAACAATCTCTCTAAACCCTTTCACAATGGGCGATTAAAACCCTGAATTCGATGCCATTAACAATGAAGAACCTGAACCCACAAAAGTTCAACAACAAATTGTTACAACCACTGTGTCCAACAGTAATGCAAAGTTCCCATATCTTAAGAAGGAAGAGTATGAAGTCTGAGCTATGAAGATGGAGTACTGGATCTCCAACAGTGATCACCATCTTTGGAATGTTATCCTCAAGGGGAATAGCTTGAAGAGAATTGGAAGAGATAAGAATGGGGGTATCATTATTCTCGATCCTACATCAGCTGAGGAGCAGCTGGCTGTGCAAAGGGAAACTAAAGCAAGAACGCTCTTGCTTCAGGCTCTCCCAGAGGATCACATGGGTGATTTTCATCACCTGGATGATGCTAGAGAAATCCGGCTTGCTGTAAAAGCTAGATTCGGTGGGAATGAGGAGTCCAAAAAGATGAGGAAATCAATTCTTAAGCAGGAATTTCAGGAGTTTAAGATCTCTGAGGAAGAAGGTATTCACAAAGGGTATGATCGATTTCACAAGATCCTCAGCCAACTTAATCAGTTGCAGGCTCGACCAGACAATGAAGACTGCAACACAAAGTTTCTGAGGGCTTTACCTTCATCCTGGTCTCAAGTTTCTATAACTCTGATAGCCAAAGGAGGATTGGACTACCTAAGCTTTGATGATCTGTACAACAAGCTAAAGACCCTAGAGATTGACATCAAAGGGGTTTCTACTTATTCATCTCATACACCTACTCATACTGCATTTGTTAGTGCTTCCAGTGCTAACAAGGTCTCTCATGGTGATAGCCCAAACCCCTCATCTTCATCTGTTTCCTATTCTCCTGCATCACCAAGATCTCAATCAAGGAATGACAATGTTGTTGAGGAAATTCTTCATTCATTTGTTGCTGAAAGTACTCCACAACAGCAATTTATGTATGATGACTTTGATCAAATTGATCAATTTGATTTGGAGGAGATGGACATCAAGTGGCAGCTGGCTATGCTGTCGTTAAAGGTTAACAGGTTTGAGCAGCAGTCTGGGAGGAAGCTCAATCTCAATGGAAGAGAAGGTGCAAGGTTTGACAGAAGGAAGGTGAAGTGCTTCAAGTGTGGTCAGATAGGTCACTTTGCCAGAGAATGCCAAGACAAGAAAGTTGATGATAGATCAAGGTATTCAGCATTTAGAATGAAAGAATTGGAGCCAGAGGAAGATAAAGCCCTAGTGTTTGTGGATGCAATGCTGGATTGGGAACAACATGAGGTGACTGGAGCTTCACGGATTTATGGGATGATTGCTGGAAATGGAGTTGAGACACATGTGGCTGGAGAATTTGGAATGATGGGCTATCCAACTCAGGTACTAAAATGTCCTTTTGATTGTGAAATTAAATATAATAAATTGCAAAAGGATAGTGAAAATAAATACACGGAGTTAAAAAGGTAATTTGATGAAATGGAGCCTGAATATAATAAATTGTTTGTAGAAATTCAAGCTTACAAAAAGGCACTTAAAACTGTGGAAAAACAAAAGGCTTGGCATGAAGCTAATCATCTAGCATATGAACCAAAGATAAGGGTTTTGGAAAGAGACTTAGAGAACTCCAATAACTGTCTAAAACATTCTGAAAGAGAATATGCTAAGTTGAAATTAGAAAATCAGGAATTACAGGGTAAACTGGATAGTGAAGTGGCTAGGATAAATTCATGGCAACAATCAGAAAAATATCTTGTTAACTATGGTACTCAGTCTGGTTGGCTTAAGAAAGGGTTGGGATATGATGTTGGGGAATATAACCCTAGGATATTTGACCCTACCCCTAAGGAAGTTGATTATCAAACACCTGTTAAGTTTGTTAAGGAAGGAGGGATGAATGCAGTTCCTCCACCTATAAGAGGTGTTTTTAAGCCTGTCCCTATCCACACAGCCCTTGACCTTGACTTTGATGATTCACAAATGACTTATGGCAAAAAGGCAAAGAACTTGCCTGATCTTGATTGTGACTCTAATGAATTTGTCTCTTATTCTAACAGTGACAAATCTGAAGAAATCAAGACTGAAGACTATGCCACATGTGGATCAAGTGAAAAGTCGGCATCAATAAAATCAGAAGATTTGTCTTCAAAAGTGGCTTCTGATGAATCCCAAAGAGCTGAAGATGTTTCTTTTGATAATGTTAAAAATAATAATGTTTCTTGTTTTAGTTTGGTTTCAAACAGTTATGGTTGTGATTTTAATTCTGTTAAGGATAATTTTGATTCATGTGTTGGTTTGAATTCTTCTGATTGCAATAAGAAAGATAATTTTAAGAAAAAGTCCCCTAGAAAGAAATCTTGCTTTGTGTGTCGTAGTTATGATCATCTTATTATAGATTGTGACTATTATGAAAAACAGATGGGTAAATATGCATGTCAAAATAGGTTTGTGTGGAACAATGTCAATGAAATTCCCCCATATATTCCACAAGCAGCAAGAATAAACTCTTGTAGAGCTTCTGTTGCTGCTGGCAAGCCAGTTCCTGCTGGTAAGCCAGTTGCTGATGATAAGTCCATTCCTACTGATTGGAGAAGCAATGTTTCTAGATCCTACTACAGGCCTACCAGCACTTACTTTCAAAATGATATGTGGCCTGTTTATTTTGACACCTTTAACATGGGAAGGGCAAGATGGGGAACTGCTGTTAAGTCCTCAGCAGGTTGTTCTTGGAGAAACAATAACAAATATATGAGAATGGGGTCCAAGAACAATGGTGGATCTCATCAATCTCTATGGTTTAATTTTTATTGATCCACAAGGCAGACACAAGTAAGTAATGACTTGGGCCTCCTATGTATCTAACATTGTTGTATGTTATTTTGTTCTGTAGGACATTCCTTTTATGAGTAAAGAAGTAGGTATAGTTGACTGATGAGTATCTAAATACTCATCATTTTTGTCTTATCTGAACTGCCAAAACATTCAAAAACACTCAAAAATGCATCAAAATACTGAAAATATCCCAGGGATTGTGTTTTATATGTTTTAAATGCAAAATGTTTAAAAACAGTTGAAAAACGAACAAATTTTGCAAAATTGGCAGTTTCAGTCCCTCAAGTTTCAAAACTTGTCAAAATTAGTCCCTAAGCATTTGTTTTGTCAGAAAAATCACCAAAGGTCCTTTTTAATCATAAATTATCATATTTAGTCCTTTGGTGAAAAGTTTGAATAAATTACATCTTTGGTCCTTCAAGTTTGAAATCTGTCAAAAATAGTCCCTGGGAATTTTAAAAGATAGAAAAGTGCAATTTTGGTTCTTGGATTATTGAAACATGGCAGGATTTTACCTTGGTGTATTTTGGAAGATAAGCAAGTTTGGTCCTCAAAAATTCAAGAATTGCAAGAATGGTCCTTGTGATTTAACTTTAACAACCGGACCTAAAATAAATAATCAAACCAAACCCATCTTATCTAAACCCAACCCATCCCATCCTTATTTAACCCAAGCCCAATTTCCCAACCAGCCCAACCCCACTTCCCAGCCGTTTTAAATAATAAACCCTCCCAAGTCAAACCTTTGACCATCTCCCCCCAACACAAACCCGTGACCTCTGCTACTCCTTCATCATCACAAAGCCTCCCCCCTCCTCTCCATCATTACCCCTAAACACTGCAACCCACTCCAAAGCACTCCACTCCAAATACCACCCCCCCTATCACACGTTATCAGATACTAAAAGCCAAAAAACCATTTTGGCGCCAAAACAAAGGACGGCCAAGATTGATTTTTACTCATCCAATGGCTTTGAATGATGGTGGGATTTGCTCAGAAGCTCACACAAACCCTAATGGACCCCTATAAAAGGAAAGAGAAGGCTCAGAGATCAGTAGTAGTTTTTAGTTGTAATTTTTGTATGTCGTTTTAAATTTCTAATGTTTTAAATAATTTTTAAGGTTTAAATTCAAGCTTTCTGTATTAAACTAAGTTAGTTTATTGTATTGTAACTCTGTTTCAATTATTAATTCCAAGTTAATCCAGTTTCATGTTTTCCACATTTTTATTATTAAGTGAATTTTAAATGTTCTTAAAGCCAGGCTTCAATTAGCTTAATTCTAATTCAATTAAGCTTACTAAAGCTACTGATAGCTTTTAGTGAGCTTAGAAATCACTTTCAAGCAATTTTCCACTCTGGTCAACAAAAGTCAACTGTGGTGAATATATTGAATCCTGGTGATAATTGATAGTTCTATTGGAGGTTTGGAAGCAATAGGCCTATCTAAAGATAGGCAAGCTAAGTGAAACATCTCTTTTCATGCTGAGATGTGATGCTTATGTAAGTTCTGTTTTCACTTTTTGCTTAACTAGTGCACAACCTGTGATTCTGAGTTTCTGTTGGTTCTAATTGTAATTGTTTGTTGATCTTGCTTCTATTAGTGTTATCTTAGCTGTAAGAAACAGATAATTGGTGGTTTGTTGTTTCTATCATAGTTTCATAGTGTGGATAGGATTTTAAGTAGTGTTTGGTTCTATGGTATTCAATAGGTTCTGTGGAGTTTTTGTTGTTGCTCATGGGTTACACATGTTACATTAAGTCATTTTAGGATAATGAAATCATAAAAACAAGTTCCATTTTGAGAAAAAGTCAAAACCATGGGGAATGCACCACCACAGTTAACTGTGTAAGTTTTTGAGCACCACAACCACTCAAATCTTTGCAAAAGTGTTCAAGTTGACTTGTTTTAGTTTCATTATAGTTAATAACAACATAACTAATCATTAAACCTAGATCAAAGTTCACATAAGTCAACTTATCAAGTTTTCTCAAAAAGTCAAAAAGTGCTTGAGTCAGAAATCCTCAAAATGGCATGAATTTGCCTGATTTTTGTGATTGGTTTTAGGGTTTGAAACTTGTTGAGTGCATAATCTACCAGTAGAAATCTTGATTCCTTGTGTTATTGCATTTTTGTGAATTTTTATTGTGGACATTATTGCCCCTCAAAGTAGGCTGCAGGGGAAGTAGCTCCCCTGCATCAGCAGACCCTCAGCAACACCACCACCATTGGTGGTTGATTGTGGCCACTCCAGTGGGTCCCACAGTCCAATCTTGGGTTTTTCCAACCCCCCTCCTGGCAGGCTTCAAGAGTTGACCATTAGTCTGACCTTAGGATCAGTGGACCCCACTTGGAATTGCACTCAAACTCTGTCCCACTTCTGTCTCAGAATCCAAATAAGCTATTGCTTATTCAGGCCTTGTGGCTTATTTACATAGCTTATTTATGTGAATCTAGTCTAAAATTGTCCAAGTAACTCAGAGGAACCAAAATTAACCATTGTGGACCCCACATAACTCCATTTGAGCTTAATTCCCTTCTTGGTCAAAGAAAGTCAACTGTTTGGACTAATAAGCACTCAAAGTGCTTATTTCTGGTTTTCATAAAAAGTGTTTTCATAAAATTTATTAGTTTTTAGTGTAAAATTAGTTTGGAAAAAGAAAAACCAAGAAAATCCCAACATAAAAAAAAGGAATAGCTTCTATTTAAGCCATTTGGCTTATTTTCAGCTTTTTCCAAAAGCACTTTCTGTTTTTATAATTTTCATAGCTTTCTGTCATCTTAGAATAATTTAGGAAAAAGTTTCAGATTTTTATCATTAGGTTTAATATTTTTAATCTTTCTAATTAATTTAAAATAGTATTTAAATCATAATAAATAGAAAAATAATCAGAAAAATACAAATCCAATTTTCATAATTTTCTTTTGTCATTTTTAATCTAGGAAAAATATAATTTCATTTTTAGTCCTTAAGAAAATCAAAAATAGAAAAATAGTGATAGCTTCTATTTAATAGAATTTATCTTTTTAAATTTTAATTAAGTAAATTTCAATTTTATAATTTTCTTAGCTTCTATTTACTTATTAATAGTTTTAGAAAAAGTTTTAGATTTTTCTTAGCTCATTTAGTATTTTTTATAATTTAAATTAGTTTAATTAGTTATTAAATAATTAATAATTAGAAATAATTAGATTAAAAGTGTAAAAAAATTATAATTTAAGTTTTAAAATAAGTTTTTAGTAATTTTACGTTTTTAGGTTTTAAATTTCATAAATTTTACTTTTTAGTCCTTTTTAGATTTTTCGTTGCGCGTTTTTAAGTTAAGTCCTTAGTGTTTAATTTTGTTGTGCATATCTGATTTAAATTTGTTATTTAGAATTGTTAATCAAATCAAAATCAAAAACAATCTAAATCATCAATCATTCGAATCCAAAGCTTTCCACAATAGCCCATTCACATCTCGTTGGGACACGACCCGGGTGATCACTTGCCCGGTATCACACACATCACATCCACGGGTTTTGCAAGTTTGACTTTCCCTAAGTTTGACTTGTCATTTCCCAAAGTATCACGTGTGTACGATACTATAATTATTTATATATACTCACACACGGACCATTGACAGTGGTTGTTCAAGGAGTATGACAGGAAATTTGGAAAGGTTGCATAACTTTGTACCCTTTTATGGAGGAACTGTGACATTTGGAGGAGGTGATGGAAAGATTACAGGGAAAGGAACAATTAAGACTCCTAAACTGGACTTTGAGAATGTTCTCTATGTGAAGGAACTTAAGAACTTCAATTTGTTCTCTGTCTCACAAATATGTGATAAGAAGAATGGAGTTCTCTTTACTGAGACTGACTGTCTTGTGCTCTCCAAGGACTTCAAGATGCCTGATGATAGTGAGATAGTGCTCAAATTTCTAAGGACTCACAACCTGTATTGTTTCAATCAAAATGATGTTAACCCTGAGGGTAATCTTGCTTGTATGGTGGCAAAAGCTTCTATAGATGAAGCAAACAAATGGCACAGAAGAATGGCACATGTGAACTTCAAGACTATCAACAAACTGGCAAAGAATGGCTTAGTGCAAGGATTCCCTTTCAAGACCTTCACAAATGAACACAATTATGTTGCCTGCAATAAAGGAAAGCAACACAGGGCATCATACAAGGCCATTACTGCTGTGAGCACCATCTCTGAGCCTCTGCAACTGCTTCATATGGATCTTTTTGGTCCAACTTCTATCAGAAGTAGAGACCATAAGTATTATTGTCTGGTGATTACTGATGAGTTTAGCAGGTTTTCTTGGACTTTCTTTTTAGGTACTAAAAATGAAACCTATTCTGTGATTAGGGATTTTATTACCTTAATTGAAAACCAGCTGAATAGGAAGGTTAAGGCTATAAGGTGTGATAATGGAAGTGAGTTTAAAAACTCTAATTTAATTGAATTTTGTGGGAATAAGGGGATTAAAAGAGATTATAGTAGTGCCAGAACCCCACAACAAAATGGGGTTGCAGAAAGGAAAAATAGGACCCTTATAGAAGCAGCTAGATCTATGCTAGCTGACTCTAAGTTGCCTACCATGTTTTGGACTGAAGCAGTAAGCACTGCTTGCTATGTACTGAATAGGGTATCTATTACTAATCCCCACAACAAAACTCCTTATGAGCTCTTGTCTGGAAAGGTTCCCAACATAAGTTACCTTAAGCCTTTTGGATGTCATGTAACTATCTTGAATACTAGTGATCACCTAGGTAAATTTGAAGAGAAGGCAGATGAGGGGTTCATTGTTGGATATTCTGCTCATAGTAAGGCCTATAGGGTTTATAACTTGTCTGCTAAGAGGGTAGAAGAAACACTCAATTTAAGGTTTCTAGAAGACAAACCTAATTTACAGGGTGCAGGTCATGACTGGTATTTTGACCTAGATTATTTGACTGATTCTTTGGGTTATTCTAGATATAAAGCTAATCAATCTGTAGGTACATATGTTTATTCATCTAACAATGCAGGTACCTCAGATGATGAGTCTGATTCAGAGTGTGATGAACAACCAATAGTTGTTCCTTCTTTTCCCTCTAACCACTTTTCAGGTACATAACTCAAAGATTCTTCTGATAAGACTGAAGATAATTCAAGTTTTGCAGAAGACCTTGCTAGGCTTCAAAGACAAGAATATCAAGCCAAGAGAGCTGCTGAAAAGTTTGGTTCTGGGTTTTCACAAGAAACAGTGGAGCTATTGAGAAATGCTGAAGCTGAAGTTAGAAGAGAAATGGCTTCTGCTGGTGGGATTCCTGTTCCTGCTGATGTCACATCTGCTGGTAGTTCACCTGTTACTGCTGATACATCTGCTGTTCCTGCCGATGTCACTAATCCTGCTGCTTCTTTGTCTACTCCATCTGCTGATTTGTTGGGATTCAGTGAGCCTCCAACTAGATTCCCAAGTCCATCTGATCAGGGAAATTCACTCTCTTCAGCAGCTAAGGTGAATGATCCTCATCATCAGTCAAGATCTGGAATTTTCACTCACTCCTCTTATGATGGTGAAGCAAAGCCCTCTATTACTAATCAAGCCACAACCTATGAGGTAGATCCTGTTGTTACCAAGAGGATTAACACAGTACATCCTCAATCTTTGATTCTTGGTGATCTAAATTCTCCTGTTCAAACAAGAAGAAGGTTGAATCAATCCAAGTTTGGAGAATCTGCTTTTCTAAGTTACATTCAGGAACAGTTAAGGAGCAATCACACTGACTATCTTCATTGTCTCTATGCTTGCTTTCTATCTCAAATTGAACCAAGTAGTGTAGCTCAAGCCCTTGATAATTCTGATTGGGTTGAGGCTATGCAAGAGGAAATGCAGCAGTTCAAGAATCAGAAAGTATGGGTATTAGTACCATTGCCTGAAGGAAAACATACAATTGGAACTAAATGGATTCTCAAGAATAAACGGGATGCTAGGGGAATTGTGGTTCGAAATAAAGCTAGATTGGTAGCTCAGGGACATAGACAAGAAGAGGGTATTGACTATGATGAGGTGTTTGCACCAGTAGCAAGAGTTGAAGCTATTCGATTGTTTTTGGCTTTTACTTCATTTATGGGGTTTGTGGTTTATCAGATGGATGTGAAGAGTGCATTTCTGTATGGGAGTATTGAAGAGGAAGTGTATGTTACTCAACCACAAGGGTTTGTGGATCCACAACATCCTGATTTGGTTTATAAAGTGGTGAAAGCACTCTATGGACTTCATCAAGCACCAAGAGCATGGTATGCCAGGTTGTCTTCCTTTCTACTTAAACATGGTTACAGAAGAGGAACAATAGATAAAACACTTTTCATTAGGAAGAATTTTAAAGATATCATCTTGGTACAAGTGTATGTAGATGATATTATTTTCGGTTCCACTAATGAAGCCTGGTGTAAGGATTTTGAGGAATTAATGAAAAGTGAATTTGAAATGAGTGCTATGGGGCAGATGACATTCTTCTTGGGCTTACAGGTTCAACAGAGACCAGATGGTATCTTCATTAATCAAGAAAAGTATGTTCATGACATACTTAAGAAGTTTGACATGGACAGTGTGAGGACTGCTACAACACCTTTTGAAGCTCCAAAGCCTAAATCCAATCATGAACCTGATGATGCTGTAAATGTTCACTTATACAGATCTATGATAGGTTCTTTGATGTATTTGACAGCTTCAAGGCCTGATATCATGTTTGCAGTCTGTGCTTGTGCTAGACATCAGGTTACACCTTTGACTTCCCATTTAAATGCTGTTAAGAGAATCTTCAAGTATTTAAAAGGACAGCCTAAGCTGGGACTTTGGTACCCAAAGGATTTTTCTTTTGTACTGGAAGCTTATAGTGATAGTGACTATGCTGGAGCAAACTTTGATAGAAAATCTACTACAGGAGGTTGCCAGTTTTTGGGAAAAAGGTTGGTTTCTTGGCAATGCAAGAAGCAGACTATTGTGGCTACATCTTCAACTGAGGCAGAGTATGTTGCTACTGCTAGCTGCTGTGGACAGGTCCTTTGGTTGCAAAATCAATTGTTGGATTATGGGTTCAACTTCATGAACACTAAAATTTCCGTTGACAATCAAAGTACCATCTGTATTGTTAAAAATCCAGTGTTTCATCAAAGAACAAAGCATATAGAGATTAGGCATCATTTCATAAGGGATGCTTATGAGAAGCATCTCATTCAAGTGCTTAAGATCGACTCTGATGAGAATGTGGCTGACCTGTTGACTAAAGCATTTGATGTTCCAAGGTTCAACTATCTGGTGGTTCATATTGGAATGCTCAATTCTTAGGTGCTGAGATTAAGGGGGGGGGGGGGGGGGGGTTTAAGCCTAAGGGGAGGATTCTTGTTGTTGTATATCTTTATTTCTTTCTTATCTTTTCTTATTTTCTTTCTTTTTCTTTTGGTTTGTTTCTGATTTCCTTTAGTTAAAAAAAAAAGAAAAAAAAAGAAAAAAAAAATTTTCTTGTATATTTTGTGTGCTAATAAGTTGGTTTTGAGCAACACCTTGCAGGTACAGTGTTGGTGTTTACACCTACACAACAAATGGTATTCAACTCACCATGTCTCACAGACAAGAAAGAGTTGACTTACCATGAGGGTACGGCTCTGGTGTGATAATCAAATCCGTTGATAGCTGTAATAGCTTGCTCAAAGCTATAGGGTACTTCAACTCACCGATGGTTCATTCCTGAGAGTTGACATGGTTCCCAATTCACCATGGATGTAACCCTTTATGGGATCCAAAGAATTGGCTAGTCCACAAAAGTATGGTTTGTGGTAAAGACATTTGGTATCCATATTTGGTATTCAATTCACCAAGGTTCAGTTGAAACCAAGAATTGGCTAGTCCTGAGCAAACGGCTACAGGTAAAGACAAGTCAAATCCGTTTACAGTTGCTGGTTTACTAAAAATCAGGTGGTTATCAATGTACCATGGTCTTACACACCTAAACATTGGCTACTCCAGTAGTGATGGCTATTGGTAAAGAGACATCAAATCCATTAATTTTCCACGATTCACCTCTCACAGGAGTTAACACACCTGGATGTGATGAGAATAGTCTGAAACTTATGTGATTTGATGTACATATTATCATAGTAGCAGTCAAGATCCAGAATGCCATGGTGACCAGCTTAGATCTTCTTTTGAGGATGATTTCCTATTGCTGCTGAACTATCGAAGTTGCTGCTGGAAGTTTCAAGTGTTGCTGCTGGTTACTTACTGATGCTGCTGCTGGTCTAATCCTCTTCCTATGCACTTAAAAGTACCTTCAGAGTAGAGTGAATGCTTAGGGAATCTTTTCGGAAATAAGCTATTTCCTCAAGATTAGGGGAGAATTGTTGGGAATTTCGGAAATAAGATATTTCTTGTTGCTGCCGATAGTGAAAGTTGGTTCCTGCCAATAGTGTTGGTTCCTGCTGAAGCTCATTGCTGCTGATAGTTATATTTTGTTTATCCTGATAGTGTTTGTTGCTGCGGATGTTATTGTTAGTTATCCGTATGTTTAGTATGTTTATTTTTAGAAGAGATCATGTTTATCTCTTTACACGTTTTCTTGTAGGACGGGTTAGGGTTAGGGTTTCTTATCATTATAAAAGAAACACCCCGTCAATGAGTTTGATACATCTTTACAACTTAACAATCTTCAATAAAATCATCTTTTAGTTCATTATACGATCCATAGAGGATCATAGTGTTAGTTCTTTTCTTCTCTCATTCGTATTCAGAGATTCTCTTGTAGTGTGCTTGTGATTACATAGGCATCCTACCGATCCACATAGGCTCAAAGATCTAGCTGGCGTGTTAGATTCAACAGTTAAACATTCTACTGCTGAAAGATTCTGCTGCTGGTGAAGAACTTTCTACTGCTAAGTGGATAACTATCGAAGTATTCTGCTGCTGAGTAGATAAGTATACAAAGATATTATGTGTATTAAAGTCAACAATACACGGTAGATAATATCTTTAGACAAAGTGCTCAGTAACAAGTTGTAAACACAGATACATGTTTTATCCTAATGACTGACACTCTCAAGCATGTGTTCGATTAGATTTGACAATATTTGTGAAGATCTCTCTTGTAATATAAATGAGAGATCTTAGACTAGATATTAAGAGTGTTAAGATTTGAAAAGAATAGAACTAGAATATCTGTTAAGAACAAAAGAACAAACACAATAATATCACAAGTCATAGAAACATAAGATTCAAGGTTTTGTAACCCTAGTGATAGTGAAGATCACTCGTATTATCTTGAATAATATTGAATCGTTTGGTGATAACTTTCTTTGTTCATTGTTCTATAACAAACATCACTGTTCCATTTCCATAATCAAATTACCTTCTAAGTGTGGTTAAGTAGATTCCGCATACTTAATCATATTAACTCAATATATCATATACATACGTTACAAAGGTTTAACACCCTCTCAAGTGTATCGATCAACCTCTCAATTGGTATCGAGCAAGGCTGATATAGTTGATTTAGAAGAAGAAGCTGAAGAAATGGACGTACAAGATACTCAGGCTACAAATGTTGCTGCAAAGTTGCCCATGATCAAACAGAATGAATTTGAGTTATGGAGGTTAAGAATTGAGCAATATTTTATGGTTCAAGATTATGCTCATTGGGATATCATTGTGTATGGTGATTCTTTTACACTAGGTTATACAGATGTTATTCTTGAAGGCAAAACAGATAGAAAAAGAAATACTGGACCAGTTACCGGTGATGAAAGGATACAGAAGAGAAATGATCAAAAAGCAATAAATTTGTTGCTTATGACCAATCCTGGTGAACAGATGCTATCCTTTAGCAAGTATCCTGATGCAAAAACTCTTTTTGAATATATTTGTGCATGGTTTGGTGGTAATGAAACTACCAAGAAAACACAGAAGACATTGCTGAAACAACAATTTGAAAATTTTAGTTCAAATAGCAATGAATCACTTGATAAGCTGTTCTCTAGATTACACAAGCTTGTCAGTCAGTTAGCTGTGTTGGGAGTTGAGATAGCAAAGGAAGATCTCAACATGAAGTTTTTGAGAAGTCTATCTAATGAATTTCATACTCATGTGGTTTTCTGGATGAACAAACCAGACATTGAAACCATGAAACTCAATGATTTGTACAACAACTTCAAAATTGTTGAACAAAGTCTAAAGAAGTCTGGAAACTATAGTACTAGTTCTGACAATGTGGCACTCTTGTCATCTGCTAGTATTAGTAAGTCAGAAGAGGTAGATGAAGATGTAGGTGCTTCTATTGCTAACTATGGTGGTCCTACTGCTAGTTCACAAAAGAATGCTACTGGACTTGGAGATCCAGCATTCTATGTATTCATGTCTAGTCAAACTAGTGGTTCTCCTCTAACTCATGAAGATCTTGATCAGTTGGGTGATAATGATTTGGAAGAGATGGACATCAAATGGCAGGTTGCTTTACTTAGCATGAGGGCTAAGAAGTTCTGGCAGAGAACTGGTAAGCAGATTACCATTGATGGTAATGAAACTGCTGGGTTTGATAAGAAGAAAGTAGAGTGTCTCAACTGTCACAGGTTAGGACACTTTGCTAAAGAATGTAGAAACCCAAGGAAGAAGGATAATAGAAGCACATGGTATATGCATGAGAAGAAGAAGGAAGTCACAGTGGAAGAACCAAGGGCTATGCTAGCCATAGATGGTGTTAACTATGATTGGAGCTTCATGGCTAATGAGGAGGAAGCACCAAAAGAAGCTGCAATGGTGGCCACTGAGACTGCACTAATGGCCTTTTCTGATTTAGAGCTAAATTACATAATTAATTATACTAAATCATGCTCTGCTCTTAAAGCTTATGAAGATCTTAAAAAGAGATTTGATGATCAACTAGAACAGTTATATAATGCATTAGCTAATTTAGCTAATCATAAAAGAGGTCTAGCTGTTCTAGAAAAACAAATCTTGCATTTTCAAGGAAATGAATCTAGGTTTACTGATGACATGAATGCACTAAAAAGAAACATAGAATTCAAAGATGAGTGTATTACTAAACTGAATAAATCCCTAGCAGATCACAAAAATAAAAGTGAAAATGTTAAGATAATAGTAGATGCTTTAGCTCATGCCTCAGATGGAGTTAACAAAATTTGGGAAGCTCAAGTAATCAATAAAGCTAAGTCTGGTTTAGGATACAAATTTGTTCCTCCACCATACAGAGGTGTTCCTTCACCTCTAGGTATTGACCTAGCACACACAGGATTTGCTGAATTTCAAGAACCAATAATGGAATATGGTTCTAAGTCTACTGAGAGTCCTAAAGTAGAGAAAGTAAGTGAGATTTTATCTAAAACTTCACTTTCTAAGGACACAGTGTCCTCTGATAGGATAGTAGATGCTATAGTTGTTGAGGAATGTACAACTGATAGTGATGATGAACAGGTTATGTCTAAACCTGAAGTAGTCAAGAAAGCAGGAACAAGGGTTCCTAAAGTGATCAAAAAGGATACTGTTAAGCCTAGAACAAACATTAAACATGTTAGGCAACTAGTTAAATATTGTGAACAATATAGATCCACTAGCAAGCCCAGAGTTAACCAAAGAAATTGGAATGGCCTCAAGTCTAACCAGGTGATGACTTTTTCTTTTATAATAAAGCTTGTTACACATGTGGTAGATTTGATCATCTTGCAGCTTTCTGTAACAAATGGGTATCTGGGTATAAAAACAATAGGGTGAATTTTAAAAGGCAAACTCCTCAAACTCACTTTCACTCTAGTCCTAATTTTAATAGAATAAAACCCAGAGCAGTTTCAAAAGCAGTTTCTGCTGCTAGACCATTGATCACTGTTAACCCAAGACCAACAGTTAAATATACAAAATCATTTAACAAAAATGCATCAAAAACTGTTCAAAGGCCCATTGAAACAAAAGCAGGGGTCCAAAACCAAGTTTGGAAACCAAAGGGTAAAACTGAAAAGCTAGCAGTTTCTGCTGCTAAGCAATCAGTTCATTCTGCTGCTAAGGGAAATAGGGCAAATGTTGTTAAGGCCTCAGCATGTTGGGTTTGGAATCCAACTAAACCCAATGGTGCATCAACCATTCTTAAGAAATTAAATTACATTGATGCACGAGGCATATCCAAGTCAGTAATGGCTTAGGTCCCCAAAGGAAACTAATACTCCTTATTACTGTGCAGGAACATTCATCTGATAAATAGGAGGATCAAGGATACTCAGATAGTGGATGTTCAAGGCACATGACAGGCAACAAGTCTTATCTCTCAGATTTTCAATCAATAGACGGAGGCTTTGTTACCTTTGGAGGAGGTATTGGTGGCAAAATTTTCGGTAAAGGAATAATTAAAACTGGAAATTTAGATTTTGAAGATGTGTTCTATGTGCAAGAGCTTAAATACAATCTTTTTAGTGTCTCACAAATGTGTGATAAAAAGAAAAAAGTTCTTTTCTGTGACACTGAATGTCTTGTGCTTTCTCCGGATTTTAAGATGCCTGATTCTGTTAGGAGCCTAAAGCATAAACATAAAAGTTATTGTCTAGTTATTACTGTTTGGAGCCAAAAGCATAAAAGTTATTGTCTAGTTATTACTGATGACTATAGTAGATTTACATGGGTTTTCTTTTTAGGTTCTAAGGATGAGACTTCTAGCATTCTTAAAACATTCATTACAGAGATAGAAAACCTAGTAAGCAAAAGAGTAAATGTCATTAGATATGATAATGGGACATAATTTAAAAATATAGTTATGGATGACTTCTGCAAAGAAAAAGGTATTAGGAGAGAATTTAGTGTTGCTAGAACTCCACAACAGAATGGTGTTGCTGAGAGGAGAAATAGAACACTCATAGAAACTGCTAGAACCATGTTAGCCGACTTTAAGTTGCCTATCAGTTTTTGGGCAGAAGCAGTCAACACTGCTTGCTATGTTCAAAACAGGGTTTTGGTTGTCAAATCTCATAATAAGACATCATATGAGCTTTTTAGAGGTAGAACTCCTGCAATAGGATTTCGTAGACCTTTTGGATGTCATGTGACAATTCTAAATACCTTAGACCATCTTGGAAAGTTTGATGGTAGAGCAGATGAAGGATTCTTAGTTGGATATTCTATAAATAGCAAAGCTTTTGGAGTGTACAACTCAAGAACTAGAAGAGTAGAAGAAAACCTGCATGTGGAATTTTTAGAGAATAAATCCAATGTAGCAGATGAAGGTCCCAAATGGCTATTTGATCTTGAAACACTAACCCATTCTATGAATTATGTGCCTGTTGTTGTTGAATCTAATGAATTTTCAGGTTCAAAGTCTGATGAAACACCAAATAAGTCAGGGTTAAACAAGGAGACATATCAAGATCATGTTTGGATGCCAATATAGACCAGTACAAGTGTGGCATCAACTTCAACAACTGATGAATCTTCTTCTGGTAAAGCTAAAGAAGATGTTGAAGATGATCACAAGGAAGATGGAACAAAAGAGCAAGAAAAGGTTTCTGCTGTTGATAGTACTTCTAAGACAGAGCATTCTATTGCTAGGCTAAATTTTTCTGCTGCTAGGCCAAATTATACTACTGCTGGCCCTTCAGAAAAAAATGAAGCAGAATTCTCAGACAATGAGGTGGATTTCAGTAATCTCCCACCAAACTATCAAGTTCCTCTTACACCACACACAAGGATTCACAAAGTCCACTCCCAGGATAATGTGATAGGAGATGTACAATCAGGTGTGAAGACAAGGCAACAACTGATGTCTTCAGACCAACAAGGGATTCTTGATGTCCTTTATGCTTCAATACAGCATGAGTTTTCAAACTCTTGCTTGTTTGTATGTTTTCTCTCACAAGATGAACCAAAGAACATTCTGAATGCCTTAGATAATTCATGCTGGGTAGAGGCTATGCAAGAGGAGCTTCTTCAGTTCAAGATTCAGAAGGTATGGGTGCTAGTTGATTTACCTAAGGATGAAAAGGTAATTGGCTCTAGATGGGTTTTCAAGAATAAAAGGGATGATTGGGGCATAGTGATTAGGAATAAGGCTAGATTAGTAGCCCAAGGGTACACACAACAAGAAGGGATAGACTATGAAGATATTTTTGCTCCAGTTGCAAGGATTGAAGCAATTAGGTTATTTTTAGCTTATGCTTCTTTTATGGGCTTCACAGTATATCAAATGGATGTCAAGAGTGCATTTTTATATGGAACTATTGATGAGGAGGTATATGTTTCACAACCTCCTGGTTTCATTGATCCAGAACATCCAGACAAAGTGTACAGAGTAGTTAAAGCACTATATGGCCTTCATCAGGCACCAAGAGCTTGGTATGAAATACTAGCTTCCTACTTAATAGAGAATGGATTTCAAAGAGGGAAGATTGATCAGACACTATTCATGAAACAGCACAAGAAGGATCTTCTGTTAGTGCAGTTGTATATGGATGACATTATCTTTGGGTCTACAAGGAAGGAAATGTGTTTGGGGTTTGAGAACCTTATGCATGATAAGTTTCAGATGAGTTCTATGGGAGAACTTACATTCTTTTTGGGTCTACAAGTTAAGCAATCTAGTGAAGGCATATTTATTAGTCAAGATAGATATCTTGCAGAGATACTTAGAAAATTCAAATTTGCTGATTCAAAGGTAGCAAGCACACCAATGGACTCTGAGAAGCCACTTCAAAAAGATTTAGATGGAGACAATGTAGATGTACTCACATACAGATCTATGATAGGTTCTTTGATGTATCTTACATCATCAAGACCTGACATCATGTTCTCTGTTTGTGCTTGTGCAAGATTTCAAGTAACTCCAAAGGTTTCTCATTTAACAGCAGTCTAGAGGATTTTTAGATATCTCAAGGGTCAACCTAGGTTGGGTCTATGGTATTCTAGGGAATCACTTTTTGACTTGGTAGCATTCTCAGATAGTGATTATGCTGGTGCTAGCTTGGACAGAAAGTCAACAACTGGAGGATGTCAATTCCTTGGGTTTAGACTTATCTCATGGCAGTGTAAGAAGCAAACAATTGTGGCTACTTCAACAACTGAAGCTGAATATGTAGCTGCTGTAAATTGCTGTGGTCAAGTTCTATGGATTCAAAACCAACTTCTTGACTATGGGTACAATTTCTTAAACACTGTCATTCATATTGATAATAGTAGTACGATTTGTATTATTAAAAATCTAGTGCAACATTCTAAAACAAAACACATTGAAATAAGACATCACTTTATTAGAGACTGTAATGAGAAAAAGTTGATTCAAGTTCTTAAAATTAATTATGGTCACAACTTTTCAGATCTTCTTACAAAAGCTTTTGATGTTGGAAGGTTTCAGTACATCGTAGCAAGTATTGGGATGCTTAATCCTCAATGATTTTAAAGTTTGTGATTTTGTAAATAAATTTTTGTTTGTGCTGTTGGCTTTAAAAGATACTACTGTTAGTTAAAAAGTTTGTGCTGCTGGTACAAATTTTTGTTTGTCAATTTCATATTGTTAGTCATATTATGATACTGTTATAAGACATATGCTTTGCATTTTTGTTTCTTGGTTTTAGACTAACCATTTCAGGTATGAACATTGGGCAAAATGGGAAGTCTGAAGTGAAATGGAAGCAGCAGAATGATTCTAGTTGCTTACATAATATGTTTATGATGGACTGAGTTTGGGAATTCATTAACCAAGGATAACACCTAAGTTAATTGATTCTTTAAAACTTCTTTCTTGAAACCTAGTTATCATATTTCACATTGACTTGATGGTTCAGTTGGTCAGATAGTAACTGACTCAACTCACTTTCTATCATTTTATACTTTCAAAGTATAATGAGCAAGTCTAAGGACATCTGATAGAAAGAACAACTAGCTAAAGTGAATCTAACACTTGTGTTAGAGGTAACAATTGCTATGAGCTGGAAACCCTGTCAGGAAAACTCTTTGAACGAGTTTATCTGCACACAGGCAGTTATTTATAACTGAAAACTTTGGTTCTCACACAACCAGATGTTACTTTAAACCGAAATGTTGATTAAGTGTCTGTTCCACACTTAATCCCTTCCAAATGGTTGAAAGCAGTATGATTTTTCTATAATAAAATCATGAACATACTGCTAAGTCAAAAGTTTATTAAAAAGGATTTTCAAAGGGACTTAGTAAAACCATCCATTGATGGATAATGAGTCAATGCCCCATGAATCACCTCTCATAGGAGTTAACACACCTAGAAGTGATGAGGGCAGCACATAAACTCTTAAGAAATTGATGGCTACACGTACAACATTGTCTGAAAACAAGTTCACATGGGTAGATCAGATAATGATGGGATGATGGTGAGAGATCTTCCAAACAGGGGAGGATAAAATGTTATTTGCATCTCAGGGGAGGAAATATCTCAGGGGATGAAATAAAGCCCAAGGAAGATTAACCAAATGTAAGGGAGGAAAAGACAAGAGCATACAAGATGATGACATGGAGGTTGAAAATGAAAAGAACATGCTGATTCTGGAGTATTATATATATTCAGAAGGGATGAAGCATTCCAAATGAGAAAGTTCTATCTAGGTCAATCTCAGTTTACTATGTTTGTTCATCACTTGCAAAGGCATGCTGATAGATGATTTCACTTGTTGGAACAAGCATCCAAGATACACAGCATCATTGCCTCTTATAATTCCTACATCCAAGGAAAATGCACCATCTTTTAGGCTTGGTTTAAAGCTTGATGATTGGTACTAATATTGTTGAAGTCTAAAGAAAATGGCAGATGAGTTACTAAGAAAGATATTTAATCTTGAAGAACAGAAGATAGCACAGATCAAGAATATGACTACAGAAGTGTTTTGAAAGATCTTCACAATCCATAATTTAATTCAGAAATATGTTGAAAAGGATTCACATGTTTAGGGGAGGATTGTTGGGAATTAAATATTCAAGAAGATTAATATCGGGTTCTGCTCAAGAAATACTCTTAAGTATCATTCTACTGCAGAGCATTTGATTCAGCTGCTAGCATTAAACATTCTACTGTTGAATGATTCTGCTGCTGGTGAAGAACTTTCTACTGCTAAGTGGATAACTATCGAAGTATTCTACTGTTGAGTAGATAAGTATACAAACATATTATGTGTATTAAAGTCAACAATACACGGTAGATAATATCTTTAGACAAAGTGTTCAGTAACAAGTTGTACTCACAGATACATGTTGTATCTTAATGACTGACACTCTCAAGCATGTGTTCGATTAGACTTGACAATGTTTGTAAAGATCTCTCTTGTACTATAAATGAGAGATCTTATACTAGATATTAAGAGTGTTAAGATTTTAAAAGAATAGAACTAGAATATCTGTTAAGAAAAAAAGAACAAACACAATAATATCACAAGTCATAGAAACATAAGATTCAAGGTTTTGTAACCCTAGTGATAGTGAATATCACTCGTATTATCTTGAATAATATTGAATCGGTTGGTGATAACTTTCTTTGTTCATTGTTCTATAACAAACATCACTATACCATTTCCATAATCGAATTACCTTCTAAGTGTGGTTAAGTAGATTCCGCATACTTAATCATATTAACTCAATATATCATATACACACGTTACAAAGGTTTAACACCATCTCAAGTGTATCGATCAACCTCTCAGACAACATCTTTCAAACATAGAATCATCATATAAAAATATTATGTATTAAAATGACATATCATGAGTTAACAAGTAACACGTTAATCTTGCGAAACATCATATAACGAAAGAATGAAAATATCATACAAATCATGTTAACATTCAGTAGCACGAAACATATAAGCATGCAGACCAAAACTTTCCAAGGTTTACACATTTGACTATTAATCAAATAGTTATCATGATAATGTCAAGATACTTAATCATATCAAAAAACATGTAATCAACACATGTATGTGTAATGCAAACTAAAGAAAGAAAAGTCATATATGCTACTTGTTTCTAAGGCAAGGCAAAATATCTTATTTTAATACTTACTTTAGGCAAGTATAGGAATAAAGATTATTCAAGTTGGAGAATGAATATGATACTATTACTAGCGGTGCTCAATTAAGGCTAAACACGGCCATTTTTATGGGTGATTCCACATACCCAACTTCTATCCTGGAAGCAATTTAACCGTTAGGTTAAATTGAGTTTCTAGTGCAATAGGTTCTCCAGTAGTCATTCTCATGTTAGAAAGATAGGAATTCCTATTTTTTCCTATTGAAGTATATAAAAGATAATAGTTCACCAATATTTGGCTTAATGTGACTCAATTAAATTCATTATAACTAAGGTGATGAAAATGTCATGTTATAACCAAGAATTTAATGGTGTGTCGACAAACAATATATTTTAATCATGTGTTTAGAATCTAAGGTTGTTCGAATTAAATAGCTTAATGGATGGCATCTTTTATGTAGAGTTGAAGTGTGTATTGCAAATGTGATTTGATCATCTAAGACCAAGAAATGTGTTTGTGTGTGATAATTGAATATGTTAAAATAAGAACATTCTCAAGAAAGCTCTTTGGAATTTTATTCAACAAGAATCTAAGTAAGGTTACCAACTTGAATAGATCTTGTGTATGCTCTAGAGATGTGTAGTTTTAACCTTGGATGTGCACAAGGTTTAAACTAGATTATGAGCATGGTTAGGTTATGATGTACACTTGAAAGGAAATAGAAACAAATAGTATCTTTCAGCAAATAAGATTATCCTATGGGATAAAGTTATCATGCTTATGAAAGCAAGTATGACAAGATGAAGGAGATACGCTAGTTCATAGAACTTGTAGATGTTTGTTCAAGATCATTTAGCCGGTGAGGTGTAATGAAATCTCTTGTAACACAACCGTTCTTGTTACAAGGAGAGAATGATGCATAGGATATACATTATCCTTTTAACAAGATGAAGACTTAACGCATGATTTTTTAGGCATAATGTTTTCCAAAACATCGCGTTTTCCTAAATGAAGATATGAAGCTAAAGTGTTTGAATCGGATAGTCATATCCTAAATATATTTGGTCTCAAGATTATATTCACTAGATGATGACAAGAGGAATTCACTCGAGTTTCTTATGTATACTCCTCAAGAGTCATTGTCACTCGGGGTGCATGAGGTTGGCTTTGAGATTGCATTTTAACATATGTTGTTAAAATTTTGATTTAAGGTTTAACGAAACTTATGCAGAAGTTTAATGACAAAGTATTGCTAATACTTTGATAACTTGTGAAGCTAATACTACTTATACTTAGTAAAAATTGATAAAAATTACTAGGAGCATCATGCTCATTTGATAGTGGAGGTTCTAGCCATAATGAATCATCTAAGTCCACATAGGTGGGAAAGTATGGTTGAGTTTGTTCGACGTGCATTGGGAGTACCTAGGTTGATTGTTAGTTCATAGATGTTGAAAACAACAAGGATGGATACTAATTCTTGTGTTCCATTGGTTGGTACAACTAGTGAGTGAAGTTCTTGAAGTTATGGTCATGTTTGTGAAGCTTAGGGGCTGAGATATATCACAGAGGTGAATGTGATGAGATGATGGTGAAAGAGCAAGTGAACTTAAGTGGTAAATGTTCAAGGATGAAGACCTATTGACATTTGTTTTATTCCTATTGATTGGGAGAGTGTTAGGATAAGTGTTTTAACATATGTTGTTAAAATACTTTAATTTTTCGGATATGACTTATAATGACTTCAATCGTAAGTCAATTTTACATGAATATTTTGGACAAAATACTTAAGTTTTCAAACCTACTTTGTTGAGATTAGAGCGTACTCAAGTATAGCAAGACTTGAGAATACATCTTTAACCTGAGTGTGAGTTATGATTTGATGTAAATTCTTATAGTTTTAAAGGATGACACATTATTTTCATGTTAACCAATTGAGGCAACATATGTTGATACAAGACAATATCTACAATCATAAGTTGGACTTGTGATTTTGATATTGTATGTTATCTTAGCAAACAATGAGTCTGGATTTGTTAGGAAGTTGTCAATTTATAAAACAAGACAAGCTAATGGATAAAGGATGAGAAAGGACAGAAGAATACAGTTACTGCGGGTAATGATTACAAAACACTTGTGGTCAGAGACCCGCAGATTGCAAGGTACCCTTTTTAAGGTTCCTTCTTTTATAGAGAAAGGTACCTTGGAGGTAGTGACACATTTTAACACTTGAACTATTAGGTGGGAGTTTGTGCAAAACAACATTTTTCAAAATACTTAACTAGTTTTACTTAGTTCTCATTCCTTAGTGAATTATGCAAGATTTTAATATAACATATGCAACAAAAGTTATCTAAGTCTATAAGCAATGCGAAAATAATTTTCCAACTTAGTGCACAAAATCTAGCAAATGTCCTATTGTGCATAAACAAGAAATCAACAACAAGCGAATAAATAACATTGCATGATTGATACTTACATTACACAAACAAAAAAGTGTAAACAACAATTTTCAATAAGTAAGCAACATATATGCAACCAACATAAACCAAAACAAGTAGTCATTTAGCATAGCATAAAAAGAAAGATACTTTTCGTCACTTTGCGTTTAAATATGATGATGTATACCAAGTTTGGTTAGTTTCCTTTATATATATAAATATCACAAAATTCTTTAGTTTCAAAAGAAATTATATCAATGTTTGAAGGATACCAACTTAAATTGCCCGACTCAAAAGTTTGAGTTTCTATATCAAAACGAAACTTAATATTTTTGGACACACTGTAGTATTTGGTTTGTTCTACTCACTTCAAATTAGATTTAGGCCATAAGAGTATTTTTAAAAGAAAGTAGACTCAATTCCCTTTAAATTGATAGGTGGCGCGACTCCTACGGACTTACAGTTAATTAGTTATGAATTTTTGAAGTTTGCAAAAATTTTGGTCTGTACAGACCAAGGAACCCTTTTCAAAAGGGAAAGGAACCCTTCAAAGGGTTCCGTGGGATCTGTGGTCCTCTGTGACAAAATGTCACAAAATGAAAAAAAATATATTTTCTCATAGCGAAAATGTGTAGGACTTACTAGATTTGATAGTGAACATATAATACAAATATTTTAACATCATTTTTACTTATGTGACTCATCTAAAAATTTATGAAGATTATTTTTCAACTAAATTTTTAGTTATCCCAAACGCTCCTTTCAAAACGGTATTTTTCATAAATTTTCTCTAAGCACCTAATTTTGCACTTACAAATTCTTTTAAGAAATCTTGATAACGCTCATTTTGTCTATGATAGAGTCGCGTTATTTGTATATTTTTGTATATTATTTAGTTATGTTTATGATCATTTTGCGCTTAAAAGGTATTAAGATGTGTTCAGGTCTAGGTACAAGGAAATATCGAAGAATGACGAAGAAAAGCCAAAAGATCAAGAGAATATTCAAGAAAAGATTGTCGTCAAAGATATTGATCCATGTTATGATTATTTCCAATGTACAAGAGAAGGTTCTGAAGATTTTTAATGAAAGATGGAGCCATGATTTGGTGCTAAAAAGAGTATTAAAGGATGGAGTTTTATGTCAACCCAAGGTTGAAATTAATGTGCAAAACAGTTCCCAACCCAAGGTTAAAGCTAAGATTCAAACCCAAGGTTCAAAAGCCCATTCTGAGGTTGAGCAATCATCCCAGCCGCGGGTTGAGATGTGTCTGAGATGAAGAGTTGCATTAAATCAAGGTTTTAACTACCATAATAACTAAAGTCCGATCATCTCCTCTCTTTTATGATTATTGATGGCTTGTGGCAGTTTTTGTGAGTGATTTCAAGCATAAATATGACCCATATTCACCACACACAATAAAAAACACATAGGGGATACCCTTACAATCAAGCCTTACACCATAAGGACTTGATCATATTTTTTGCAACCCGAAAGAGATTAATAAGCTCTGCCATTCTCAAGAAGATACCAAGGAGAAACGAATAAAGTGTTGGTGATACTTACTAGAAGAGGTGGAAGATTCCCTTGTTCGATTAGAGGCGTTAAGGAATGCTACAACTCTATATATTTCTTACTCATTGTAGTCTTGATTTGGGTAACCTTCTTTTACTTAATTATTGTGTTGAACAATTTGATGTTGAATGAAATGTTACGTTTGTTGATGAAACTTGTTATGGAATAATTTGTGATACTTGTTTGGGAATTATGTAGACTTTCGTGTGAATGTTGAATGATTAGTCGGTTAGAAAAAGTGATTGTTCTCATAAGTTTGTTTAAATATAATTCGTGTTTTAAAACTTGTTGATTTAACATTGTTGGATTTAAATGTCACAACTCATAATTTCAGGTCATTTTCCAAACCTCGATAATTTACTATTTATGAGTTACTATTCATCATTCACTATTTACCGATCACTATTTCATCATTTCACTATTCATCATTTTTGAAGTCAGTTTGAGACTTTGGGAAGTCGTAAAAAATTTTACTATTCACGTGACACTATTCATTCCTGGAGGGAAACAACTATTCATGGGCATCATTCATCATGTCGTAAACTTGGTTTACGGGTATTCAAATGCACGTAACTAGTTAGGTTTAGCTGCGTATTCATGCATCATCAGTAAAGGTACATCATATAGACTAGAGTAGTCTGCATATCATCAGTAACATCATTATCATATCAATTCATGCATGGGTTTGTGTGATTTTCATTAACGTATGCTTAATTGTTTAATTAACATTATCACTCAGTCATTTCTAGTAACATTATACCAAATACTCCCGAAAATGATCCTAACACATTTTCAAACTAATTATAATGATATAGAGATTATACTATTACTTTACCCGGTGTTTTTAAACCAATCGCTATATTTTTCGTTTGACGCTGATAACTCCGTCGGTTTACGAAATTTCAATCCGATAATCATTCTAACACCCGATTCTTGCAAGGAACATGATTTTACAATTTTTACAACTTCGTCGTATTTCATTTCACCTCGTCATGATTCATTTCTAGTTAACTCGCTACCTGATAACACTCAAAGTATACTCAAAACTAGCTAACTCTTATTAAATGGGGACATGAACATTAATTAACATCAAATCTTCTTCCTTTAACCCACATGTGCCGCCCCCCCCCCCCCCCCCAAACTCCCCTAATTCTTCCAACACTTGATTACTAGTACAATGCATTTAATGAATTTTGGGTGATTTAATTTCCATTCCACTAACTATAACTCATACAACACTTAAGTTAACTAGCAAAAGCTCCATATTTTCTCTTCTTTCTTCTTCCCCATTCGGCCATGACCAAGAACACCACCATAATCCATCACTTTTTGAAGAAGAAGTCATAATCAAGCTCCATTTACCTTCCTAGTTATGGTTTTGTGATTTAATCTCAAGTTTCTTACTCATTCTTATCAAAACTCATCAAATATTCAAGTAAGTTTCAAGAACACATTTTGATCATCTTATACTTTCATTTGATTCATATGTTTTTGTATTTTCAAGTTATATTAGTTATTCATGCAAGTTACTTATGTTTTAGATACCACTTTTGCACATAAACTATCTTTAACACTAGATCTATAAGTTTCACTAATGATCTCATGAAATCCACCAAGGTTGGTGATGTTTAGGACCCCATGACACCCTAAGAAGGTGTATGGTAGGATTTGCGAACTTGTGGAGTTGATTTGAAGTAGTATGATCAAGTTTAGAACCAAGGAAATGAGTTTTTAACAATCTAAAATAGCTACTGTCCTTAAACCCCAAGTCTGGAAATCTCAGTAACTTTTGGTATATTTTGGCCATCATATTCAGAAAGTTATTTCAAAAAAGAAACCGTGGCCGCAAGAATCACTAAAAACCGACTTATAATGAAGGAGATATGATTTTTCAAAGTTAGACGACGAAAACTAATTTTCTGAAAATTTAGTTGCTGATCGCCGAGATTCAAAGGACAAAACGAGGATTTAGACGTGATCTAGACGACCCGAACTACTGAGATTATGTTATTTCATGTTTATACGAAGCCGTGGATGTAAAGAACGTAGAAAACGAGCTTATAACGGCCGAGTTATTCACGTTTGAAGCCCGACGTACCATATTCATTTTGGCAGCCACTAATAGAAAGTGTTTTAAGTATAAAAACTAGTGTGTTTGCGAAACATAACATTGTTAGCCAATTTTCTAATTGATCGAGGCGTGTACAATCAAAAGTTAAATGAAACGACATTTATACATTGTTACAACGTTTTCAAAAACGTCGAGTTTGATCAACTAACACATAACGTGCAATATTTCGCGACTAGTTTCACGAAGCCATGTTGGACATATTTTCACAAGTTAAGAAAAATATTAAATTGCGATGAAAATGCTACATTTTGCCGATAGAACACCAAACGAGGATCGTGGGGAACCGTTTCAACATATTTACACGAAAAGTAGTTTATAACTTAACGAGACGTCAAAAGTGTATTTTTCGTCGATAAACGTTATTTTCAAATCTAACAAGTGGTATCGTTAACATATATATTTGCATGTGTTGCATTGTATCTTTGCTTACATTGAATCACATCATTCATAATAGGTCGCGGTTAGAGACCGAGCTTTATTTCATCATATCCATCATTGTCATTGTTGCTATATCATATCAGGTGAGTTTTCATAGCCCCGTTTTCAATTGTTTATTTGATTTCTAAACTCTCGGGGGAGAATACTTTGCACCATTTTCATATGCGGACCAAAGTATACAAACTCATTACATTGCTTAAGTTACATCATTGCCCAGATTAAAGTCCCCTTTTATTATCATGAACCGTTAATTTTTAGCAAGCGAGAGTGAGTGAATAGATCTATTGAGGGTGACTCCTCCGTTCGGGTTGGTAGCACCAACTGGTCAAATGAACGCATTTCATTTCTGTCATATTAGAGTGATTGACAAACACTCGGTTGGGGCATTTCATTCAGTCTAGCTTCGGGGTCATGAGCTTAGAGCTAATGTATCATTTTTATGTGGCATTGTTTTGTCATACACTTTATACTTGTGGTATCCGTACAACCTTTCATTTACATAAACCTATGATCTCACCAACATTTTTGTTGACCATTTTTAGCAATGTATTTTCAAGTAATTAAGGTATCGCATGTTGGCTTGCATATGGACACATCATGGAGTCGCGGAGTCGACGTGTCTCACTTTATATTTTATGCACTTATCCATCGTTTGAATTGTATGAACTTGTTTTATGAAAACTTGTTTCACCTTTTGGGACCTAGCTTTGTAACTCTGAATGTTTTTAAATAATCAAACGATATATTTTCTAAACGACACTTTAGGTCATTCAATATAACTGCAACTTTGGTGCTATGACCAGTCGCGCCCCTGAATGCTTCATTCCGCTTCAAGTCACGAAATTTGGGGGTGTGACAGATTGGTACCAGAGCAAAGGTTATAGCGAACTAGGTTGTCCATTATATCCTAGACTATAACTGCACCATCATAGCATCTCATCATTGTAGCATAAGTGCATATTCATTATATCACATGTAGTGATTGCGATTTCATACATATACCATTTCATCATAACTCACATTATGTAAATGTTTATTTACTTTTATTTCACATCTATTGTCACAGTGATGTCTTCGGATTCTCACCCTATTGTTATCTCATCGGACTCTGAGTCAGACGATACTTCCTCACTACCCTCCATCATACTAGAGTCGGTTACATCATCCCCACTACCCACTATCATTTTGTCATCAGTGGAGCCTACTCCACAATCTTCACCTGTGATGTCAGAGGCCGAGACAGAACCCTTTGAGGAGAGGGAAGTCGTGCCTACCCCACCACTGTCACCTGTGATCCGTCGTGGTCCCAGAGTTGTTCCAGTTATCCAGCCAGGAGAGTTTGTACCCTATGGTCGAGTTTACCGTACATATCCAGGTGGGCCACGCATGAAGCGCACTGCTGCTAAGCGGGTCCATCGTCTCACTGTCAGGTCACCAGCTGCATTTGTATCCCTACCACCACCATTATAACTTACTTCATCTCATCCACTCCGTCGCCGCTCGACAGCGAGGAGGAGTGTGGCATTCAGTACACCATCACCATTATCACCCTTACCATCCTTATTATCATTGTCTCCACCATTGCCATCTCTTTCAGCACCAGTTCATACTAGGGATCCTACTCCTATGTCAGACCTACCGCTCAAGAAGCGGGCACGTCTTGATATTCCATCAACAGATACTTCAGATGCCGCAGAGACAGCACCAACCAGCAGATTCGAGGTTGGTGAGAGCTCGAGGGCTGCTGCCGACAGACTGCTTACTGCTGCTACTTTTGACTCGCGACTAGATCAGCTTCAGGGAGAGATTGTCCGGGAATTAGCTCATTTAGATGAGACCCCAGTGAGCCGTATTGAGGCTATAGATTAGGAGGTTGAGGGATTGATCCAGGGCAGGGTTGCCATCGATGTATCACACCAGGGTTTAGAGGCCCGTCAGTTAGTGAGTTCAGAGCATATCACCCAGCTGAGGCAGGAGATGCCTGAGTTGTTCGACAGGGCACAAATGTCCCAGGATGAGCATCATCGCCAGGCCGGTGAGTTATCTTCAGTTCAGGCTAGGATGTCTGCATCAGAGACTAGGGAGACTGATCTTCAGCTTCGAGTTCAGCACCTAGAGGAGATCGCTGTTGCTATGTCTAGGGATCTTCAGAGGATTTTCTGCAGGCTAGATGGAGCACCCGTAGGAGGTGCCTAGTGTTAGACTGTTATCATGTAGCTTGTACATTATTATCCTAGTCCCGGGGTGTGGGACATAGTTAGGACTTGTTGTCTTTTGCTTGTAGTACAAACAAATATATCAAGTGTGACTCTACTATGCAGGATTTTCGTTGTGCTATTTTATGATATCGGTCTGCGTAACCGAAATTTTCATGTATTATATTCATGTGCGTTGTGATTATATTTATGATGTTTCGTTGTGGTTTCATTGTATTTATACATGTTGTGGTTGTATTTATACGTGTTGTGGATGTATATACATGATCCGATGGTTTGAAAAGACAGAATCAGTATTCCTTCTATGCAACTATCCGGAGGACAGCAAGGTTAAGTTTGCTACTAGTACACTCGTTGGGGAAGCTATGTCATGGTGGAATTCGTATGCAAAGCCCATGGGAATGGAGAATGCTCACAAGCTTACATGGGACGAATTCAAGAAGTTGCTGACAAAGAAGTTTTGCCCACGAACAGAAGTGAAAAAGATGGAAACAGAGTTTTATGAGCTAGTGACAGCAGGTAATGATATTAAGACATATATCAGGAGGTTTCAGGAATTGGCAGCATTATGTCCGACAATGGTTCCAGACACTAAGAAGCCATTAGAGAATTTCATTGGAGTATTACCTCACAACATCCGTGGTGATGTGATTTCTTTTGACCCACAAACATTAGATGAGGCAATCAGGATGTCTCGGAAACTCATGGCTCAGATAGTGAAGAAAGGAATTACTTCAAACAACAACACTAACAGTAACCGTAACTACAACAACAATTCGAACAACTACCGAAACAACAACAAAACAGCAACCAAAACAATTCTAATAACAACAACAACAAAAGAAATTGGGATAACAACCAGAGTAGCAATGTTACCCAACCACCACCCAAGAGACAGGAAACTGCAAAGGCCTATGTTGCAGGTCAAGCTGAGAAAAGAGGTTACAATGGTACTTTACCCAACTGCAACAAATGTCAAACCCATCATAACCCTGGAAATTGTCCGAATCCGTGTAGGAACTGTAAGAAGGTTGGTTATTCGACCAGGGATTGCAAGGCTCCGATTGTGGTTGATAATCAAAAGCCCCCTGTAACATGCTTTGGTTGTGGAGAAGTTGGACACTTTAAGAAGGAATGTCCGAAAGGAAAGAATCAGGGAAACAATAACCAAGGTGGAACAGCTAAAGGAAGATGTTAGGAATTAAATATATGAGTTGATATTGACAAAAAGATGAAAGATGGAGGAAACTATTGAAGACAAAGATAAGGGACTTATTATGTATTATTTAATTGTGTTTGTAACCCTAGTATCTCTATTATATAAAGAGATACAGGGAATACGTTTTACATAGATCTTCCCAATGTAGTCCAGAAAAAGGTGTGTGTGTGTAACCTAGGCGCTAAGTCTTAGTGTAGACGCCTAGGGTTAGGGTTTGTAATTATTCGACAAATCTTGTGCAATGATAATGATTTGTTTATGGTATTCCGCTGCGTACAACTTGTTTTATTCATTATTATTGTGTTAATCCTAGATGAGGTCTAACAAACCTCGAGCAAACGATCTCCACAAGTGGTATCAGAGATAGGTTGCTCTTGATATCTAGGATGTTACAAGGTTTTCATTGGTGTCGACGATAGCAGTTTTGGAGTATGTGTTATCGAACAGCAGCAGATCTGGTGAAGGTTGAGTTCTGTGACGATCAGATAATATACGGTAATATAATTAAATTCAGTTTTCGAATAGCACACATCACCTCGTACTGATCAAACTTAGCATTAGGTTGGTTGATTTAAGGTGGTCGAATTTAAAGATAAAAGATTCGTTTTTTTTTATTTATCACGTGCATAGATGGATTTGTGTCGACATGTGCAATTATTTGAATTAATACTGTTTAAGGTTGAACGTGGGTCCATGGTGCTATTAATTGGAATTCATATTGCTACTGCTATGTTAAATTGATGAGGCGACAAAATTCTGCTCTTTAATTCGTTTGTCGCATGTGGTTCAAGGTCAAAAATCTCGTACTGTTTTATGAATTGAAAGTTAAGATTTGCATGTGGGGTCGGTCAATAGCAGATTGAATATGGGATTAATTATGAGTTGTCGCACAGTTCAAGAATTGATTTAATTGGATTTCATCCGCTGCTATTGATTATTATATTGAGTGGCAAGGAGAATTAACGGGTCTGATACTATACTATCTTGTCGCAAGTGGAGCATGTGCTGTGTTTTTATTTTGTCAGTTGTGGGTCTGATGGTTATTGGTCTCACAGTTTTTACTGCTCGTAATACATACTACTAGCAGTTGGTACTGCTGTGATTAGCAGATTGTACTGCTGGGATTAACAGTTAGTATTTCTTGGCTTTTTCAGTTAGTACTGCTAGGGTTAACAGTTTGTACTGCTAGCTTTAGAGGATGAACAGTTTATACTGCTGATTGGTACTGCTAGAGCATGGGCTTCTCAAAGTGAGGGGAAGTATATCTATTTGGAACATATTAGTTCCATAGCACACACACAGGGGAAGAAACACACACACTTTTGGATCTCGGACAGAACTGAATTTTTTTCAGTTTATTCTTATTGTTTTATGGCTCGTTGTGAAGATATTTGGTGCAATGGCTTTTTAATCAATTATGTGACAAGTGTATCCCTGGTGTTCGTAGATCGCCGAAGTGAGGCAATGATACAGATGAGGAATACAACTAGATCGCCGGCTGAGGCAACAGTTACATAAGAGAGAATGATGTTATTGCACTTAGATGTTTTTCACGAATTATTTGATGAAGAAAAGTGAATATGGTTTATTTGATGTTGTAGTTGAGTTTCACAGGTGCGCGTTCTTATCATACCTTTTGGTAGGAGGTAACTTGTTTGGGCGTTAATGCGGTGACAATGACTTGTCAAATTTAGTTTTCATAGGTCAAGGGGTGGATGGACGAAGACCTAGTTAACTATCACTTAAAGGAGTTACATTGTAGTGCTCAGTGTCTCATATAATTGAGGATTTGTCAAGAGATTTCGGTCTACTTATATTTCTTGTACCATATAAGTTTTGGAGTCACGTGGATAGTGCAAGATATAAGAAGCAAGTTTGGGAAATTCAACTTCTTCATCAAGTTTGTTATACTCGGTTTTCTTCATCAGTGATCGTTCCATAAAGCCTACAGAGTTCGTGATTGAAGAGATGGTTATTGGTTTCAGGGGAAGCTTGTTTAACCATCTACATGTACGACTTAAGGGGAAGCGTTTGATTCAAGTTGCATTGAAGACCCCTATTTGATGTGACAAAAAGGGGAAGAAGGTTTATTTGCAGCTTGAAGATCATCTTTCATATCGTTGGTTTTGTCATATCAACTAGGGGAAGATTGTTAGGAATTAAATATATGAGTTGATATTGACAAAAAGATGAAAGATGGAGGAAACTATTTAAGACAAAGATAAGGAACTTTTTATGTATTATTTAATTGTCTTTGTAACCCTAGTATCTCTATTATATAAAGAGATACAGGGAATACGTTTTACACAGGTCTTCCCAATGTAGTCCAGAAAAAGGTGTGTATGTGTAACCTAGGCGCGAAGTCTTAGTGTAGACGCCTAGGGTTAGGGTTTATAATCATTTGACAAATCTTGTGCAATGATAATGATTTGTTTATGGTATTCCGCTGCGTACAACTTGTTTTATTCATTATTATTGTGTTAATCCTAGATGAGGTCTAACAAACCTCGAGCAAACGATCTCCACAGAAGAGCTTATGTCCTTGGAGGAGAAGATGTCAGGGAGGACCCGAATGTCGTTACGGGTACGTTCCTCATTAATAATAGTTATGCATCCATACTATTTGATTCAGGAGCCGATAGAAGTTTTGTTTCTACTACATTTGCACCATTACTCAACATTGAACCAACCTCATTAGACACTCCATATCACATTGAACTAGCTAACGGTAGTTTAGTTAGCACTGACACGATCATTCGTGGTTGCACTCTCAATTTTCTCAATCACCCGTTCAATATAGATCACATGCCAGTAGAACTTGGAAGTTTCGACATTGTCATCGGAATGGATTGGTTATTGATCCGTGTGTGAGTATATATATAAATATAGTATTGGATGCACGTGATACACGAGAGTCAACAAGTCAACCCTTTAGGAAAAAGACCAACTTGTAAAACATGTGAATGTGATTGTGTGATACCGGGCAAGTGATCACCCGGGTCGTGTCCCAACCAGATGTGAATGGAAGATATCGTTTTTGGTTTGGAATTAAAGTGCTTGATGATTGGAATGAGATTTTTGAGTTTTTGATTAAATATCCTACAACTACGGGAAGCATAAATAGGCTAAGGGAAACCTAAACATATAAGTCTACAAAGCAAAACACAAAGAAAGAAAATAACGTAATTAAAAACCGGGAAAATGCGAGACTAAAAGTGAAATCTAAGAAATATTGATCCTAGGAATGCCAAATTATTTTTCCTACGTCCTAAATGACAAAAGAAAATTTTGAAAAAAAGAATTTTATTTTTTTGACTTTTTAATTATTTATTATGAATTAAAAACTATTTAAACTAAATTAATTCGGAAAAAATATTAAATGAAAAGTAAAAATTATGAAAAATTACCAGAAAATAAATTGCACTAAAACTAATCTATGAAAAATATTGAAACAGAAAAATCACTAGAAATAAGCTGTGAAATAAGCTAAAAAGCAGTTTAAGCTAAAAGGGTTTAGAAAGGTATAAAAATAAAATAAGAAACATATAACACCAAGCAGAACTTGGTGCATATGGTTGGAGTGTTGATGTTTGAACTGAAGGTCCCAGGTTCGATACCCACACACCCCACTTTTTGCCAAAAGTTTTTTTTTGTTTTCTTTTTATGGAAACTAAATTAACAAAAGATTATAAGCTACATTCAACTGAAAACTTCTTTTTGAAACCTACTGATAAGCTCAGAAAAGCTTATTTGTTGGATCAGATGGCTTTTTTATGAAATGAGCTAAAAAAGGCTAAAAGCAAAAAAGGAATAAGCTAAGCAATTATCTAAGGACTGTTAAGCTATAAATTAAGCTAAGGGGAACTGAAAATTAGCTAATGGACTGACAATGAAAGGTAAAATAAGCCATGAACAGGGAAGGTAAGCACTGAGCTTCACAAAATAAGCCAAACAGACTGCTGATCTAGTGTAAGTGCAGGGCAAAAGAGGTTGTTTTTAAGCTAATGAAAAGCAGTTAAAAGCTAACTCTAAAAAATAATAAAAATTGGGGATCACTAAAGTAGCAAGCTAAGTTGAACTGAGCCAAGTTTCAGCTCCTAACAACTTAACACTAGCAAATGAAAAATAAAAGAAAAAGCTGAGAAATGGAAAAAGTCAAGAACATGCAGTTTGCTTGTGGTTTTGTGCAGACCTGAGTTTGCAAAAGACATGCACCCAAGATTTATCCAACTTTTTGTATCAACTGATAAGAATCACTTAACTCAGAATTTGGACAAGAAAAAGCTCAAAATGGCTGTTGGCTTATTTGAGCTTAATGACTGAGATAGATGACTCAGTTTAACCATAGTCCACTAAAACTTATGAAAGCTATTTAATGACCTAAAAATGATTTAGAAACAGCTTAAGTAGACCAAATTAAGCTAGAATGAAAACTCCAAGATGGCACAAGAACAGTGGTTAAGCCATTTGACCATTTTGGCCTACTAACCCAAACACTCTCTTTGAAACTGAAATTGAGATTTCACACTAAAACAGATGGTTTAAATCCATAACTTGAAATCACAAGCTTGCATTGAGCTGAGTTAAGTTCTAAAAAACAACTTTTTAACTGAAATTAAGAACTTAAATAAGGTGGGCAAAATCTGACTATGTTGACATAAATAATGCCTCAAAACATTATTCATATCTCTATATTTTAATGATCACAAAATATAAACTCATTAAACATAAACTTATCAAATAAACAAGTATTTAGTTGTAAATACTCATTTCTACAACTTAGTCACTTACGGTATGAATAAACAAGTACTTAATGCATTATATGATCAAAAGAACATTTTCTTAATAACTATATTTTTTATAAAACATCAAAAACATTTTATATATTTTTGAAAAACATTTTTGGTATTAAATAAAAATGTTTAATCTTTTATAAAAATATGAATTCAAATTTTTAACTAAAATCAGTTAAAATGTTCCAGAAAAACCTTCCCACAAAAGGACAAAACTGGCCAACGTTCAGCAAGGGCGGCCCCCTTAATTTTACTGGGCGGCCCCCTTAAAATTAAGGGGACCGCCCCCCTATTTAAGGGGGCCGGCCACGCTCCAGTAGGCTCCAGCTGTCCAGATTTTTCTCCTATAAATACCAACCTTCCCCTGGATTTTTACTTACCTTTTGCACACTGAAACTATCTGTTTTAAATCACATTTCATATCTTCAAAAACCCTTTCATCATATAATCTTAAGCTTTGGTTTCTAAGTGATCCAAGCTTCCTCCATTCAAGTGCAAGAGAAGAATACTCCTTCAACAACTAGAGAAGAAGTATTGCAACTTAGATACCTAAGTTGTTTGTGTCATCATACATTTGTTTATAAGTTGTGTATTGTTGTTAGATAGTTGTGTGAATAATTGTTTGGGATAGGTTAGTGTGTAAGTAGAGAAGTTGTGTTGTTAAGGTGTGTAAGTAGTGAAGGTGTGAAGAAGTAGAAGTATACATAGGTTGTGCTTAGTTGTGAAGTGTCGTGAAGAAGTCGTGAAGAAGTCGTGAAGAAGTTGTGAAGAAGTCGTGAAGAAGTCGTGAAGAAGAAGGTGTGATTAAGTCGTGTTCAAGTTGTGAGATTGGTTCTAGCTACGATTAGAACTCGACATCTAGCTTTGTGTCGTTAAGCCGGTGTAAGCTAAAGTTGTGTAAGGTTTTCTCCGCTATAAGAGAGCTTGTTGACATAGTGAAGAAAACTCTCGAGTTAGGTGCTCGGGGAGTGGAGTAGGGCAAGGAAGGTGTCCTTGTAGCCGAACCACTATAAATCTCTTGTCTCTAGGTTAGATCTTTCCATCTCTAACGTTCATTTCATTTTATTACCTTACTCGCATTATTTATTTATATTTACTTATATACATATTGTTCATATTGTTCAAAGAGTTGAGATCACATAAACTCGAATCTAAGTTTTAAAAAGTAAACAAAGTTTTCACAATAAAATTTAAAAGGACGTAAAACTATTCAACCCCCCTTCTAGTTTTCCACAATTGGTATCAAGAGCCACGTCAAACAAGATTTTTAAAATTAACTGTATTTTAAAACTTGAAACGATCTATGGAATCTTTAAAATATTTAGAAGGGCAATCTATGCAAAGACCACCACTATTTGAAAGTGATGGTTTTCTTTATTGGAAAAATAGATTCGAAACTTATGTGAAATCAAAGGATCTTGATCTTTGGCATGTTATTACCTATGGTGATTTTCCCCCTATTCAATATAATATCCTAACTAAAATAGATGAAATTGTACCTTTTGAAAAACAAAATGATGATTTAAAAAAGAAACTAGCAAAAAATAATGAAGCTAAAATGGTAATTTATAATGCGTTACCACGCAAAGAATATGAAAGAATTTTTATGTGTCAAACCGCAAAAGAGATTTGGGATTCTTTACTAATCACTCACCAAGGTAATAGTCAAGTCAAAGATAATAAAATAGATCTTCTTGTGCAACAATATGAACAATTTACAATTCCTGAAGAGGAATCTATTGATAATGCATTTGCTAAATTTAACACAATCATCACAAGTTTAAAAGCACTTGATGAGACTTAGTGATGACGATGATTCAAGTGACGATAGTGAAGACGAATAATATGCAATGGCCGTTAGAGAATTCAAGAAATTCTTCAAGAGACGAGGAAGATTCACGAGACAACCGCGAGATGAAAGAAGATCGCTACAAAGAAATAGAAATGATAACTACGGGAAAAGAAAGTGCTTTAGATGTGGAAGCCAAAACCATCTAATTGGCGAATGTCCAAAGCCACCGGGTTATGATTACGAAAGCGCATTTGTTAGTGGAACATGGAGTGATAGCGACAAAGATGAATCGAACAAAGCAAAGGACGAAAAGTGCCTTGTAGCTCAAGCCACCGATGAAATATGTCTAGGGATAAATTTGGAGCCCGACGAATGGATTAAGGATAACGGATGCTCGAAGCACATGACGGGAAACCGGAAGCTATTCTCCTCCTACAAGGCATACAACGGAGGTAATGTTATTTTCGGTAGTGATTTTCGTGGGAAAATCATTGGCAAAGGTACGATCTCTCAAGACTCCCTAACTATTGAAAATGTTGAGCATGTAGATAAGTTAAAATATAACTTGCTTAGTATAGGACAAATATGTGATAATAAGTGTAGGGTTACTTTTACAAGTAAAGATAGCGAAATAGTTAAGGACGGAAAGGTCATAGGTAGAGGAGTTAGGAAAGGTGGCGTATATGTTATGAAACTAGGAAATAAACCGGAAGATAAAATATGTCTAGCAACCTTAGATGAAAACTCTACATTGTGGCATAGAAGATTAGGTCACGCAAATATGGAACAAATACAATCCCTAGCCTCTAAAGAATTAGTTAGAAACTTGCCTAACCTAAGATATGACCAACACTTTTGCGATGCATGTAAAATAGGAAAGCAAGCACATGCTAGTCACAAAGCTAAGAATATAGTCTCCACTACTAGATGCCTAGAATTATTACACATAGACCTTTTTGGTCCAACCGCTATGCGGAGTTACGGAGGTAATCGTTATACCTTAGTAATTGTAGATGACTATTCACGATACACGTGGACTAGATTTTTAAGTGATAAAACCGGAGCCTTTAATAAGTTTGAAATATTTGGTAAAATGATTCAAAATAAATTAGGATGTTCTATACTATCAATTAGGACGGACCATGGTCGGGAATTTGATAACGAAGTGCAATTCGGAAAATATTGTGATTTAAATGGGATATCTCAGAATTTCTCTGCTCCTCGCACTCCACAATCAAATGGGGTAGTAGAAAGAAAGAATCGAACCTTACAAGAAATGAGTAGAACAATGCTAAATGAACAATCTATCCCACAAAAATTTTGGTGTCACGCTGTAGATACATCGACATATATAATAAATAGAGTCTCAATTAGGCGAATCTTAGGTAAAACCCCATATTAGTTATTAAGAGGTAGAAAACCTAATCTAAATTACTTTAGGGTATTCGGGAGCAAATGTTTTGTTCTCAATACAAAAGATTACCTTACTAAGTTTGATCCTAAGTCGTATGAAGGAATCTTTCTAGGGTATTCGCAAAATAGTAAAGCATTCATAATACTTATTAAACACACTATGAAAGTAGAAGAGTCCTTAAATGTAACATTTGATGAAACTCCACCACCACCTAAGACATTGCCCCTAGAAGATGATGACCTAGTTGAAGAAGAAGCTATTGAGGTTAGTAAAATTAAACCCTTAGGCGATGATAATGAAGATATAATATTAGGTGAAAATGAAATAGTAAATGTTAAGGAATCTAAATCACACCCGTTAGACAATATAATAGGAAACCTAAATTAAATAACCCTTAGATCACAAGCTCAAGATAAAAATAACTTCTTTTGTTTCCTATCAACTATAGAACCTAAAAATATAAGTGAGGCATTAAAAGATGAAAGTTGGGTTATGACTATGCAAGAAGAACTAAATCAATTTAAGACTAATGACGTTTGGGAACTAGTCCCAAATCCCATGAACATGACCATCATAGGAACTAAGTGGGTTTATAGAAATAAGTTAGACGAAAATGGAATAGTTACTAGGAACAAAGCTAGGTTAGTTGCCCAAGGATATAATCAACAAGAAGGAATAGATTATGACGAAACTTATGCCCCCGTAGCTAGATTAGAATCTATAAGAATACTACTTGCGTATGCATGCGCCCTAGATTTTAAGTTATTTCAAATGGACGTGAAAAAGTGCATTCCTTAACGGTTTTATCAATAAGGAGGTATACGTGGCACAACCTCCAGGATTCATTGACTTCTCAAAACCTGATTATGTTTATAAACTCAAGAAAGCTTTATATGGACTCAAACAAGCTCCCAAGGCTTGGTATGATCGATTAAAAGCATTTCTTATTAAACATGATTATTCCATGGGAATGGTAGATAACACTCTTTTCACGAAAAAGAAAAGCCCAAATCTCATCATTGTCCAAATATATGTCGATGAGATTATATTTGGATCGACTTGTCAGGATATGTGTGATGAATTCGCCAAAATCATGCATGATGAGTTTGAGATGAGTATAATGGGTGAACTTAATTTCTTCCTAGGATTACAAATAAAACAATTAGAAGATGGAATATTTTTTAATCAATCTAAGTACATTAAGGAAATGCTTAAGAAATTTGGATTAGAAGACGCTAAGCCCATGAAGACACCGATGTCTACGGAAGTAAAACTCACAAGAGATGAAGAGGGTGAGTCCGTAGAAAACACTAAGTATAGAGGAATGATAGGTAGTTTACTATACTTAACGGCAAGTAGACCGGATATCATGTTTAGTGTCTGCCTTTGTGCTCGCTTTCAAGAGGATCCCAAAACCTCTCACCTAGAAGCGGTTAAGCGTTTCTTCCGATACATTAAAGGCACTATACACTTAGGATTATGGTATCCTAAGGGATCCGACATAGAAACCATCGTCTATGCGGATTCGGATCATGCGGGAGACTACGTAGATAGAAAAATCACTAGCGGAATTTGCACGTTAATGGGATGTTGTCTAACATCTTGGTTCTCGAAGAAGCAAACCACTCTTGCTATTTCTACCACAGAAGCCGAATATGTAAGCGCTGGAAAGGCATGTCAACAAGCACTATGGATGAAACAAGCTCTCGTAGATTATGGCATTAGTTTAGATGATGTTCCAATTATGTGTGATAACAAAGGTGCTATAGATTTAAGTAAGAATCCCGTTCAACACTCTAGGACTAAACATATAGAAATACGCCACCACTTCCTCCGCGATAACGTTCAAAAAGGAAACATATCTATAGAAAAGGTTGCATCGGAAGATAACTTGGCAGACATATTCACTAAGCCCCTTAAGCCCCTTAAGCGTGAACTCTTTAACCACTTACGTTTAGGCCTAGGAATGATGGAACAAATTGACTGAATTTTCTGCATTTTTGGTACATTTTTTTTCCAGATGGGCGGACCCCTTAATGTTATAAAGGTGGTCCCCTTAATTATTAAGGGGACCGGATTGTCATTAAGGGGACCGGCCATTTGTCTGTAACATTTTTTTCTGTTTCCTCCCATCTGAGTCTAGGAATCTGTTTTACACAAAATAAAAGATTGGGATATTTCTTTGCATAAACATATTTATAAATAAAACCCAATCTATTTTCTTCAAATCATTCTCACATCTACGAAAACACATGAAAACCATTTTTCTTACATTGTTGAATAATGCTAAAAACTTTTTTTTTCATGCATAAAGATCTCACATGAATTGTCAAAGTATATAATCTAATATATACATCTTTGATATTCGTATATTGAGCAAAATCAAATTAAGGAGACCTTGGATTGTTTCTTAGGAAATTTTTGCATTTAGGAGTCGAAACAATCACATCTCCACATTTGTTGCATATAGGCACACACTAGAACAAGCTTATTAATCACATCCTCAGAATTGTTCCATCACCTATTCCCCATTAGTTTCTAGTGCCTTTGCTTCATTACTCTTGCCTTAGATGATTAAGTTTCTTAATTCTCTAAATTGATAGATATTAATTATTGCTTGCTTATTTAATTATCTTATATGCCATGCATGCTTAAAATGTTTCTCTATTGCCTCAAAGAGTGGGACTTGCCTAAAACCAGAAGCTCAAAACATAGCCATCCTCACCTATTTCTGAAGAAAAACCCATTTCTGGAACCCAGAAAGGTACCAGATGGGCGGCCCCCTTCATTCATAAGGCGGCCCCCTTAATTATTAAGGGGACCGCCCATAATTAAGGGGACCGGCCATCTGCTGGACGGGTTTACAGAATCTTTTTCTGCTTTTTAGCCCATTTGATCCTATACCTCCCCAAAATTCACAAACACATTCTGTCCTAATCACCCATCAAGCCTATTCATTCCTAAACAACAAAAATCCTCCACTATAAATAACCTCATATCTCCAACATTCAATCATCCCATCATGTCTTCTCCTATCAACCAAAAACCAAAAACCTCAAAGCTAGCAAGGATGACCTTAAAACCCGGGTGAAAAAGAAAACCTCACCCTCACCACAAGCCCATCACAAATGGTGCAACTAGACAACCAACACCTCCATCATCATTCATCCCCAACTACTCTCCAAGATCACAACCTCATTCCATTGAACCATTTCACAAACCCTACCATTTTGGCCAAACATCCACATTCATTCCTAACTACTCCCCTAAACATCAAACCAACTTCAATGGAATCCTTGAAAACCCTCATCACCTTGGTCAAACATCAAACTTTTCACCCCAATACCATCCATTTCCACCAAATAACCAAATCCCCATTCATGAAAGGCAAAAGCTTCATGAAGAGATTAACCAAATCCATGATCTTAGTAATCTCCTTGCTATGCACCTCACACAAGGCAAAAAGGGACAACCTCCATCCTCACCTTACTCAAATTGCCTACCCCACTCTCTTAACTTGGATCAAGTTACAAAACACACCTATTATGGCCCTTGTTGCATCTTCCTTCAAAAACAAATTCTCCACTTAAGTGAAGATATTTCTTGGATCGAATATCTACTCACTCTTCCTTATCCCGTTCCTCCACTACAATGATATAACATCAATGGATCCGCTCCATTTCCCTCACCATCACATAACTAAAACCCATCCACATGCCTTCTGCTTCAAAATAAAATCCCTCACCCTTTTGTGTCGCAAGCAAGTCCAATCGCTCTCTTTGGCAATATGAGGACCATTAGTGTTTCTTGTTATGTTGTAATCATTATGTTTCAAGTATTTTATGTAATGTAATGATGATTCATATGTTATATATGATCATCTTGAATGCATAAATAAATTAATTGGTTGTTCTAAATATTTTTGCTATGTATATGTATCTTGTGTCTCCTAACTTGTTTTTGCAGCCAAGATTTCCATAGCTCGTCTCCTTGGTGCCCTCGAACGAGGGGGAGTAAACATCAAGGGGGAGTTCTCGTCCCGACAAATTTAGTTTCTAAAACTTGTCGACATAACCTTTTTGATTCTACAAAAAGGGGGAGAAGTGAATATAAACTCACTAAATACTTGTCCAAAAATAAATTTTTGGATTTAATAAGTTTAAGTTTTGTAATCATCAAGAAGGGGGAGATTGTTGACATAAATAATGCCTAAAAACCTTATTCATATCTCTATGTTTTAATGATCACAAAATACAACTTAATCACTTAAGGTATGAATAAACAAGTGCTTAATGCATTATATGATCAAAGGAACATTTTCTTAATAACTAGATTTTTTATAAAACATCAAAAACATTTTATATATTTTTGAAAAACATTTTTGGTATTAAATAAAAATGTTTAATCTTTTATAAAAATATGAATTCAAATTTTTAACCAAAATCAGTTAAAATATTCCAGAAAAACCTTCCCCACAAAAGGACAAAACTGGACAACGTTCAGCAAGGGCGGCCCCCTTAATTTTACTAGGCGGCCCCCTTAAAATTAAGGGGACCGCCCCCTATTTAAGGGGGCCGGCCACGCTCCAGTAGGCTCCAGCTGTCCAGATTTTTCTCCTATAAATACCAGCCTTCCCCTGGATTTTTACTTACCTTTTGCACACTGAAACTTTCTGTTTTAAATCATATTTCATATCTTCAAAAACCCTTTGATCATATAATCTTAAGCTTTGGTTTCTAAGTGATCCAAGCTTCCTCCATTCAAGTGCAAGAGAAGAATACTCCTTCAACAACTAGAGAAGAAGTATTGCAACTTAGATACCAAAGTTGTTTGTGTCATCATACATTTGTATATAAGTTGTGTAATGTTGTTAGATAGTTGTGTGAATAATTGTTTGGGATAGGTTAGTGTGTAAGTAGAGAAGCTGTGTTGTTAAGGTATGTAAGTAGTGAAGGTGTGAAGAAGTAGAAGTATACATAGGTTGTGCTTAGTTGTGAAGTGTCGTGAAGAAGTCGTGAAGTAGTCGTGAAGAAGTCGTGAAGAAGTCGTGAAGAAGTTGTGAAGAAGTCGTGAAGAAGAAGGTATGATTAAGTCGTGTTCAAGTTGTGAGATTTTTTCTAGCTACGATTAGAACTCGACATCTAGCTTTGTGTCGTTAAGCCGGTGTAAGCTAAAGTTGTGTAAGGTTTTCTCCGACATAAGGGAGCTTGTTGACATAGTGAAGAAAACTCTCGAGTTAGGTGCTCGGGGAGTGGAGTAGGGCAAGGAAGGTGTCCTTGTAGCCGAACCACTATAAATCTCTTGTCTCTCGGTTAGATCTTTCCATCTCTAACTTTCATTTCATTTTATTACCTTACTCGCATTACTTATTTATATTTACTTATATACATACTAGACGAGTACCCGTGCATAGCAACGGAATTCGTAACGGCAAATAATTACCGATTTGTGATATTGTGGTGAGTGTTTTGTGTAGCGTTCAAAATAGAACGTGAACTGATCAGAATGTAATTGCAAACGGTTGTACTACACGATAACTAAAGTCTAGAAAAAATTCTTAACATCTATCAAACAACATATAAAAATATTTAATGAAACTGAACAAATTCTTGCACATTGCTATCATAACAAACATAAACATATACAAATTTTAGTGTGTGGAATGACACCATACTCTTTTCTGTGCCGGAACTTTGGTTTTGCAACGGGTGCTAAGATATCCACAAGAATTTGTCCCCCAAAAACGTCTGACCAGGCCTCTTCTTTCATAGGTTATAATGAATAAAGCATCACAATGGTTAACAAACAGTTAGATTCATCTTTATACAGTTAGTCCGATATGAGAAATCAAAATTGAAATTTTATAGAGGAAAATAAAAAGTATCAAAAGAAAGAAGGGGAACATTACATCATGTGTTCTTGCACTACTCAGATATAGAAATTTAGAAACATACTCGAACAATGGTGAATGTGCATTTATTGATCATTGACAACCAAATATAAGAATTTATATAAGCAAATGTCAACATGTCTTGTATATCAAAACATGAGTTCAACATAAAATTGATTATACATTTTATTAGAAGTACCATACAATAATCATATAGATGAATTATCATAGTACTTGAACCAGCTCGTCCAACTTTTTTTAACTTTGTCTGAAAATCAAAGCACGCAGAAGACACACCATTTCGTATATTAAGCTCAGATAGCAGAGCCAGATAAGCGACGCCTTGTTGCATTGGAGATTGACAGCTGTCCAAGCTTATCTACTACAGCTCCAGTTGATGACATGCGTTCTTGGGCAGGAATGTAATGGCGCATCCATACACCTGTGTATACCTGAGCAGAAGGTGACAGCAAAAATATATGATAAGATCTGAATAAGGGGATCCCTGCCTACAATCGAGAAAACATCCTCTGCTAACTTTTTGATAACCTTGGCTCTGGGATCATAGTTCTTGTACACGCGATGCCCAAAACCCGACATTTTTCGTTTCCTGTAGACATGAAATCGAAAACCGCCATCATCATTATCATTACATTTTTCTTATTAACATGTCAGATATAAATCAGACACGAGAACAGACCTGTTTTTCACACCTTCAATGAACTCTGTGATATTGTCAACAGTCCCGATCTCATTCAGCATCTTTAGGACCGCCTAAGACACCAAGAGAAATAAATGAAAACTTAGTCCTATTCATTCACTTCCTCTAACATTGGATAAATCCCGTTTTGACCCATGATTCAATAGCCTACCTCATTTGCTCCACCGTGGAGTGGACCGTACAGTGCTCCAACTGCTCCAGAAAGAGCTGTGTATACATCAACACCAATGCAATGCACATATTGGGTCATTTGTTGACATAAAATAAGGCTGGTGACTTTATTCAGTCATAAAAAGAAATGAAATGGTTACCTTGATGCAAGATGTCTTGTTGCTGCTGTGGAGCAGTTCATCTCATGTTCTGCATGTAATATAAAGAGAATATCGAGTACTCGAGCAAGTCTAGGATTTGGTTTGTAAGACTTATCACCACTGCAAGTATAGAAAGCGAATATCACAATCATACCAAAGTTGGTTACCTTTTCATGAAATTAGCCGAATAGTATAACAGCAGTTGATATTGTTGGATAATGAGTAACACAAAATCAGAACATGACATACAGTGAATCGAGCATGTATAAGAAATTTTCTGAGTAAGAAAGTGTGCTGGAAGGAAGAACAGGAGGCCTTCCTGCCATCCTCAGATAAGCTGCTGCTGCGATAGTTGGAGCCTGACCATTAATCAATAGTTTGCATAAGCTCAATTGACTAACAAAATAGTATGCAAGAAATATTGGATACAGGTGAACTGGTCAATAATCGAACCTTCCCAAGTATGCGCACAATTTGCTTGTCTCGCACAGGCTTTGATTTGTATAGATCTTGACCCTATATAAAAAAGTAAAGATTCAAAGGATTTTCACAAGCATGTCCTCTATAATGAGATTTGGGGTTAAAGCAAAACTGTAAATGTGTTTCTAAAGAGAGATATCTTACTCTAAGCGCAGGGTTTGTATCGGGATGGAATACAGAAAGGACACTCATTGCACTGACGAGAACACCCATTGGATGAGCATCATGCGGCATGGCATGTATGATATCCTGTAAGTTTTATGTTTTTAGATAGATAATTAATACGTTTCCTAAATATTTATCATAAACAAAACATTAATATGTTCTATAAGAATAGAGTAACCATCAGTACATATGCAAAGTCTACATTTGTCACACTTGGAGCAACTAAATATATTCTATCCACCAAAACAGGATACCACAAATTGTCATCTGCACACTGTATATCAGTATATATCATCTGTCATCTGCACACTGTATATCAGTATATATCATCTACATAAACGGTGATATTTTACCTCAGATAAGTGTGTGTCTCCATAGTATCTTGCATTCTCCACATTCATTGTATTCTCAACATATGTGCTTGCATCAGGGTTATAATTATCAATTTTCTTACTACAAATGAGAGAAAAATTAATTAAGGGCTACCATGAATTACCTCCATGAAGAGAATGCCAAAAAAAATTGATGTTTTAATCTTTTATGAATTAAGCTACCACTAATTACCTACTAAATACCTACTAGATCTAGAGAGAGAAAGAGATGGAAGGGAGATGATTACACACACTTAACAATAAACTTACTAATTCATCAACCAACACCCTTCCCTTGAATGGGAGGGGTATTTATAGTTTTACAAGAGAATGGGCTACTAGCCCAACATATTTAACTTAATACATACATAACAATAATAAATGATAAAACGACACAGCCCATGGGCTTTCTACACGGGCTGGGCCTAATAACAAACCTAAAGGACTAAGCAACCTACTACAAATGATCAATACTTGAAATATTACAAAAACATGTTCCCAACAATCTCCCCCTAAGTATTGGTCATCAAGGTTGCATGACGTCGTCTTTGCTTCTTTGGCTTTGACGTCTTCATAATCTTTGTTCTTTTGTTCTTGAAAATGATGTGATATGATATGGTGGTGGTCTGCCGTATTCCAACGATCTTTTGATACTGGTGTCTTCGTGTCCTCTCCATCATGTTCATATGACTTGTTACTTTCGTTCTTCAACTTGTTCTCACTTCTTCAATCTTTAACATATGAACGGTTGTAGTGCTCGAACTTAGACTTTTCTTAAACATATTCTGAACTTTTGATCATTCTGAGTCTTGGTGAGAACTAATCTTCAGGACATGAACATGATGGAGTCTTGGTGATGGTTGAACTCCAGGTCTCCAAGCTCCTCAGCAGCAGCAGCAGCACGAACCAACCGGCGCTTACAAGCTCAGACTTCGAGATTGTCAACAGCATAGTGTGAAGACTTTCTCTAATCCTTGCCCAGGCCGTTCTGAACCGGATACCCCCGAGAGGGCTTACACGGACACACCGAAGTGCACCCACGATTCAGTGAGTCGCTGGAGATCACCCCACGACTGTAGACCGTTTGGAACAAACACTAAGCGTAACCCACAAGGAGTTACCGAAGTGACCTGCTGACAGAGTTGTTTGATGTTGCTCTGGCAGGATTTCCATTCAATCATTGATAATCACATATGTGACTTTTCTCATGAATGTTCTCGGCAGATTGCTAAGATCTGCGAAGGATACTTTCTTAATTTTACATCTGCTGCCCATGATGTAGAACAGCAGAGTAATACTAAGTGTACCTAAGAGATCTTTTTATGAATCTCATGGCTCTAGACTCAATTAGTGCACATTTGTTTGGTAGTCGAAGGCGTGGAGCAGATTGCCTCCTTTTCAATATCAACACTCTCAGAATGAGAGGTCGATAGATTACAAAGGGTTCTCCGTGTGAATGAAACAAATGTCTTTTGAGAGACACTTGAGTAGCTAAGAAGTTTTAGTGCAGTGCGCCACTGGGTCCATGATGACTTTGATCTTCAATACCGGTGATTCTTGATCAACCAGTAGATTATGTATTGAACCCGGTGTCTGCCCTAAGGTTGAACAAATGGAGGGCTATTTCTTTTCACCCTTTTCTTTGCTTTTCTTTTTTAATTCTTCAACCCCTTCTTTCTCCGTTCATTCATTTTCTCCTTTTTTTTTTTTTTTTTTTTTTTTTTTTTTTTAATCATACCTAGGACTTTCTAGTTCTAAACTATTCGTATTGTCCTCGGGTAGATCCCTCCGGCTCTGGCGGATCATAGGACGGTTTTCCCTAACCTTAGTCACCTTATAACTCCATGACTATCCTAATGATGCCATAAAACCAAACCTTTTGAAAATCTCTCAAAGTGTTTATGATTGTAAAACATATTTTGTTAACACTTTGAGAGTTTTGTTATTTTCAGAAGAACTCCCCCTTAACATGTGCTCATATGTAAATCACTTTGAAATTTGCACATGTCGGGAAGAGTTGGCACTTTTTGAATTGATTGACTTTCAATGAACATGACCTTCGCGAGACACGCTTACATCACCAGTTGGACTGGCTTGAAATTATTACCCGTCCCGGTCATATTCAAAGATCGTCGCTCGAAATTGGTACATTCTACTCAGATATATCCTTCGCGAGACACGCTTACATCACCAGATGAACTGGCTTGAAATTATTACCCGTCCCGGATATACCTTTTCGACTACTGACTGTTGTTATCGTCAATTCGAGGGTCAATTCTTGAGTCTTACACTCATGAGATTCCAGCAATAAGATACCATATTTTAATCACATTTTCATTCTCCCCCTCAAAAATAGCATAGTAATGTTGTTTTTGAAAAAACTGTTGATTAAAATATGCTCTTTTTGAGGTGTTTATGGAAGAATGTCAAGAACGTTGGTAGTTTTGAACAAAGATTTTTCAAATACTCCCCCTTAACAAGGGAGTACTTGTCTTTATGAGCAGAATATTTGAAAAACTTCAGAAAACATTCTGGTTTTAATTCTGCTCATAAGTAAGAAGCTTTTGCTCCTTTTTCAGGATTGAGGCACTGAAGCGTACCTCAGGGTCCTTTCTTTACAAGAGCGGGTTGTACACTGTTATGTATGCACAAGCCGTAGTGATATTTGTGAAAGTGAATGATGAAAAATGAAATGAAATACAGTCATTGTCCGTAGTCTCTAGCAAGAAGTAATTCCAGCGAGGCACCCGTCTATAATACACCCAGAAAAACCCCGATGACGGTGAGTGTGTATCCAGCCATCCTTATTACCTACCAAAATTTACAAAATAAACTTCACAACAAAATTTAAACCGTATATTTTATAACAAAATTTACATATCTTCACAAAACATTACCAAACATTTCTTATTATGTATAAATCTAATAAAATAACACAAAGAAAAATACTCAAAACCTGAAAAAACTTGAAGAACAAAGTATACTATTCCGACCATTTACAGCGGCGGATGTATATTTCCGGCGACAACATTAAAATTTCCGGCGGCGGCAGCAGTGTTTCTGGCGACAACAGTTTTTCCCGGAGAGGTGACGTCTGCGACGGAGGCGCCTGTAACAAAAAAATACCAAAAATAGATTTATATAAAAAAACCAATAGATCTAAAATAAATCTATAGATCTACAAATAAAAACTATAGATCTATAGAAAAAACCTTAAAACCTTGATAAATGTACAGAGATCTATTAAAAAAACTCAACAAAATACCTCAAAACATGAAAAACTCAAAACGGTGGTCGTGAGTCTTGGTGCCTCGTCCGGTGGTGGTGTTCCGTGGCATATGGTTATGGCGGTGGAGGGTTATAGCATTATGGTGTTTCGGCTGGGCTTTTGGTGGTGGTGGATGAGAATGTTTAGTTACATGCGAAGACAGAGAGTTTTTTTTTTTTTTAGGTGAAACTGTGTGTTTTTTTAGGTCAGAGAAATAGGTTGAAGTAAATGGAATGGGGAAGTGAAAGGATCGGAATATGGGGGTTGTTTCAAAGGGCATTTTGGGGAATACATTAATTTCAACATTACACAATATTAACTTTTCACTTTTCCACCTTTGACCATTCCTCCATTATAGATAGTTAAGATTGTTCATATTGTTCAAAGAGTTGAGATCACATAAACTCGAATCTAAGTTTTAAAAAGTAAACAAAGTTTTCACAATAAAATTTAAAAGGACGTAAAACTATTCAACCCCCCTTCTAGTTTTCCACAGACTGTTTATTGGGATTTTCTTTAGTTTTTAAGAGAAAATTGAGATTGAACTAATACCATCTATCAAACCAGCATTCATTAACTTCAACTAAAGCAAATAAGCGTAGAAAAACACCAATAAGCATACAATAAGCAGTAGCACAGTAACTTTGACTATGGTTGACCAAACAAGTAAACTTCAAAATTAAATCTGAATTATAAGACTGGAAAGATACAATAACAATAAACTTAAAAGAAATGAAAGTACCTTAAAAATTTAAGCTAAATTAAACCTGCCTTTTTTTTGCTACAATCACTAACTATTTATACTAAATAAACTAGGGGTCTTCTCTCTCTTGTTGTGCTAGTTCTGTGAGATAAAACAGCATGGGATCTCATTTGTGCTTTTTGGGATTAAATCCCACCCATTGGATTGAGTTGGGATGATCTCAGCCTTCGGATTACATTTTGGCGCCCAATTGGTTGTGGATTGCTGACCTGGCTTGGTATCTCGTGAAGAGGGGGAGGGATACACGTGAACTAGCTGGAGCAGAGGAGTAGGGTGGGTGGTGGCGTGTAGCAGAGGAAGAAATGATGGGAGATGATGGTTTTTGTTTGGCGGGAAATGGGAAAGGGGAAGAGTTGACCGGGTTGACTATCTGATTAGCTAAAATAAAAATGGGGTGGTGGGTTTATATTATTTGGGCTTGGGAAATGTTTATGGGCTGGGTTAAGGTTTTAGGTGGTGATGGGTTGGGTTTGTTTTTAGTTTAGGATAAAAAGATATTGGTTAAGTGGTTTGGATTTGGTAAAAAAGGGTTAAGCTCAAGGACAAATCTTGTAAATTCTGAAACTCCAGGGACCTAGGCTGCCAAAGACTGAAAATAATTTCCAAGGACCATTTGTGTCATCTTGGTATTTTTGGGAGTGACTTTGACTTTTCTTTTCTTCAATAAATGCTCAAAAGGTGTCGAGTCGATCCGGCAATGTCCGTTTTTGCACTTTTTCCCATCCAAGCTCGGTTTTGTCTGTTTTTGCCCTGTTTTTAATGCTTTTGTACCTGAAACACATAAAAAAAACAAACCAAGGATATCTGCAGTATAACTTGGTATATTTGGTTGTTTTCAGTATTTTTATGGTCTAAACTGGGCATAAAATGATGAGTATTTACACACTCATCAATTATCTCAACATCATGCCAGAATCATCTGTGATGAAAAAGTTGTTCATCTTCCTTATGATGGCGAAACATTGGTCATTCGCGGAGAACGCAGTGGGACTAGACTCAGCATCATCTCGTGCATTAAAACAGAGAAATACATAAAGAAGAGTTGTTATGCATTCTTGGCTCATATCACAGAAAAGAAGTCGGAGGAGAAGCGACTTGAGGATGTACCAACAGTTAAAGATTTTCCAGAAGTCTTTCCAGAAGACTTACCAGGACTTCCACCTACTCGCCAAGTCGAATTTCAGATTGACTTAGTGCCGGGAGCCGCACCAGTTGCGCGAGTACCTTATCGACTTGCACCTTCAGAAATGCAAGAGTTGTCGAACCAATTGCAAGAGCTCTTGGATAAAGGATTCATTAGGCCGACTTCCTCGCCTTGGGGAGCACCGGTTTTGTTTGTAAAGAAGAAAGATGGATCTTTCAGAATGTGCATTGATTATCGAGAGCTAAACAAATTAACGGTGAAGAATCGTTATCCACTTCCCAGGATCGACGATTTGTTTGAGCAGTTGCAAGGTTCCAGTTATTACTCCAAGATCGACTTGAGATCGGGTTACCATCAGCTTAGGGTTCGGGAGGGAGATATCCTGAAGAAAGCATTCAGAACACGCTATGGCCATTATGAATTTCAGGTAATGCCGTTCGGACTAACCAATGCACCAGCTGTGTTCATGGATGTCATGAACAGGGTGTGCAAGCCATATCTAGACAAGTTTGTGATCGTATTCATTGACGATATCTTGATTTACTCAAGGAGTGAAGAAGAGCACCGAGAACACCTTAGAATAATCTTAGAACTGCTCAAGAAAGAGAAACTGTACGCCAAATTCACAAAGTGTGATTTTTTGATCCGCAGAGTATAATTTCTTGGTCACGTCATTGATAGTCAAGGACTACAGGTTGATCCAACAAAGATTGAGGCAGTTAAAGACTGGGCAACACCAAAAACTCCCACAGAAATTCGTCAATTCTTAGGACTTGCCGGATATTACAGAAGGTTCATCGAAGGGTTTTCCAAGATAGCTAAGCCACTGACCAAGTTGACACAAAAGAACCAGAAGTATGATTGGGGAGAAAAGCAAGAGACCGCTTTTTAGTTATTGAAACAGAAACTTTGCAGCACGCCAATTTTGTCATTGCCAGAAGGGATTGAAAACTTCGTGGTATATTGCGATGCTTCACACAAAGGACTTGGAGTAGTGTTAATGCAAAACAAGAAAGTGATAACTTATGCATCTCATCAGCTTAAGAAGCATGAGAAGAACTACACTACTCACGACTTAGAGTTGGGTGCCGTGGTTTTCGCACTCAAGATTTGGAGGCATTATCTTTACGGAACAAAGTGTGTAGTATTTACAGACCACAAAAGCTTACAGTACATTCTTGATCAGAAGGAACTTAACATGAGGCAACGTCGTTGGTTGGAACTACTTAGTGATTACGACTGTGAAATCAGATATCACCCAGGAAAAGCCAATGTTGTGGCAGATGCACTCAGTCGGAAAGAGAGACTCAAGCCTTTGAGATTCAGATCATTGGGAATGACAATCATTTCACCACTACCATCAAAGATCCTCGAGGCCCAAGTCGAGGCACTCAAGGAAGAAAACCTACCAAGTGAAACACTCAAAGGAATGCAAGATAATGCAAACGGTTTAGTAAGGAGATCAGATGGAACATTATGCTTCAAGGATAGAAGCTGGATACCTCTCTATGGTGGAATACGAGAGTTAATCATGCACGAATCACACAAGTCGAAGTACTCCATTCATCCAGGTTCTGATAAGATGTATCAGGATCTCAAGAACCTTTATTGGTGGCCAAATATGAAAGCAGAGATAGCTACGTATGTCTGCAAATGCCTTACTTGTGCTAAAGTGAATGCCGAGTACCAGAAGCCATCAGGATTACTGCAGCAACCAGAGATTACCCAGTGGAAATGGGAACGCATTACAATGGATTTGTCACTAAACTTCCCAAAACATCAGGAGGTTATGATGCTATTTGGGTAATAGTTGATCGTCTCACCAATTCAGCCTATTTCATTCCAATCAAAGAGACTTATACTATGGATCAGCTCACCCGACTTTACGTCAAGGAAATAGTCTCAAGGCACGGAGCACCAATTTCCATCATTTCTGACAGAGACAGTCGCTTTACTTCAAACTTTTGGGAGTCATTGCAAGATTCATTTGGGACTAAACTAGACATGAGTACCGCCTATCATCCTCAGACCGATGGTTAGAGCGAGAGAACAATTCAGACATTGGAAGACATGCTCAGGGCATGTGTGATTGACTTTGGAAATGGTTGGGCTAACCATTTGCCATTGATCGAGTTCTCTTACAATAACAGTTATCATTCGAGCATAAAAGCCGCACCATTCGAGGCACTCTACGGTCGTAAGTGCTGGTCCCCATTTTGTTGGGCCGAAGTTGGTGATGTACAACTAACAGGTCCAGAGTTGGTCAGAGAAACAACAGAAAAGATAATTCAGATTCGACAGAGACTCCAATCAGCCAGAAGCAGACAGAAAAGCTACGCCGATGTTCGACGTAAACCATTAGAATTTCAGGTTGGAGACAAAGTCATGTTGAAGGTCTCGCCTTGGAAGGGCGTGATACGATCCAGGGAACGCGGGAAGTTGAACCCGAGATACATTGGGCCGTTCAAGATTCTGGAAAGGATCGTTCTGGTAGCGTACAGACTGGAGCTTCCGTCAGAGCTCAGCAATGTACATAACACGTTTCATGTCTCAAACCTCAAGAAATGTCTTTCAGATGAAACGCTCGTAATCCCATTGGAAGAAATTCAGATCGATGATAAGGTTAACTTTGTGGAAGAACCAGCAGAAATCATGGGCCGAGAGGTCAAACAGTTGAAGCAAAGTCAAATTCCGATCGTCAAAGTTTGCTGGAATTCTCGCAGAGGTCTTGAGTTTACTTGGGAACGGGAAGACCAGATGCGAATCAAATACCCACATCTTTTCACCGAAACCACTCCAGAGACCAACATCAGCTGAATTCAGGGACTGGATTCCTTTTAGGGTGGTCGACTGTCACAACACATAATTTCAGGTCATTTTCCAAACCTCGACAATTTACTATTTATGAGTTACTATTCATTATTCACTATTTACCAATCACTATTCATCGTTTTTGAAGTCAGTTTGAGACTTTGGGAAGTCGTCAAAAATTTTACTATTCATGTGACACTATTCATTCCCGGAGGTTAATCACTATTCATGGGCATCATTCATTATGTCGTAAACTTGGTTTACGGGTATTCAAATGCGCGTAACCAGTTAGGTTTAGCTGCGTATTCATGCATTATCAGTAAAGGCACATCATACAGACTAGAGTAGTCTGCATATCATCAGTAACATCATTATCATATCAGTTCATGCATGGGTTTGTGTGATTTTCATTAACGTATGCTTAATTGTTTAATTAACGTTACCACTCAGTCATTTCTACTAACATTATACCCAATACTCCCGACAATGATCCTAACACATTTTTGTTTGACGCTTATAACTCCGTCAGTTTACGAAATTTCAATCCGATAATCATTCTAACACCCGATTCTTGCACGGAACATAATTTTACAATTTTTAAAACTTCGTCGTATTTCATTTCACCTCGTCATGATTCATTTCTAGTTAACTCGGTACCCGATAACACTCAATGTATACTCAAAACTAGCTAACTCTTATTAAATGGGGACATGAACATTAATTAACATCAAATCTTCTTCCTTTAACCCACATGTGCCGCCCCCCCCCCCCCTAAACTCCCCTAATTCTTCCAACACTTGATTACTAGTACAATGCATTTAATGAAATTTGGGTGATTTAATTTCCATTCCACAAACTATAACTCATACAACACATAAGTTAACTAGCAAAAGCTCCATATTTTCTCTCTTTTCTTCTTCCCTATTCGGCCAAGACCAAGAACACCACCATAATCCATCACTTTTTGAAGAACAAGTCTTAATCAAGCTCCATTTACCTTCCTAGTTATGGTTTTGTGATTTAATCTCAAGTTTCTTACTCATTTCTTATCAAAACTCATCAAATATTCAAGTAAGTTTCAAGAACACATTTTGATCATCTTATACTTTCATTTGATTCATATGTTTATGTATTTTCCAGTTATATTAGTTATTCATGCAAGTTACTTATATTTTAGATACCACTTTTGCACATAAACTATCTTTAACACTAAATCTATAAGTTTCACTAATGATCTCATGAAATCCACCAAGGTTGGTGATGTTTAGGACCCCATGACACCCTAAGAAGGTGTATGGTAGGATTTGCGAACTTGTGGAGTTGATTTGAAGTAGTATGATCAAGTTTAGAACCAAGGAAATGAGTTTTTAACAATCTAAAATAGCTACTGTCCTTAAACGCCAAGTCTGGAAATCTCAGTAACTTTTGGTATATTATGGCCTTCATATTCAGAAATTTCTTTCAAAAACGAAACCGTGGCCGCAAGAATCACTAAAAACCGACTTATAACGAAGGAGATATGATTTTTCAAAGTTAGACGACGAAAACTAATTTTCTGAAAATTTAGTTGCTGATCGCCGAGATTCAAAGGACAAAACAAGGAATTAGACGTGATCTAGACGACCCGACCTACTGAGATTATGTTACTTCATGTTTATACAAAGCCGTGGATGTAATGAACGTAGAAAACGAGCTTATAACGGCCGAGTTATTCACGTTTGAAGCCCGACGTACCATATTCATTTTGGCAGCCACTAATAGAAAGTGTTTTAAGTATAAAAACTAGTGTTTTTGCGAAACATAACATTGTTAGCTGATTTTCTAATTGATCGAGGCGTGTACAATCAAAAGTTAAATGAAACGACATTTATACATTGTTACAAGGTTTTCAAAAACGTCGAGTTTGATCAACTAACACATAACGTGCAATATTTCGCTACTAGTTTCACGAAGCCATGTTGGACATATTTTCACAAGTTAAGGAAAATATTAAATTGCGATGAAAACGCTACATTTTGCCGATAGAACACCAAACGAGGATCGTGGGGAACCGTTTCAACATATTTACACGAAAAGTAGTTTATAACTTAACGAGACGTCAAAAGTGTATTTTTCGTCGATAAACGTTATTTTTAAAACCAACAAGTGGTATCGTTAACATACGTATTTGCATGTGTTGCATTGTATCATTGCTTACATTGAATCACATCATTCATAATAGGTCGCGGTTAGAGACCGAGCTTTATTTCATCATATCCATCATTGTCATTGTTGCTATATCATATCAGGTGAGTTTTCATAGCCCCATTTTCAATTGTTTATTTGATTTCTAAATTCTCGGGGGAGAATACATTGCACCATTTTCATATGCGGATCAAAGTATACAAACTCATTACATTCCTTAAGTTACATCATTGCCCAGATTATAGTCCCCTTTTATTATGATGAACCATTAATTGTTAGCAAGTGAGAGTGAGTGAATAGATCTATTGAGGGTGACTCCTCCGTTCGGGTTGGTAGCACAAACTGGTCAAAGGAACGCATTTCATTTCTGTCATATTAGAGTGATTGGCAAACACTCGGTTGGGGCATTTCATTCATTCTAGCTTCGGGGTCATGAGCTTAAAGCTAATGTATCATTTTTATGTGGCATGGTTTTGTCATACACTTTATACTTGTGGTAGCCGTACAACATTTCAGTTACATAAACCTATGATCTCACCAACATTTTTGTTGACCATTTTTAGCAATGTATTTTCAGGTAATTAAGGTATCGCATGTTGGCTTGCATATGGACACATCATGGAGTCGCGGAGTCGACGCGTCTCAGTTTATATTTTATGCACTTATCCATCGTTTGAATTGTATGAACTTGTTTTATGAAAATTTGTTTCACCTTTTGGGACCTAGCTTTGTAACTCAGAATGTTTTTAAGTAATCAAATGATGTATTTTCTAAACGACACTTTAGGTCGTTCAATATAACTGCAACTTTGGTGCTATGACCAGTCGCGCCCCTGAATGCTTCATTCCGCTGCAAGTCTCGAAATTTGGGGGTGTGACATTAAAGGTCGAAAGGATTTCTAATATTTTTTAATTCCAAGAAATTGGTGCACAAATGGATTGGTACTTGATAATTGACAACTATTAAGTATTCAAGTTTCTAAATGAGTTCGGGAATATTTAATCACTAGATTGGGTCAAAAGGACTCGTATGAACTAATGTTACTAATCAACTTTTTCATACATTTGATAACACAAAGGGCTAGCATAATGGGATGATGTATTGGCCGAAAGGACTCACCCATGAAACTAGTAAAAACATGGATTTTCTTGATATTACCCGTTGACTAGAAAACCTTGTGAAAATTGATATGTGCCTTCTACATATATGTTTCACCCAAACATATTCAACATTCTATCACGATTGGTTATTATTCCTAAACAAGTATTTGTTCGTTTGATTGATTGAATTCGGAACCATTGTTTGTTTGTTTATTTATGGTGCTTTAGAGTGTGACAATCTTTAGTAGTATTTCTTGTGCTACATAAATTGCTAAGCTTAAACTACGTAGTCTCGTGGGACGATCCCTATTTACCACAAACCATATTACACACGGACGAGTATACTTGCTCGTATGCGTTGTCTTAATAATCGGTAAAAAGGTGTTTATAAATTTAAAATTTGAGTGAAACTTAGGATATAATATATACAACCGGTTCACACACCCATCAAATATTTTCTTTTATTTTTCAAGGACACCTTCAAGCTTGTAAAGAAAGTAACATTTAACAAAAAAATTTCTAAGTATAATTAGGGAAACATTTTTAATATTATATTCCGCTTCAATGATAATTTGATACATGGATCGTACTCCATTTGAAAAACCTTTTGTTTTGAAAATAAGAGCCACGAGGCTCTGATACCAATTGTGAAAACGAAGAGGGGGGGGGGGTTGAATATGCTACCGTTTAAAAGCTTTAAATCCTTTGTATCAAATATCCAATCAAGCTTGCCATAATATGAAAAATGCCAATTATAGTCTTATGACTAATATAAAGCATATAGTAAAACAAGTTGTCACACAAGCATAAACATTAAGCCACAATACAAACAATAATATGGTGTAAGTATAAAAGTAAAGAAATAAGTAAAAGAAAGTGCAAACCGGACACACAGATTTATAGTTGTTCGGTCACGGAGCTCCTCTCCGCCCTACTCCACTCCCCGAGTACCCAACTCGAGAGTTACTTCACTAAATCAACAAGCTCCTTTCTTGGCGGAGAAAACCTTACAAACGTCGCTTAAACTTTTTCCGGTACAAAGCTAAATACCGAGTTCTATTTCGAGGTAGAACCAACCTGACATCGCCTATAGAATATTTCTGACACTAATCTAGATGTCGAGTCCTTCTTCGGGTACAACCAAACTCGTTATGTTTTATGACCCAACATAACAAACCTTGTGTTTTATGGCTCAAACACATAAACCATCTAATCTAGTCTGGCGAATATATTGTGATGATACAATGATGTTTACAATGATGATCCATGACACAAATGTATAATGGATATGAATGACTAATCTAAATGAACTTCCAATGATAGGAAGCCTTCAATGGATGAAGACCACAAGTTTCATAAGCTTGTTGTGATAGATCTTCATATATGTATGCTTGTGGTGGATGATGACTCAAAATCTCTGAGCTTGCTTCACAGGATCATTTTGGGAGTATGCTTACAACATAATGAAAGTTAGAAGCATTATGATCATGATAATGAGGGTGATTAATGTATTTTACTACTGATCTAAATGTATGATAACATAGTATAGAGAATTGTGTGTTCAAGTGGTTAAGAAATGAGTGAACAATGGGCTGCTATTTATACCCAACAAGCTCAGCAACCCACGGATCACACGGAACCAAAAAATTGGTTTCGTCCTTGTTATTTTTTGGTTCCACGGGTGCCTGACACAATATCTACAAAATCTTGTTTAAATCTTTCCAAAATCTTTCACAATTTTTCCAAGATATCTTTTGTCAAATCTTTCCAAAATCTTTATCAAATCTTTTAATGAAAAATATATTTAAACAAATGTATATACTTACTTAAAAAGGTAAGTTACTTGTATATAAAAAAATGGAAATAACCTTTTGTAATATAAAATATCTAGTTGAGTGCTTGTCAAAATAAAATATATTTTGTCAAGTGTAAGTAAACTTTAGTACTTGTATGAATACTATATTTAGTTTACTTGCCCAAATAAAATATATATTTGTTAGACATTTTACAAAAGATATATTTGTATAAAATACTTGTGAATGCAAAATGTAAAATGAGGATCCAAATAGAATGGTTAACCTATTAAAATACTTAATGACTATAAACGTACTTTAAACATTCTAAATGATTTGTTAAGGGGTTTTATCATAATGCCACATAACAAACATGTACGAACCTGTGTTTTAGCATATGAGGACTTGAGACGTTGAGAGGTATTGAATGTATGTTGAGACAAAATATGATTACGAGTAACTTGTACATTTTACGTTATGTATTACAAGTTACATGTTTGTCATCAATCAAAACAAACGAGACTGTATAGATTAAATATCGTAATATTTGCACTAACAAATCCTAATGTTAATTTTATTTCCTCTTCCTTTCAGTACAGTGAACTTTTTACCAGTTGGTCTCCAGCTAAGGCAAATACCAGTTGATGTGTCACTAGAGGGTGATCTAGGTTGTGCAACTAGATTTCCTATGGGTTTAGCACGCATTTTGTAAAACCCTAAATTTTTATTCATTTAAAATTCCCATTTTGCACCTCAATTTTTTTTTTAAGAGCATACAATTGATTACACAAGAACATTATATTTTAACCTAAGTATGAGAATTAACTACATGTCATTTAAAACATTACGTTATAATTAAATTTCACCTTAGAATTATAATGACCTAAAAATCCGAGACTTCTTTTAACGTTAATTACGAAATTGATTATACTTTTAAACGATACGTTAAGTTTTGAAATTTTGAAATCATGGGATGCTAAACTATACAAATAAGAAATCGACATATCACACGTTAAACAGGTTGTATAAGAACCGAAAATTTTATTTTGTATTCCACTTACATTTGAAATAAGGTAACCATATGTGGCAATTAATCTCTCAATCAATCACCATGAAATTTGGCCAATCTGCTACCTAATATTCGCTCCATGATCTCCTATTATACGACTTTCCCCAAACTAAAATATATGACCTTCCATATTGCATGTATACACATGTCTTTCCCTTTGAAACCATATAACAACAGGCTGATATCTCTTTCTCTTCCAACCGAATCAAACACTAAGACAAAACCCTAATATATCTCCTTCCAAATCATGCGAAAACATAAACAGTCACCTCTTCATTTGCTCCCATGTGAGCGTGCAAGAAACAAGAACACACAAACCATACGACATCAAAACTCAGCCACCATAATCATCATCCTTTTTGCCCTAAAGAAATCGAGAAAACGAAGCTTTGCAGCAGCCTTGGAACGTGCATAGTTGGGTGGTCGATTGTGGCTGATTCAGGTCCTGTGTTCTTTTCTTTTTCGATCCATTCCAGAGCAGCCCTAAGGTAAATCATTACCATCCTTATCACGCATAAAGGTCGCTAGCTTATACACGTTTAATATGAGAGGTTTAAACCTTCATCTAAATCATATATAGGCTGCTATTTCATTCTGTTTATGAAGCATGCTGTCATTCGAATAAAAGTTTGTAAATTACTAACGCCACATAGAACATGATAAGAAGTCTTACCAATTAATAAAGTCGAGTGTGTTTCCTTTTCTTTTGATCGAGTCCTGATTCAGCCTACAAGAGAGTCATTAAACAAAAAGAAAAACTACCATCTTAATATGAATTGCACTATTGATATGACAAGTTAATATAAGAAACCCAAATCGTGCAATGAAGAGATCGAAATCGTTTTCGGTGATATTATGTGATTCGTATGATAAAGAATGAAGAAAGTTGTCATGGTTTACTACAAAATTTAGAAGCCTTGCATGAAGTATTATCTGTTACTATATTACATCAGTATAGTGTTTATACGAAATCCATGAATACTAACAAAAGATTATTATACATTTAAAAGGTGTCAAACATACGTATGTAAAATCAATTGAGATTTAGAGTTTTGGATCGTGTCATGTAAGTATGATCGCATGTATGGTTCTGGCGAAGTCGACCATGTCTTGTTGTTTTGACGTCATGTGCGTCTTGGTTTCGTAGTTCGCATGGTTGTAGGGTATGCATGGTGTTCGATCAGGATTTTAGCCTTATGTGTAAATAGATGTCGATCTATCAAATAATTGAGTAGTATATAAAAATCTGAAAAAGGCACAAAAGTCTACCAACAGGAAAAAATAGGAGAAACAGTTCATCACTTGCATAAATTCCAAGCATCATTGTCGACCATCACCATACTATTATCAATATAGTTTACAAATATAGATATTAAAAAAAGGGCAAGTTGTGCAAACAAACCTTTTGTCAACATAAACCAATTCGAATTTTCAATTGATCTAATTCAGTAGCATAAGCAATTAAAACTTAAGTTTTCACTTTGAACCTAAACTTGGGTAATTGTCACATTTAAATCTTAAACTATGATAAGTGTAATATTAAGCCTTTAACTTACTTAATTATCATTGTGACTCTAAAAGTTGACTAATTATGGATATTAACCCTAAAGTTACAAATTTGGAAAAAACTTACTTAACTCGGAAAGTTACTGATTATGGAAAGTTACTAAAAATGGAAAGTCGACTAAAATGAGTAATCTGATTTAAAATAAGTTATTAATAAGATGATCATGAATTCGTGTAGATCCGCTGAAGAAGGAGTTACTTCTAATCTTTATGTTTCTGTTATGTTGGCACTTGCGGTCTAAGGTACAGATATTCTGACCTTATTTCTTAAGGTTTCTCATGATTCGTTCACATCTGCTTGATTTTAGTTTTGAATATGATATCCTTGATCGGAGCCTTTATGAAATGGCTTTCTTATATGATCTATACCTTTGCTATGCACTCTTAGATATATGAACCTTTGCTTTGATCCTTTGTTATGGACCTTTGATATGAACCTTTGATATAAACTTTGATATGATATGACATTTGAACCCTTCAGTTTGATACCTGAGCCAAATTTGTTTCCTAGCCATGAAGGTAACATGGCCGTGTCATTGATGCACCAATGGCATGGCTCTAGTATGGTTGAGTGATGTTCCACACCGTCCCATTTTGATTATGATATGCGCACTTTATATTTTTTATGGCCAACATGATTTGTTCGGGGGCATATGGATGCATCCTAGGTTCGATTTGTATTTGATGGATATGACATGATATGATATTATATGATATGTTCGGTGACTGATGCATGGGTGCAATCCACGTCTTTCACATGTTCGGGAGCTAGCTACTCCATGGTTACTATGATAGTTGATTTGATTTGTGTTCGGGCTCGTGGTAGATTACTGACCTTTCCTTACTTTTGATATCCATTTATTTATACCTTATGCTTTTCCCAATGCACCATACTTTATATGTTCGTTCCTTATCTTTTGGTTTCGTTTATATATATATCTGTTCACTGGGCTTTTTAAAGCTTAGCCGCATTTTCTTTTCATGCGGCAGGTTTTAGTTGGAATATGGGTTATGAGTGGAGAGTATTTTGGACTTAGAAGACTATACTTTGATAGCTATTCTGGATTAGAGATGACTAGAAGAGATGTTCAGTATCAGACTTAGTATTTATTGTTGTTCTCATTTGTAACCCTGTATTTCGGATTTTCCCCTTTGTAACCTTTGAAATTCATTTGTATTATTTAAGTCATATGCTTATGTTTGCTTTGATATGTCACCATAACGTAATACTTCTACCCTTATCGGGTTGGGGTGTTACAATTATGGTATCAGAGCCCAGGCTGCGACTTGTAGTACATTAAACCTTGACCTGTGATGTTTGGACCATTAAGTTTCCACTGTAGGCGCTCATAAGACAACCTTTGAGAATTTACTTTAGGATCTCCCTATAGGAACATAAGTTATAACCGGTGAGGAATGGATAGACTAGGACATCTATGTAAGTAGCATTGCTTCCGCATCACTCTGATTCGTGCCTCTGCCCTTAGCTATGTCTTATAAGAACTTTGATTCGGAGATTAGAAAGTTTTGTAACCTAAGCTTAGTAACTAAGTAAGTTTGGAATACCTCGGGAACTACATGGATACCTTACACCATTTAAGTTTCACTTCCTGATTCTGATCTCCATCTCCAATTTGTTTGATAAACAATTTGATACCTCTCTGAACATCCCGAAGTTCATTCAACCATAATGTGTTTGACACATTCTATGAATTCATTACTCATGCCGGATATGAAATGTATCATCTGATACTACTTGAATCTGCATAATCCATTACTAATCCTATGAGAACTCTGGTAATTATTAACCACGGATATAGGAAGATTTGTTTCCCTCCCTTCGAATGATGAACTTTATCTGACAATCAATTCCTTTGGAAGGATATGATGTTAATATTATATCAGTATGGATTTATTGACTGAGCATGATGATGCTGGCAACTGATATTCCATACACCTCACTTTTGACAACCATACGATGTCCATATTACTAATGATACACACTCTACCTGTCACTTGTGCTAAAGAGCTAACAAGATTCCAACACCTTGAACAGTTCGCTTATCTATCTCAAACACGTTGATAAACCATGTACTTGACTCTGATATATGAACTATCCGTCTGGTTGACGACCGTATTCGTGCTATGAATCCGTTTACTTTTAATATATTTGATTTTTAAGTCTTTTGGTTATGGATTGGCTGGCCCCTCATAACGCTACCATGGACTACCGTATCCGATATATGACCTTTAGCAATCTACTTCATTCTACTTTTTTTTTTGATGACTCTCTACCACTTAAATCTGTTAAGATTAATGCTGCTATTGAAACACTTACTCCGATCTTATTTGATTGTCAAATTTCTCCTGACACATATTAGTATCCACCCTTGGAAAGCTCTGGCATTGGAAGTATTTGTTGTACAAAATTTTCTGGTGTTTTCTGATGAACCTCTTGGGATTCCCTCCTGCTTGGGAAGTAGAGTTGGCATTGAACTGATCTCAGTTGATGAAACCATGGTGCCATAGAAGTTGAGAGATTGAAGGAGCTAATGGAATATGATTTTGTTCACCTCAGTGTTTCTCTTTGGATGCTCCTGTTGGTTTATGAAGAAGAAAGAGGGAAGTATGCGGCGGCGTATCGACTATCGTTAACTCAACTGTATCGTTATTCGTAATCATTATCCAATTTTCGCGTTTCAATGATTGATTTGATCTACCTCTGGAACTCTGTATCAAATGGCCTCATTTAGATTTGAAGGACTAAAGAAGCAACCACAAGAAGTTCTAAGAAGTGGGTTTACTAACTGTAAGTAACCTCCGTGTAGTATTTCAGCTGTATTCGTGAAGAAGAAGGAGGGTGAAGAGAAATTGATGTGAAGTTTTTCCCTAAGATGATTCTAAAGCTGCCTTTGTACTCATTATAATCTTTATGAGCTATAATGATGCCAATTGCATTGGCTAAAATAATCATGTTTTCGCAAGTATTTGGACAAATTGTCATAGTATGACATTGTGCTATGTTCATAGCCGAAAGAGGAATGTAGAGATTATGTTTGTATTAAGTTAGAATGACCCTTTGTTCTGGAAGAGTAAATTTGATTGGCGTTCAGAGATCGTAGTAGACAACACTATCATGTATCCTGTGGAGACAGAGTTGCCCACAAAAGGACCAAGATTGAAGACAGTTATCGTAACTAGAAACCTGGTAAAAGAGTAGTAGGAGATGTTCTCGACAGGCGTTACCGTGGAAGAAGCATATAAGAAGAAGAGAGAAACTGAGAAAGGACTCAATTATATTTCATGCAAGACGTAGAGATTTTAGTTGAGCATCAGGACAATCAGATCGTAGGGGATGAACTATTCAATACATAACCTGGAGTCGACAGCAACGGTGTTTACCTTAAAGCCTGGAAGACAGTGCTTGCAAGACAAACATGGTGGCGAACATAGAAGGAGAATGAAATCGAGTTGGCGAATTTTAAACTGTGCTAGAAGACTTGTCGAAGACACGCAGACTTGCTTCTCTATTCATTTTAGTTTTACTAAGATGAATTGATAGCAGAAGCAGATTTGCAGATGGAAGGATGCATAGTGATCATGTCAGAGATTCATGTTACTACAACACAGTTTCAAGAAGAGGTGCCGAAGGCTTGAGGGACCAGACTCAAGTTTATAATTCCTTTGCACCTTATGATCAGATGGACAAGCGTAGACAGACTACTCGGACTTGGAAGAAATTTTGAAATTTTGTATTTGAACGGACGAATTTTGAAGCAAACATTTGTGCTTGGATGAGTTGATTCTGTGAAGGGTGAAGCTATTGATGACGTAATTCACTTCTTCTTAACTCACTTAAGTTTTTGTTACCTGATGATAAGATCCTTTGAATGATTCAGGTTCTCTGTTAGTATTTCCTTTCTGTGTTCATTTTGCGTATGTTGGATGACGGTTTTGATATGAGAATTTTGATGAATTGTGGAAGACCGGATGCTTTTGACGACGTGCTTCATTTGATGATACTTATTAGGTTCCGTTACATTATTTGTACGTTCTGTTTCTATGATTTCGAATTCGTAATGATGATTGATTAAGACCACCCTTAGGGGGTAGAAGGACTGTTAGGTGGTTAAAATAAGTTGCTTATTTCACGACTTGAGATAAATTATGGTCATTATGAGGGCATATTTATATGATGCTAGTATTATGACGTCTGGCCAACGTGATAATACTTACATCATATAACATGCACTTATTGTGATCATAGGATATTTCGAGGAGTGCCTTAAAAGCCTTATAATTTCTGATAGCTATTTGAGATTATCTGCGTTAGTGAGACTTTAGGTTCATTCTTCCTATGCGTTTAATCTGCCTTCACCGATATAAGACTTGATACGTTTGGATACTCGACATGCGGTTGTTGACCTATGTGCTTCTGATAAGAATATTAGGTTCTGTTGTAGAGCTTTCTGCCGTTTGATGTTATCAAACACTCAATTTTTCCATAAGTATGTATGGATTTAATCTGTTACTATGGAGGAGTACACCTATGTTTAGCTATATGTACGTTTCACATTAGTTGAACCTGTTTCATTATGATCTGCTAGGAGTTAAGATATGAGATTATGGATTTTTGAGGAACAAAATCTTTTTGCTTATGAGAATGCGTTTGAAAGGTTATATTGAAGACGAGGCTATTTGAGAATCTGAAGATTTAAGTGTATATATCATCCTCATATCTTTTGTGATTCGTTACGTTCTCATCTGATTTGTCTAATCAAATTCCACGGACGATATATCCGTCAAATCCTACGTATTCCCTGTATCTATTTCGAGGGGATACGATTATCATCTGTTATGATTGGTATTTTATTCCTTTGATCTGGACTCAGTATAGTATATTTTTTGAGGAAGCCGAAGCTATTTTCATCAACAAGGTAGAGTCATGAGAAACAAGTCTTTCACATTTCTGCCCACAGTCCGTTGTGTTTTCCGTTTCTTTTCACTTCAATTTCCGAGGACGAAAATTTTTTTTAGAGGGGAAGAGTTGTAAAACCCTAAATTTTCATTCATTTGAAATTCCCATTTTGCACCTCAAATTTTTTTTATTTTAAGAGCATACAATTGATTACACAAGAACATTATATTTTAATCTAAGTATGAGAATTAACTACATGTCATTTAAAATATTACGTTATAATTAAATTTCACCTTAGAATTATAATGACCCAAAAATCCGAGACTTCTTTTAACGTTAATTACGAAATTGATTATACTTTTAAACGATACGTTAAGTTTTGAAATTTTGAAATCATGGGATGCTAAACTATACATCGTCAATCTCGTCTTCCTTTAACTCTTCCAAGTTCGGATTCTCAAGACGAGACAAATAATCAGGAGCTAGATTTTCTGCTCCTTTCTTATCTTTGATTTTCATGTCAAATTCTTGGAGTAGCAAAATCCATCGGATAAGACGCGGTTTTGCATCTTGTTTGGCAAACAGATATTTGAGCGCTGAATGATCAGTGAACACAATTGTTTTTGAAAGCACAAGATAAGATCTGAATTTGTCGAAAGCAAAAACAATGGCTAATAATTCTTTCTCCGTAACCGTATAGTTTTGTTGCGCATTATTGAGTGTTTTGCTGGCGAAGTATAGGACGAAAATTTTTTCCTTCACGTTGTCCTAATACAGCTCCAACCGCAAAATCGCTTGCGTCGCACATGAGCTCGAATGGTAGTGACCAATTAGGTGAAACCATAATGGGTGCACTAGTCAGTTGGGTTTTCAATGTTTCGAATGCCTTCATGCAATCTGCATTGAAGTCAAAAACATAATCTTTTTCTAGAAGTTTCGTCATTGGACGAGATATTTTGGAAAAATCCTTAATGAAACGACGGTAAAAACCGGCATGTCCTAGAAAACTTCTAACGGATTTAACATTTGTTGGAGGTGGTAATTTGGTGATAACATCTATTTTTGCTTTGTCAACCTCCATTCCTGCACTAGAAATTTTGTGTCCTAGCACAATTCCTTCAGTCACCATGAAATGGCATTTTTCCCAGTTGAGAATAAGATGTGCAGCTTCGCATCTTTCGAGCATTTTGTCGAGATTAGAAAGAAAAGCTTCAAATGAGCTTCCAAAAACTGAAAAGTCATCCATGAAAACTTCCATCGATGTTTCAAGCATGTCTTGGAATATAGCAATCATACATCTCTGAAAAGTAGCAGGTGCATTACACAATCCAAAAGGCATACGCCGATAAGCGTAAGTTCCAAAGGGACATGTGAATGTAGTTTTTTCTTGATCAACAGGATCAATGGGAATTTGGAAATATCCTAAAAAACCATCAAGGAAACAAAAGTACTCATTCCTTGCTAATCTCTCAAGCATTTGAACCATGAATGGCAAAGGAAAATGATCTTTTCTGGTGGCTTTGTTTAATTTTCCGTAATCAATACATACTCGCCATCCTGTGATAGTTCTAGTAGGAACTAATTCATTCCGTTCGTTAGTCACAATAGTCATTCCTCCTTTTTTCAGAACACAGTGAACTGGACTCACTCAAGGACTATCCTCGATGGGGTAAATGATACCAGCATCAAGAAGTTTGATGATTTCTTTTTTAACAACTTCTTTCATGTTGGGGTTGAGTCGACGTTGTCTTTCTAGAACGGGTTTTGCATCTTCTTCGAAATCGATTTTGTGTTTACAAAAATCAGGAGTGATTCCTGGGATGTCAGATGTTTTCCATGCAAAAGCTCTTTTTGGCTTCTTGAGAACATAAATGAGGCATTCTTTTTCCTTATCTTTGAGCAACGAAGATATGACTACTGGAAGAAGTGAATAATCCTCCAAGTAAGCATACTCAAGATTTTCGGGAAGTGGTTTCAGCTCAAGATCAGTTGGTGGTTCTTGAAGAGATGTTTTGATTCTCAATTGATCATTAAAAGTGATTTCCTCAAAATCTTCTTCTATTTCTCCTTCTTCAACTTCTGTTTCTTCATCTTCTTCAAACTTTACTTCTATAAAATCAGCGAATTCTTTATCAAAGTTTGTTTCACTAATTTTTTCAAAAGTAGTCATGAATGGATCAGAATCGTTGAAACAAGTATCATCGATTACATCAACGTTAAAACAAGTATCATCACTGGAATATGGATATTGCATTGCTTTATCGATTAAAAAGGTGATTCTATCATCTCCAACTCCAAGATTGAGTTCTTTTCCTTTTACTTTGATGATCGCATCAGCGGTGTTTAGGAAAGGTCTTCCTAAAATAAAAGGTACTCTACTATCTTCCTCCATTTCTAAGATCACAAAATCCACAGGAAAAATGAATTTACCAACTTGGACAAGCATATTCTCAGCTATTCTAACAGGATATTGATAAGAATGATTTGCTAATCGAATACTCATCCGAGTAGGTTTCAAGGTATTGATGGAAAGTTTAGAATACAACGAATAGGGCATCAAATTGATACTTGCACCTAGATCGGCTAAAGCATTGCATGTGATGTTGTTTCCTAACGTGCACGGAATCAGAAAACTTCCAGGATCTCCTAGTTTCGGTGGAATTTTGTTTTGAACAATAGCTGAACATTCTTCATTCAGAAAGGTAGCGGATATTTGCTCCAACTTGTTTTTGTTATTAAGTTGTTCTTTCAAAAATTTCCCATAATTGGGCATTCCAGCTAAAACATCAACGAGGGGAACATTGAGTCTAACCTCTTTGATTATTTCAACAAACTTCTTATAACGTTCTTCCATTCTTTCTTTCTTAAGGCTTTGAGGATATGGAATTTTTGGTGTATACGCCTTAACTGGTGGGATGGGTTTGGGTGGTTTTTTTTGGTATTTTCCTTTTTTGCTTCTTCTTCCTGCTCACTATCATCATCGATGATCGTGGGATCGTTTGGATTGGGTGGTGGATCATAAGAAAGACCACTTCTTATGAATACAGCATTTATATGCTCATTTCGAGTCTGTGGTGGACGATAAGTTTTATCGTTCAATCCAGATGATGTCGGCTTAGGGTTGGTTTGGGTATTACTTGGCAACGAACCAGATGGTCGGGAAGAAATTTGATCAGAAAGTCTACCAAATTTGTTTTCAAGATCTTGAATCGATGCTTGATGATTTTTCTGACCTTGCTCAACTTTGGTTTTGAGATTGAAAAATTGGTTCTTGACGAACTCATTGGTTGATTTTTGAGCAGTTACGAATTCTCTCATCATTTTCTCAAAATCGGATTCTTTTGCTTTTTTGTCAGAGGTTTGTGTGGTTTGATTGTCTACTCGTGGTTGAGAATCATGGTTGTTATCCATTTGTTGATGACCTTGCCAATTCACAGAATTTCGTCCACAATAATTTCCACGATAACCGCCTCCACGGTATCCTCCTTGGACATAATTGGCTTCTCCTTCTTTGGGTTGGTCCATTGGTTGGTCGTCACATTCAGATGATGGGTGATTACCTCCACAGTTGTTACAACCGTCTCGCATTTCTTTCATTTCTCCTTTAAGGTCTTTGTATTGCGAATCGATTTTGGAAGTTAATGTTTCCATTTTCTCCATGAGTTTACAGGTATCGCAACTTTCAGCAAAAGCAATGATTTTTCGTAAGGGTTTGGTTTTGGCATCTTTTGACCAGTCAAGTTTGAGAAGAACTCGGTCTTCTAGCAGTTGGTATGCCTGGTTTGGAGTCTTATAAAGAAAAATTCCTCCAGCATCAAGAATTCCTTGAGATGCTTCATCTAGTCCATGGTAGAAGATTTGGATAATGGTTCCTCGTCCTAAACCATGTCCATGACAACTACGAAGCAAATCTTTCATACGAAGCCAGGCTTCGACGAGCGATTCGTTAGGGTTTTGTGTGAAAGCACGAATTTCTCCCATGAGTCGATCAAACATGGCAGGTGGAAAGAATCGGCTTACAAAAGCTTGCCTCATCTCCTCCCAAGTATTGATAGTTCCTGGGGTTAATTCATTATACCACACTTTTGCGTCTCCAGCAAGTGATGATGGAAAAAGTTTGAGTTTAATGGCATCCACATTGGTGTCGCCATATCGGAACATGCCACAAATTTCGATGAATTCGGCAATGTGCTTGTGAGGATCGGCCCTCGAACGGCCATTGAATTGACGGTCTTTGATCATAGAAAGATAGTGACCTTTCACGGTTAAATTGTCACCTAGGTTGACAGTAACAATAGCAGCTTCAGGAGTGGGTGCTACGGTTCGGTTGGCTTCCCACATGGGTCTATCATCAGCCATGGGAAAAGGTTGCTCGGTTAATGGGTTATAAACGACGTTAGCTTCACAAAGATTTTCAAACGGTGGGTTTCGTACTCTTGGTACACGGTTGGCTAATGGAACAAATGGTTTTCTTTTCTTTCTTTGTCTTCGGACTAAACGTTCGGGATCTGAAAAAGGTGAAATTGGTTCTATTCCGGTTGATCGAGTGTTCATACAATTCCCAAGAGAATCGAGGCAATGTTTAAACACACGATTAAAGAATGGAAACTGTAACACCCCAACCCGGCAAGGGTAGAAGTATCACATTAATGGTTTCATATCAGATCAAAACAAAGCATACATTCAATAGTAATACAAGGATTCTCAAAGGTTACAAATGAATTGCTGAATATACAAGGTTACAAATGAAAATTTTCAATAACTACTAATTCTAAATACAATAACTTCTAGTCATCTATACTCCAGAGTAGCTATCAAGGTCTTTTAAGTCCAAGGTTCTCTTCACCCATACCCAACTTCCAAACTAAAACCTGCCGCGGGAAAGAAACGCGGCTGAGCTTAAAAAGCCCAGTGAACAGATATATAATAAACGGAAACGAAAGTAAACGGAAATGAGCAGAAGTAGCATAATGAATAAGATATAAGTAAAGGTACAAGAGTAAAGGTTTAGGACAGTAATCCACCACGAGCCCACATTTCACATCACATATCACAATCCTGTAGCAATCTAGAGGGGATACCTCTTTAGTAACCAGATAATATGAGGGGTGTCCTCATGTATCACATTCGAGTGATCAGCTCCCACATTTTGTGAAAGAAGTGGATTGCACCCATCCTCAGTCACCACATATCACATATCACATCACATATCACAAACGAAACTAGGATGCATCCATTCGCCCCCCATACAAATCACATTAGTCATAATAATATAAAGCGCGCATATCACAATCACAATAGGGACGGTGTAACCAAATCACTAGGGCTACACACTAGTCATGCCAGTGGTGCATCACAGACACGGCCATGTTACCTTCATGGCTAGGGAACACATTTGGCTCGGGTATCTAACTGGGGTTAAGGTCAAAGGTTCACATCAAAGCAAAGGTTCACATAGTCATAATCATAGTCCAAATCTCCAGGTTCACATCAAAGGTTCATATGTCACAGGTTCAAATATCAAAGGTTCATATCTGAGGTTCAAATATCAAAGGTTCATACCACAGTGTAGGGAACATAGCAATGGCTTAGGAAACCCTAATACAAATCAGAATAGAGATCGAAGGCTCCTTATCAAAAGAGCAGAATATCTGTACCTTATATCGCACGTGCAAACATATCTAGAGATATAAGGATCGGAGGCAGACTCCATCTTCAGCGAATCTACACGAATTTATGACCGTCTTAATAATAATTCATTTTAAATCAGATTATTCATTTTAGTCGGCTTTCCATTTTTAGTAACTTTCCTTTTATAGTAACTTCTCATTATCTAGTAAGTTTTCCCGAAATAGTAATTTAATACTTTAAGGTTATAATTGACAATTAAATAATATTAAGGGTTAAAATGACCAGTATATTAGTTTAGGGTTAATTATGTCAAATTAATAAAGTTTAGGGTCATAAATGTAAACTATCAAAGTTTAATATTCAAAAATGTCAAATAATTAACTTTGGGGTTTATACTGTAAATTTTATCAAAATGAAAGTTTAGGACTCCGTCGTTTCATAATTTATTTAAGCGTACTCTCGGCATTAGTTTAGACCGCGGCGACCAAAATACAATTATTCACATGTCCGCTTATCATCTAATGTCATAACTAATTTATTTTTATCCATATATTTCAATTTGATTCACTTTGTTTTAAAAGGTCAGGCCATTCATATATATATATATATATATATATATATATATATATATATATATATATATATATATATGTATTCCACATTCACATTGACACAAACGTACACACACATGATTCGATTTTCATGCAAGGGATACCACACACATCAGTCCCCATTTTGAACCCAACATTCTTACCCTAATCGCCCATTCATCTCTTGTTTAAAACCCTTCTTACTCGACACCATAAACACATTCAATGCCCCCTTGTTTCCAGCCATCTCGTCACACACAAAGCACATACACTCGACACACATACCACACCATAATACACTATACTAACACACCCTGGTACCCATCTAACCACATAAAATAACGACCCAAACACAGCCACACAACACACAATTCGACACTAATTTCCATTGTGTAACAGACCTTAAACTCGACACACTTAACACACCCATGACTCCTTTTTTTTTCCCAGCCATTCGACACACCACAAGCACACTTATGGACCACATAAAACACGCCCCAAACCATGCATGCAATCATCACTTTATATACGTATACTTTACCAGCTTTCATGTTTACATAGATCAACTTTAACTCATGCATGCAGCCCATTCATAAAAAATGCATGCCTTCTTTTGTTAGTTTAGTTATATACCAAAATTTTAGGCATATTTTAGAGGTTAACATGAGTGTCGCGAAGCCGAAATGGAAACTTATAAAACAACCGATACGGAGGATCCAAAATAGAATTGAGATTGACACAAATGATATATAGTTTCATGATTTTATGTGACCTTATTCATTAGTAAAATCAAAGCGACATATCAGTATTACGTAGCTCCTCTACTGATGAACTATGAGCGATAGGTGGTGAATATTATATATCTCAATAGTTATATATTTCAGTTAAATGATCGTTCAAGTATATTTTATGTTTTTTGCCTTCAATTTACACATTAGTATATTATATGTCTTACATTGCTTTAAATCTTCATGCAACTAGCCTGGTCATTGGACGAGTGAGCTTATGTGTATTATCAGTTCATGCGACTTAAATCTTTCGATACGTATTCTTATTTTAAACGAACAAGATAAGGTTTGGTGTTAAGTTTCAAAGCCTCATACGCTTCTTATTTATTTTTTTTATTAGATTAGTATAGTATAAACACAAGGACGAGAAGTATACCTCGAAAATCAAAACGGATAGGAAGAGAACTAATAAGAGCACCACCATAGGCAGCATATAATACACTATCACCACTGCTACCTTCACGACCAGATGCCACCATACTCCGATCACCCCAAGAATGAGACACCACGATTAATGGAATCGAAATCTGTACACGAACACACACCCGAAACGCGATCATAACCTGAATCGGTTCTAACTCAACTCGTATATTTGATGAGAGAGTTTTGTCTTGGAACTTGTTTATATTAGTTTATGTTTGTATGTTGATCATGAACACATGAGACGATTTTTGGTTTGAAAATAGAAAAGATATGGTAGCATGGGACGATTTTTGGTTTGAAAATAGAAAAGATATGGTAGCGTGTGATGTGATTTAATTTTAAGGAAAATCTTGAATATGATTGAACTGACATAGGGGATGTTGGCGTGATTTGTGGGAAAAATTAGGTCCTTATCTTTGTTGTAGAGCACACGTTTACACAGGACTTGAGGTTTGTAGGTAACTTAGGCTTATACTATTTTAGGTTAGTCATTTATATTTAATTTGGTGATTTGATTATTAAGAAGTTAAATCTATAACCCAAAGTTTTAAATGTCATATCATTTTAGTTCATACTTAGGTTAAATTTCAAATTAGTCGTCAAAATGTGAAATCAGGAATTTAGGGTTTTACAGAAACAGTTGGAAAAATCAGGTTTGGTGATCCGCTCGGATGGGTGAAATACCAATCAGATACTTGTCTCGGTAAAATTGATTTTGGTGAAAACCGATCGGATCGAAGTTACTACCGATCGGATGGAGCTCTCGGTAAAATTAAAAATTGGACAACCGATCGGATGGATGAAATACCGATCGGATGATCAGCTCGGATTTTTTTTTTTTTTTATGAAAACGAACTATGAACTTCCAAAACCTACAGAAACACGATCAAAATTCCCGGCAGCGGCGCCAAAAACTTGATGTATCGTGTGTGAGTACAAGTTTTAAATTTATAAATGTCGAATTACCGAATCTAGAAACAACACATACGAGCAAGTGAACTCGTCCGTTATAGCAAGTTTATGATGGTAAGTCGGGATCGTTCGCATGGATTTGTGTAGTGAATCGAATTGTAAGCTACTAGAAGTAAATTCCTTAACAAGTAATGAAAAATAGAATAATTCAAATGATTAAAAACTACACTTGCTTAGACTAGCATACTACTCATTGATAAGCATGATTGTGATAACTTTGGACAACATGTTGGTTATGATAATTAGTTTGGTGAACTAATCTATTGTTTCTACAAATTAAACCTTCGTCAAGATTTTAGTTCATAAAAACAAGCATTACGTTTAACTACTCAATTCAAGATCAATTCAAGGTTCATAAGTTGGTGTACCTTAAACACAAAAATCATCTTTTGCTTAATCAAATAGCTTAGGAAATGGTCAATAAAAAAGGTAACCGATCATAGACAAAAGGTCACAATTGAGAGTAAACTATTAATCTTTCGACCCTTGAAATGGTTTACCATCAATCCTATTTTTGATAGACAAAAGCATTCTCATTACAACCACAATTAACTTTCTTTGTTTAATCAAGAATAATGGGTAAAAACAATCATTCATAGACAAATGATTATAACTAGTTGAATAACAATAGTTCTTTCGACCCTTAAAATTATTAGCAACTAGTTAAACTTGATTCAACAAATGTCACTACAAAACTTAATCACGATTGGATCTTAGAATCAACTTGAAATTGAATTAAAACATGTCATCACAATCATACGCATATCAATTGGTAATACACATCATCTAAGCAAGTGCACAAAGGCACTAGCCACTCATAGCAAACATGAACATAATCTCAGCACTTTGAACATTAGAAACCATAATTGAAAGTCTTACAATGATTGGAAATAGATTACAAATGATAACGTTATGATACCCCAAGGATTGGTGTTGATTTTTTGATGTTTTGACCTCTAAATAATGACTTCTTGACTGTCCAACTGCCCCTGGACTTTTAAGGACGAATTTTAGGGTATTTGATGAGTGGTGGATGATTACTAGTTTATTGATTAAGAATTAGCACACTAAATATTCCACAAATGATCCTATTAATACTCCTCCCAAGGGTCTTGGTTCATTAATGCTTCACTTGTACTCCAAGTAGTTTAGAAGAGCCTAGAATCCTTATTAGAAGGCCTTATAACCGGATATATGAAAAGACAAAACTTAATGATGAAGTTTTGGTAAATCAGCAAGCTTCCAACCGATCGGTAATATGTCCAACCGATCGGTTGGTCTTCGGAATTGCCTCCATCCGAATCGGTTGCGGGCAGCCTCCGATCGGATGGATGGTTGCTGTTTTGGAACATTTTGGACTTTTGTCGTCTTGGTTTGATTTTTCCTTTTTGGTTCTTTGGTTCTACATCGAAACTTGATCTTTTCAACATCTTTGAAGCTAATCGACATGAATACTTGGACCTTCATTCTTTGAAATGCCTTTTTGATTGGGTCATGGTATAAGAATCTTCGCACTTTCATAAATATTTCCTTCTTTCTCCTTTTTCTCATCTTTTTCTTCCTTTTTCCTGTTTTTGGCCACATATGCTTTGCAAACACAATTTGGTATGATTTAGTAACAAAAGCATATAAATATAACCAAATAACATACATAAAAACATGAATAACGCTACTAAAAACATGCACAATTTAAGCGTTATCAGTATTATACTCCTGTTTGGTCACGAAGGGGAGGTAAAACTGGTGGTGTAAGGTTAGGATCTCCCGGATCTTGGATTTGTCGAGGCTTAAAAGGTCCTTCCATAATGGATTTTATCATGAGTTTTCCATTAGGCTTGGTTTTTAGATAAAGAAGCATTCGAATTTGCCATTGAAGATACCTACCTTTCTCAAGCATAGGAGAACGGTATTCATTACCCGCTGCATAAATATCTTGTTGAGTTGATATTGTGTAAGTTGATTTTGGATTGATGATGTGTTACCGGTTTACAAAAATTTCTCGAAGGATTACTTTTCTCGAATACTTTACTTACTTATAAGTGTAAGTTGGTTAAAGTTTCTTTGAATCTGTTTAAGATTATTCGAAATTTTTGTTTTTAGGTTGTTAGGTTCATTTTCCACAAAAGTCCAATAATTACTCGAAATCCCAATAGTTCTCGAAATGGTATGGTTCTCGAAGCGTAAAGTTCTCGAAGTCTGAATTTCTCGAAACGTTCTAAGTTACTATAAAGGTATCTAATGATGCTAAAAATTTCTCGAAACTCTAATTTTCATGTTGAAAAGTGTCTTGCCTAAAAATACGGGTTTTTTCTTGAAACTTTCTTAAAAATTGCTCGAAACCTAAATTTCTCGAAACTCTCAACTTTACTCGAAATGCCACGTCACCAAAGTAGGGGAATCGCAACTAACTAAATTACTCGAAACTGGCACATAGGATTACTCGAAATCCAAATTTCTCAGAAAGCCAAAGTATTCGAAAGCTAAATTTCTCGAAACTGCTACGTCAGCCAGGTTGTGGAACTCCAACTAAAAAGTACTGCCATCTGGATTTCGAGAAAACTCAAATTTTTGAAAACTTTTAAAAATTTCAATTTTTTGAAAACTTTTCAGCTATAGTAACTTTCTACTAAATCCTAAAAATAGCTTCTTTTGTGATTCTTTTTGGGTTTTTCTTAGATGGATGGCTAGGTTATGAATAAAACTACTCAAAAAATCAAACCTTTAACTAATCTAACCACTAGTTCGAAGATTCAACCAAGATGCAGTTTTTCGAAAACCTTGCGTTGTACTATCTATTTCGAAAACTACCAAAACACTAACAAGCCTAATAAATCAAACCAATAACTATCATAAGGCTCTGATGCCAATTGTAGGCTCCCATTTATTTCAACTTACTACTCAATAATCATGGTGACTTGATGGTGTTCATGGTGGTGGTGGTGGTGGTGATGATAGTGCGACGGTGAAATGGGGAGACAAAGAGAGAGAGAGAGAGAGAGAGAGAGAGAGAGAGAGAGAGAGAGAGAGAGAGATATGGAGAGATTTTTCTATTATCACATACAAGTATACACATGAATGAATCATGCATAGGTACATATATGCCTTCCAATGCCTTATGGGCTTGGGTTGGGCTTTATGTTCTCGTGAGCTTTGGCCTATTATCTTAGCCTATTAGTTTACTACCTATTGCCCATTACTTAGATTCTTACATAATGTTACATAGTTCCTAAATATAGAATGACCATCACTTCTATTACTTTATCCTAAAAGTAATGCTAACAGAATGTATTATGTCCAGCTTGAAGAAATTATGGAGTTTTCGTATATTCCATTAAAGGTTGTGTTGTTCAAAGTTAAATTATTTGATACTAATAACAATCATCACATAAAATGTTGTGCCTATAGAAACAACATAACACAAATTATGGCAGATCGTGAATTGTTTCAAAATGAAACATACATTCTTGCAACACAAGCAACACAAGTCTTTTACCATGATTACCCCGCGAGAATTGGTAATTACAAGGCCGTCCAAGATTCTTATCATCGAAAGATTCGAAACCCGGATATCATTGTGGTAGAAGACAACATGATGCTGTACATGAAAACAACTCATCAGATATCATACTCTCAGCTGATTTGGATAATTTAAATTATAAAACATAAATATAGATGGTCAACCAGCGGAAGTTCAAGAACCACCACCAATTATCGCTTATGTTGATGATGACGATGATATTAATTATGATGACCACGTTCCTCAATATTTATCATCTGATGATGAAGACCACGTCGTTCTTGAAGATGAAGTTGGCACTAACAATAATGGTTTTTATCTTAGTGATTAGGGAGATTGATCTCAAATTGTAATTTGTAAAACGATACTTATTTGAATGAAATTGTTATTGAGTGGTTAAATGTGTATATTTATTTGAATGTGTGTACATATGTTTATATGCGTCTATTCACGAATTTCTATGTTCTTGTATTAGTACGTTTACAGATGGCAACGGTTGCTTGGAGCCACGGTGGCGATGGAGGTAATGAGCCACCTCATGGTCCCTCGAAGAGGATAGGCACCAATTGTCAGCATAATAATTTCTGGATTCTTTTAAAAAACTTAAACTTGATCATTATTTTAAATTGATAACTTGTTATTTTATGTCGTCATCACTTGAATTTGATTACTTGTAGGCTTTAAGGCCAAAGCCAATAGAAAAATTAGCAAAGGCGGGAAGGAGGTGCGTGGTGACCAAGAACGTGGCGCTCAAGAATGCAGTGTCAGAGTTTGGTCCGCAGAAGATCGAGTTTGAGATGAGCAACGAGGGGACGTATGTTCATGTAGGCCCTCACGCTTCGCGGTTCTCGAACTATGTAAGGGAGTTGATATGGTAATCAATTCCCATATATTACGATTTGTGGACTAAGGTTCCCGGGGCAGACAAGGCCCACGTCGATGAGAGGCTAAACGTCAGTGTTTTATCTTTTATTTATTTTTATTATTGTGTTTATTTATTTAAATTTGTTCATTTATTTAAATATGTGTATTTATTTTAATTATATGTAATTGCAACATCACTTTTATCTCGACGAACACCTTGCTGGTCTGCACGGAGACGATATCATTGAGGGTATCGAAGCTTATCTCTACGAGCAATACAATGTGTCACACCCCGCCGAAGGCGGAAACGTGAGGTGCAACCAAATTAATATACATCGAAAAGAGATATAGTACAACACCATAATTAAGATTTAAGGAAATAGTACATCATTACAATATTGTTTTAGCCGACATTGGCAATTAAAATATAAATTTTAGTTCCCAAAAGATAGCGGTTTAATATATAATGATCAGTAGTGACATGTGAAAACTTCATTATGAAAAGACCTTGAAGAAAAGTTTACTGACGACCACCTGAAATGCATGAGAGAAAATGGGTCAACTATGAAAACAGTTGTTGAGACACACGTTTTATACCATATGAAAACCTTTTTGAGAAAGTCCACAAGGCAAAGGCGATGTCAATCCATTCAGTTGCAAGTCACGCCCATACAAGACTTGTAACCTATGTGTTCACAACCCATTGCATAGAAAGTAGTATGTCTGGTAGTCAAGTACACGCGGTCATAGTAGTTAACAATATAAGCACCACATATATAATAATGTATGCCGGCAAAGCCCCTAAAATAAATAATATGCATCCCGTAACATAGTGAACGAGAGGTTGGCCGACCTCTAACAGCGCTATCCATACTAACTACTACCCCACACAAGGAGTCCGTACGAACGGTACGTTTAACCGGGGACTAACAATGTGAATGTACGAAAAGTACATCATACAACTATTATATACAATTAAGAAGACTCCGAACATGGGAGACTTTGCACTGCTCCGAACATGGGAGACTTTATGTCACTCCACCACCTAGGCGAGAATTATTGTCACTCCACCAACATGGCGAGAATTATTGTCAAGAACGCTCCGAACAAGGGGGACTTTATGTTTAGTGCATACAACACATTAAGTTCAAAACAAGTTATAAGGTCAAGACAGGTTAAAAGAGATCAAAATAGTCAAAGTGTTCTAAATCAAGTCAAAGGGTTCAAATAATAGTGTTCATAAAATTGTAATCAGTTTAGTTCAAACATAATTCATGCATTCCACCCCAAAGCGATTAAAATAGTTATAAAAGAAGGTTCATGAGTACTCACCTTAAGTTAAAGGAATTGATTTTTAGGAGATCAATAAAAGGGAAGTCGTCATAATAGTTCCGATAAGCCGCCTTGACATGGTGAGGTGATATGAACACAAATGTACCCAACAAAAACCCTTAAACACTTAGTAATTAACTATTAACCCAAATGAACTTAGCAAAACAACCTTTCCTTCCTTATTTTTCCTTGTAGTCGATTATCACAGTGAGAGTGAATGAGATTTTAGTTTGAAAGGTGTGAAGAAATGAATGTAAGGAACTTCCTTTTATAGCCAAAGCAATGTAAGGTTTAAAGTAATTGTTTAATGGCCTATAAATTTAGATTTGGTAAAAAAATTAACATAGGGTGGCGTTTGGTTTGTGCAGCCGAAACAAAGGAGAAAAGCAAGGAGTTGTGACTCTAGTTGTCTCCCTACTTAGTTCATTGCTCATTAGTTTAAAAGATTATCTAGTAAACTAAGAAATCAATAGTCAAATTGGATAAAGTAAGTATGGTTTCCTTATTTGTTTATTAGTCTAAGTAATAAAGTCAACATAATTGTGTGCTTGGGTTGAATTGTTTGACTATCAAAGGCAAAACGGAATAGGCTAGTCTTTTCTTATCTCAACTGAGAGTTTATTACACAATGGTCTTAATTTTTATTCATAAGTTTACATAGCCTTGGTCAAATGCACGTGTTTTAAGTCATGGTTTATCAAATTTAAAATTCAAGTAGTCTACGATTTCCTTAGGGGAGGGGCGGCATGCTTACTGTAAAGTAAATAGAGAGTGTTTAAAATTTATAAAATATATTTTGTGTAAGTATCGGGTGTTTAAAATAAGTACTGTTTCGTAATTACTTAAATTATCGTAATTATATATATTAAAAAATATATATAATAAATGAATTCCAAACACAAGGTAAAATAATACTTAAATTTTTGTAACATTGTATTGAGTGTAAAAATGTACTAAAACCATTGTTGGTAGTAATGGGTATATTGTTCATGCATAAAGATCGTGTAAAAGCGTTTATTTATTTAATAAATATATAAGAAAAATGTAAGCACAAGTGAGACCAAAAATGAAAATGATATTACTGGAAACGTTTTAGCAATGTGTATACTAACTCTAGTCCATATGTTACGAACAAAATATTGTTTCTGGGTTACGCGAAAAATTTAATTTACGCAAAAATAGTGAATAGTGAAAACTACGAGGATGAATAGTAACTTTTTCGAAAATGAATTGTGAAAGTTCGAGTTTAAATAATAACCTAAAAATATGAGTTGTCACAGTCTCCACCAGTTAAAAGAATTCAGTCCCTGAATTTAGCTCGTTCGTTCTGTAGACGTACGTTCTCGTGGTCAGAATTGATGAGGGAAACTTTCCCAATCTCAAGCTTAGCCCTCAAAAGACCTTTAGGTAGTCGATTCTAATTTAATCTTACAACTCATCAAACATGAACTATCATGAAATTAAACTGAATCGGTTTGAGTAATAGCTTGACTCTTAGCTTGATTTTCGCAACTCATCAAACAAGAATTGTCACTAGATCAAGCTAGGAAACAATTTGTCAAAAAGAAAGGATTCAACATCCTGGAAGGAGGCCTTTTGAGAGATTGGATCGATTTTGGAATTGGTTACACCAGTCAAATCAACTAATAAAATGTAACTAAGGTCGATAACATTAGGTCTCAGACTAATCAATGCCGTGAACTTGGTAGGAAATGGAAATAAGTTTTGCACTCAAAATCAAGTGGTACGAAAATAAGATGGTTGTTTATACATGAATGATGGCGGATGATGTGTGGGACGGCGAAGGTTTGAGACATAGTGATTGTAATATGACGGGAATAGAGACATGTTTTGTCTAACGAGTCATAAGGTAGCAAAGAGAAAGCATACACATAAGAGCATATATAAGGTGCGGTAACAAAAACGCGAATATACGAACATGCTATTCATACCCACCCGACCAATGCAATTTCAGGTGACCAGACTCTTAAGACTCGACCAAACATGATCCAAGACTACTACTCTTATCATTGCATGATTCTTCCTTAATTAAACATAGGTGATTAGGCTATGTTAAATTTAGGATTAACGATGCAAAGCTAGGACTAGTCGACTCGTATGACATTTGGTATTTTAAGAAATGTTATTTGGGTTATAGTTGCGATTTTTATTTTAGGAAAACCGGCATTCTCTATAACCTTAGGCTCTGATACCAATCTATCACACCCCGCTGAAGGCGGAAACGCGAGGCGCAACCAAATTAATATACATCGCAAAGAGATATAGTACAACACCATAATTAAGATTTAAGCAAATAGTACATCATTACAATATTGTTTTAGCCGACATCGGCAATTGAAATATGAAGTTTAGTTCCTAAAAGATAGTGGTTTAATACATAATGATCAGTAGTGACATGTGAAAACTTCATTATGCAAAGACCTTGAAGAAAAGCTTACTGACGACCACCTGAAATGCATGAGAGAAAACGGGTCAACTATGAAAATAGCTGGTGAGTACACACGTTTTATACAATATGAAAACCTTTTTGAGAAAGTCCACAAGGCAAGGGCGATGTCAATCCGTTCAGTTGCAAGTCCCGCCCATACAAGACTTGTAACCTATGTGTTCACAACCCATTGCATAGAAAGTAGTATGTCTGGTAGGCAAGTACACGCGGTTATAGTAGTTAACAATATAAGCACCACATATATAATAATGTATGCCGGAAAAGCCCCTAAAATAAATAATATGCGTCCCGTAACATAGTGAACGAGAGGTTGGCCGAACTCTAATAGCGCTATCCATACTAACTACTACCCCACACAAGGAGGCCGTACGAACGGTACGTTTAACCGGGGAATAACAATGCGAATGTACGAACAGTACATCATGAAACTATTATATACAATTAAGAACACTCCGAACATGGGAGACTTTACACTGCTCCGAACATGGGAGACTTTATGTCACTCCACCACCTAGGCGAGAATTATTGTCACTCCACCAACATGGCGAGAATTATTGTCAAGAACGCTCCGAACAAGGGAGACTTTATGTTTAGTGCGTACAACACATTAAGTTCAAAACATAATTGTGTGCTTGGGATGAATTGTTCGACTGTCAAAAGAAAAAAGGAATAGGCTAGTCTTTTCTTTTCTCAATTGAGAGTTTGTTACACAATGATCTTAATGTTTATTCATATGTTTACATAGCCTTGGTCAAATGCACATGTTTTAAGTCATGGTTTGTCAAATTTAAAATTCAAGTAGTCTACTATTTCCTTAGGGGAGGGGCAGCATGCTTACAGTAAAGTAAATAGAGAGTGCTTAAAATTTATAAAATATATTTTGTATAAGTATCGGGTGTTCAAAATAAGTATTAATTCGTAATTACCTAAATTATCGTAATTATATATATTTAAAAAAATATATAATAAATGAATTCCAAACACAAGGTAAAATAATACTTGAATTTTTTAACATTGTATTGAGTGTAAAAATGTACTAAAACCATTGTTGGGAGTATTGGATATATTGTTCATGCATAAAGATTATGTAAAAGCGTTTATTTATTTAATAAATGTATAAAAAAAATAAAACGTAAACACAAGGAAGACCAAAAATGAAAATGATATTACTAGAAATGTTTAAGCAATGTGTAGACTAACTCTAGTCCATATGTTGCACACAAAATATTGTTTCTGAGTTGCGCAAAGAATTTAATTTACGCAAAAATAGTGAATAGTGAAAACTACGAGGATGAATAGTAGCTTTTTCGAAAATGAATAGTAAAAGTTCGAGTTTAAATAATAAACAAAAAGTACGAGTTGTCACACAATGAAAATAAATACAAATTCAAAAGGGCTAATTTTACAAAGAAATGTGGGGTTAAGGATTGTGGAGTTTGAGATAACTCCATGGATCGTTTAGAGCACTAGGGATTAACAATAACAAAGACAATAAGATGCACAGTGGAATAAGTAAGAACAATGTTATTGTATCAAGGTTTCTTCGTCATCATCTCTACAATATACAAACTAATAAGCCCCAATACTACGTGATCAAGTGTGGTACGGTTACCTAATCTAACAAGAATCATAAGATCATTGAGGCTTAAATCAAACACTAACCCTAGGCATTTACACAAGACCCTACGCCTAGGTTCACACACACACCTTTGGTGTTTTACATCTTGACACACACACTTAAACCTACGACCTGTATTCTCTTTATATAATAAAGAATTAGGTTTACAAAGGACTAATAAGTAAAATCTTCTTTATCAAGCAAGTCCATGTGTTTTGTATTGTCTTCATTCTTCAGTTGTAGTTTTATATTTATCAACTCAAATATAAAACCCAACAATCTTCCCCTAGTTGATAATTACAAAACCTTCATCTTGATCTTCCATGAATGAAACAATCTTCCCCTTAAGCTCACCTCGTGAACTTAAATAACATATACCACCAAGGATCTTCAAGTTGCAATTCTTCTTTGTAAATCTTCTTCCCCTTTTTGTATTATCCACTAGGAAACTCTAAGTAAAATGCAACTTTGATTTCGACAACTACAAACCACTATCATACTTCCAATCCAGTCTTCCAATGTCTCGAACTACCCACCATAAAGAACACCAAAAAGCTTACTATAAATGAATTCAAGAGAAATGAAACCTAAACCAACAGTAGTAATAATGACTAGCAATTGTAAAAACCTTCCCCTTAAATGATGCATGTAAGTGGTTAAACATTTTAACATTAAGCTTCCCCTGAAAGCCATCTATTAACCATTTCTTGAATCTTCAATTCTGTAAGCTCTATGTAATGATTACTAATGAAGAAAAATTAAGTATTACCAACTTGATGGTGAAGTAGAACAATCCAAACTTGTGTCTTATATCTTGTACTATATATATGACTTCAAACATATACCCAAAACCAATGTATAAGGAGACCTCAATCTCTTGACAAAAATCCAGATTTGTCAAGTCTTTGTCATCACTTGAATGCACGGACAAATTATCTTCAAAGTGTAACACCCACTTTAAGATATGATAAGAACATAATCTTGAATAATTCCACCTCATCGTCAAATAGATGATAATTAATCCTCTTCGTAACCAATTGAACAAATAAAAACGAGCATTTGTATACCTTAAAGAACTATGTAAACCAAAAATCCAAAACCAAAAATCCTTCTTGTGTGTGCAAACTTCACCATATACTGTCCGAGAACTCCAATGTGTGCCTTGTCTGATATCTGGCAAACTAATTCCTTCATTGTCCGATATCGGATAGTACTAGCAGTACTAATAAATCTCCGAGCAGTACTAAAAAGAACTTAGCAGTACTAATATATGGGTAACAGTTGATGAGGCAAAAAGTGTACCGCTTTTAGGGGGTCATTTAAGCCCTAATTCGTATTTATTTGATCAAATATTGCCCTAAATCGTTCCTTTTGTCATTTTAGGTACTTTGGAGAAGAAATCTGGAAAAGGAAGCATTTTGAACGTTTTTGGAGCATAAAAGTGAAGAATTTGACAAAATGCCAAAGCTGCTGGAAAAGTACACGTGACGGCGTCAAGGATTGCTCCTGACGGCGTCACGGCTTGGCAAAAGAGGTGGATATGACAAATACACGTGACGCGCCAGAAAGTTTTACAAAGGAAGTCTGACGGCGTCACCCTTTAAGGTGATCAAGGCCGTCTCGTGCTAAGACAAAGATAGATGGCCATCAGGATTAAAGAGTGACGGCGTCACCCTTAACCTTGACGGCGTCAGCTCCTGATAGGCCAGAATGGATTTTGGAGGATTAAAGAAGGACGGCGTCAAGAAGGCCATCAAGAAACCCTAACCGCGGCGAGGTGACGGCGTCACCTCCTACAATGTGACGCCGTCAGCCCCTAAATTCTATATATAGTTTTGCAATTTTTATTCATAGTGTGCAACTTTGTGAGGAGAAACCCTAAGATGATTTTTCTGCCATTTTTAAGGGTTTTATACCCTTGGATCTCCCATGTTCAATTGAAGATAAGTAATCAATTAATCATTCAATATGTCTATGTGTTGTTTGATTATATCTTGTTCTTGTCTTTTATTTAACATGCTAGGCTAGATTTATCTTGTGTTTGCTTAGATCTAATGAAACCTAACTATTGATTATTAGTTGTTGGTGTGTTATTAATTGTATTGGATGATTGTTTATCGATGTTAGGCTTAAGAAAACTAGCTAACCTCCTATACGGTAACTTGCTTGAACGTCTTAAGAAACATGAACCAATGCGTACTAAGGTTTTTATGGTTGTATTTAATGCATGAGCGAATTCTAATGATCCCATGTTAGGAGCTTCTTAGCCGGCTCGACATAGGAGTGAAGTAGGAGCTTGTAGAGTTGGGGAAGTACGTACGCCACCCCACGATTGGTATTAAGGAATACACCCGTCATCCACGTAATTAATACACACTAATCAACCGGTAAAAGATAGTTAGGGAGTAAGGAAATCTAAGTAAACACATTTCTCCCCATATAAGTTCCACAACCTTTTTATTTTCAGTTATTTTATTTTATTTGCATTTGTAGTTATTTGGGTTAGTTGACTAGCAACTAATTCCGCCCACTCCTTCAAACCCGAGATTTTACTTGCTTTTATAAAAAATATAAAAATACAAAAAGAATCTTCCCTCACCCTTAGACCTATTAGAGTAGTTTTTCAATCCTAACGACACTATTCCCCTAGAGAACGATCAATCCCCCGGTACTTGCCACTACACTATACTACATCGGTCAGGTACACTGCCTAGTGGGGATTGCAAGCCTCTTGAGATCCCTCAAGAGGTAAAACCTGTTGTAAGGTCGCAAAACCACGCATCAAGTTTTTGGCGCCGCTGCCGGGGAATAGTTATTGTTTAGGTTGAATTTTTATTTTATTAGGTCTACTCACTAGATTCCTTTCTAGTTAGATTTTTATTTTATTTTTCTAGGTTTTCTGTAGTCTATCTTTTTTCTTCGTTTCTTTGTTCGTAACCATTACCATCCGACATCATGGAAGGTGGTAATATCCTCGATCCCAACAACCCACCACCACAACAACACCCACCTCCTAGAGCCCGTACCTTAGGAGACTACTCCCGTCCTAGCCACCATGGCTATCGAAACACCATTGAGCTCACTCAAGGAGCCATTGTCACTCCCTTGCGATCCGACACCATCCGGTTTGTGCAAAGCGGATGCGCATTCCATGGACTTCATTCCGAAGATCCTAATCAAAATCTCAAGGACTTTCTCAAAATTGTTGATTCCATAGACCTTGATGTTGCCACTCGAGAGACGACCCGACTGTGTCTCTTTCAATTCTCTCTGCGGGACCAAGCTAGTCAATGGCTAGAGCGTCTACCCGCAGGATCCATCACCTCTTGGGATGATCTCACCACTCGTTTCCTTGCTCAGTTTTTCCCACCAGGAAGAACTACCAAGCTAAGGAATGATATCTTGATGTTCCAACAACGTCAAGGCGAAACCCTCTACGAGGCATGGACTCGATTCAAGGACTTACTCCAAAAAGTCCCTCACCATGGCATAGAACTTTGGCTCCAAGTCCAAATCTTCAATGACCACATCAATCTCTCCACGAGGCAAACCATTGACCAATCGGCCGGTGGTAAGCTACGTGATCTAAGTGCGGAACAATCATGGGCTCTTCTAGAAGATCTTGCTCTTTATCACAACGAAAGTTGGAATGATCCCCGTGATTTGAATAAAACGGTCAAGGCAATATCTTTGCCTTCGAACAATTCAAGCACTTCCGACCGTAAGATCATAGAACTTGAAGACCAAGTCAAGTTTCTTATGAAATCCTATGAGGCTCCTAAACCTTCAAGCCAAGTGAACAAAATCACTTCTTCGTGTGAATTATGTAGTGGTCCCCACGACACTCGTGATTGCATGGAACTCCCCGAACAAGCTTTTGCGGACTACGCATCCTCGCGTACCGACGGAGCGGGAGACAAGTGGTACACTTTTAAACCCGAGCCAAACCCCTACGGTGATTCATACAACCCCTCATGGAAAAATCACCCAAACCTTAGGTGGAAACAAAACCAAAACGCACAGCAAACCAATTCTTCCAACCCACTTAATCATTTCCAATCAAGCGGTTCATCCCCGAACCGTACTTTCAACAACAATCCTTCCAACTATGGTAGTACCAATAACTTTGAAGGGTTGATGTCCAACTTCGTGACATCTCAAGAAGCTCGTTTAGCAAAGTTTGAAGCCGATTTCAAACAAAAACAAAGCGAGATGACCAATAAGATTGACACTTTGTTGAAAGCCCTCAATGACCGAGAAATGGGAGCACTCCCTAGCAACACAGTCAAGAACCTGAAGCTAAATTTCAACGCCATTTCATCGGTTTCGTCTCCTAGTTCTTGTCCACAATATTATTCGGTCAATTCCATGAGCTCGTGTTTCAAACAGACCCAAGTCGTTCAAAATGACCAAGGAGTTATGATATCCAACACTAAATTGGTCAACAACATAGTTGAAACACCTCCCACTCAAAACCTTGATGAAGAATTCAAGGAGCTCCAACTTGAACGTCCGGTTATTGATGTATTAGCACAAGCCCCCTATTATAATGCCCTCTTAGAAAAATATGAGAACAAGCTCGAGTTAGGTGACAAAGGGACCGCCTTCGTTCAAAACAAACTACCAAAGAAGTTAGATGATCCGGGCTTATTTGTTCTACCTTGCAAGATCCGTAATTCGGAGGCTTATGACACATTAGCCGATCTTGGATCAAGCCTTAACCTACTTCCGTTACCTCTCTTCACCTCTCTAAAACTAGGGGAACTTGAAGAAACCGAGGTAATAATAGGCTTAGCGGATGGAAGTGTTGCTTACCCGGTTGGAGTAGTCAAGGACGTGTTAGTACACATAGGAAAACTAACCATTTTAGCCGATTTCCACCTCCTTGATATGGTTAGCGACCCTACATGCCCCTTGTTGATAGGTAGAGGATTTTTGGCGACCGCTAGTGCTATGATTGATTGTAAGGAATCTAAGATAGCGGTAGGAGAAGGTGATACTTGGTCAGTCTATGATGTGAAGAAACATGCCTATGATACTAGTGAGGAACCAACACCCCATTGGTTAGAATTAAATAGGAGACCATCTAGATATGGACCATGGATAGATGGAGACTTCATAGGACCCCAACGCCCATTTTATCTAGAAGAGGACTTTGTGAGCCGAACACATGCGGTAGAACAACTCTTGGCTAGGGACACCGAATTGGATCCATTTGAAGACCCTCTAGTTTTTAGGAAGATGATTGATTTCCTAGGAGTTTTACCAATTAACCTAGGGATGAATAGGTGGACATGTGAAGACAATGATCATAAGTGGGATTGGGACAAACCACCCAAAGATGGAGATGGGTCATGGCATATTAAGATGACATTGTATGACCCGGATGGAGAGAGGTTTGAAAAGATATATCGTACTATGCGGACCAATAGAAAACTTCAATCCAAGCTTAACCCTAAAGATGTCCTCGAGGACTTTGAGTCTAGCTACAAGACTCGTTAATAAAGAAAAGCGCTTCTTGGGAGGCAACCCAAGCTTTATTTGCTTTGTGTGTTTATTTATTTGTTTGTTTGATTTTATTTGCTTCCGTATGTATGTTTAATTTTTATTATTATTGATTCATGTTCGAAACTAAATTGTGAAAATGCTTTATCTTGTTTTTAACTTCGTCTTAACTACATATAAAGGTATTTTTCAAAAAGATAAGTGTAAGGGAAATCCAAATCGGTTTATTAGAACAAATGAACATGAATCATAACAATATTAAATTAACATACATATTAGTAATTGTTTGAGTCAAATGCTTGTATCGAGTCATAATGACATTTTGCAGGAATTCCAGGAAGTAGGGTATAGGTTTTTCTAGAAATTTTCCGGAAACTTAACATGAGAATTCTGTCAGATCATTTCTGACGGCGTCAGACCCCAGTCTGACGGCGTCAGGTTTTAATTTTCTGAAATTTTTGAAAGTTTTGTTTTTCTTCCGTATTCATAAAAAGTTTTTATTAAATCTCTAACTTTAAACTCCAGGAATCTGCAAAATAATCATTCCACAAGCATTATATCCTTATACAGATTTATCCCGCCGATGTTATGAAGGTTTTCATGTTTGTTTTCTCAGGTTTAACAGGTTATTTTGGACAAGGAGATGTATGTGGAATCTAGCTTTTGGCGCTGCTTTAATCTTGAAGCTTCAACATTACCTTGGAAGAAGATCTAACCATGTTACCCCTTCATCCACCGAGCGAATCAGAGGAGTATTTGATTTCATTCTTTTACCTTATTTACTTTTACATCTTGTTATTTAAACATTGGGGACAATGTTCATCTTAAGTGTAAGGGGGAGTAAAGTACGATACCTTAGAGAATACAATTGCACTTGATTTTTGTTTGTTTAATGGTAGATGTGTAATAAAACTGAGAGAAATACCTGTTAAGGCAATTTTAGTGCCAAATTTAAAATTTTTTACAACATATAAGAGTGAAACTTTGGTCTTAATGAGCGTCTCATGGATAGGAGTTATATGACTAGCACAAAACCGTACCACTAAAAAATTTTCCACCCCCAATTATGTGAGGTTCGCCCCTAGAATTGGTAGGAAAAGCATTTATGCTATGATGTGTGTACCGGTAGCACTTAGATTCTAGAACTTGCGTTAGGACCATTCCAAGGCCACAAGTGAGACTACATTCGTGTAGTTAGATTTACTACATGATAAGAGGCATTAGGATTAACCCATTGTTTTACACCTGTGTTTTTGTTATAATTACATTGGCTACATTGGTCAAGTAATTCTCCCACACCCTTTGCGTTGTACTCATTTTTAGTACACGATACCCCTAGTACACCCCTCAGAGCCTATCTTTTCATTTCTAACTTTAAGCATTTTACTTAAAGTAAGAATTTGTTTACACCCCACTTAAATGTACACCCAAATCGCCTTAGCCTACCTTGTATGCACTCATTTTTAGTGCATTATTGTGACAACATTTGTTTAAACCCCAAGTTAATTATCTAATTGATTACATGGTTGCTAAGTCGAGTCATATCCTTGTACATATTGTTTTGGGACGATTGGGACTCATGGGTAAGGTACTAGTGTAATGGAGTAATGGGGAAGAACAACATTATTACCCCCATATGTGCTAAATATTTTAAAAGTATTCCAAGTGTTTCGATTATCTTAATTCGAGTCATTAGAATAGTAATTGTAAAGTTATGTAAAAGTTCAAGTGTAAGGGGAATGCAACGCCCCTGCGATGTATTATTTTGGTTGGTAGGGCAAGAGTGTATTCAAAAAAAAAAAAAAAAAAAGTAGAAAAAAAACATACGGACTACCATCCCGTTTCATTTTATGTTTATTTTATCTTTTTGTTATTTTTTTCATTAGCTTAAGTTGAGTCTATTCTTGTCTTAGCAACTCCATATTGTACATGTAATTAATCAAGATCTTTAACTCGCCACCAATAAAATATCCTTTATCCAACAAAACCGTGTTTATCATATCCCTACACCTAACGTTATAACCCGTTTAAAAGCCCTCTTTGATAGTTTATCTTAGGTGCTTACGCCTAGTGGAGGAGGTTTTTTATCCTTTCCCAAGCTTATGGTAATCTATTTGCTATGACAGGTAGTGAGAGATATTATTCGTTTTCATTTATGAGATATACTTTTATGACACCTGAGAGATGTGAGTATCTAAACACTACTTGTGAGGTGCTAGATTGTAATCTCCGTGCTTATTATGATTAAAGTGGAATGACTATTTGTTGTAATTACTTTTATATTAGCGTTAAATGACCCCTAACTTGTATTTTGATTAGAATAAAAGCGCATTTGCTTGAGGACAAGCAAATCTCAAGTGTAAGGGTATTTGATGAGGCGAAAAGTGTACCACTTTTAGGGGGTCATTTAAGCCCTAAATCGTATTTATTTGATCAAATATTGCCCTAAAGCGTTCCTTTTGTCATTTTAGGTACTTTAGAGAAGAAATCTAGAAAAGGAAGCATTTTGGACGTTTTTGGAGCATAAAAGTGAAGAATTCTGCAAAATGCCAAAGCTGCAGGAAAAGTACACGTGACGGCGTCAAGGATTGCTCCTGACGGCATCACGGCTTGGCAAAAGAGGTGGATATGAGAAATACACGTGACGCGCCAGAAAGTTTTACAAAGGAAGTCTGACGGCGTCACCCTTTAAGGTAATCAAGGCCGTCTCGTGCTAAGACAAAGAGAGATGGCCATAAGGATTAAAGAGTGACGGTGTCACCCTTAACCTTGACGGCGTCAGCTCCTGATAGGCCAGAACGGATTTTGGAGGATTAAAGAAGGACGGCGTCAAGAAGGCCATCAAGAAACCCTAACCGCGGCGAGGTGACGGCGTCACCTCCTACAACGTGACGCTGTCAGCCCCTAAATTCTATATATAGTTTTGCAATTTTTATTCATAGTGTGCAACTTTGTGAGGAGAAACCCTAAGATGATTTTTCTGCCATTTTTAAGGGTTTTATACCCTTGGATCTCTCATGTTCAATTGAAGATAAGTAATCAATTAATCATTCAATATGTCTATGTGTTGTTTGATTATATCTTGTTCTTGTCTTTTATTTAACATGCTAGGCTAGATTTATCTTGTGTTTGCTTAGATCTAATGAAACATAACTATTGATTATTAGTTGTTGGTGTGTTATTAATTGTATTGGATGATTGTTTATCGATGTTAGGCTTCAGAAAACTAGCTAACCTCCTATTTGGTAACTTGCTTGAACGTCTTAAGAAACATGAACAAATGCGTACTAAGGTTTTTATGGTTGTATTTAATGCATGAGCGAATTCTAATGATCCCATGTTAGGAGCTTCTTAGCCGGCTCGGCATAGGAGTGAAGTAGGAGCTTGTAGAGTTGGGGAAGTACGTACGCCACCCCACGATTGGTATTAAGGAATACACCCGTCATCTACGCAATTAATACACACTAATCAACCGGTAAAAGATAGTTAGGGAGTAAGGAAATCTAAGTAAACACATTTGTCCCCATATAAGTTCCACAACCTTTTTATTTTCAGTTATTTTATTTTATTTGCATTTGTAGTTATTTGGGTTAGTTGACTAGCAACTAATTCCGCCCACTCCTTCAAACCCGAGATTTTACTTGCTTTTATAAAAAATATAAAAATACAAAAAGAATCTTCCCTCACCCTTAGACCTATTAGAGTAGTTTTTCAATCCTAACGACACTATTCCCCTAGAGAACGATCAATCCCCCGGTACTTGCCACTACACTATACTACATCGGTCAGGTACACTGCCTGGTGGGGATTGCAAGCCTTTTGAGATCCCTCGAGAGGTAAAACCTATTGTAAGGTCGCAAAACCACGCATCAACAGTACAAACTCCTTCGAGCAGTACTAAGTACCTTATTGAAAGAAGTACTAACCAAATGTAGCAAGCAACAATATAAACGATAGCAGCAGTACTAACTCGAACCATAGCAGTATTAATTTGTAAAAAGGCAGTAACCTCCGACCTGAATGGAGTAGAGTTACTTTAGACGTACCAGTAACCTTACACTTATAAATCTTCAACTCCATCAGTAGACATGTAATCGTAGCATCAATAGCCTTGCTCCATCATCGTACCATGACCATCTTTAACAGCCTTCATTATATCCAAATCATTTACTTCTGACCGGATCTACACACACGCCTTGTGTTAGATGTGATACTAAGAATTATACTTAGTCTAGCACGCGGAATTTACTAGCTAGCACTTAGAAGACTTTATGTGTTTGTGTTTTGTATGGTTTGAATGTAACAATGAATGAACACAGAATAATGAACTTTAACTTCAATGATTCAATATTATTAGAACAATAATACGAGTGATCTCCTATCACTAGGGTTTACAACCTTGAATCTTAACTTAACAATACGTATGAACTCTTATCGTTTTTCTTCTATGTATATATATTAAACTTTAACCTAGGCAATCCTTTTATAGACCAAGGATTCCTTCACAAGATAACTATCATTCTAATCTTATAAGATATACACAATATCTTTTCCATATTTATCTACTTACACGTTTACAAAATAATAATAAGCAGTACAAATATTTCTTTCATAACTGTACTAACTGCTCTTATTATCAACCGTCTTTAGCAGTACTAACTTCCATCTTCAACAGTACTAACTGCTTAAGTTTAATTCCCAACAATCCTCCCCTAAACTTATGATTTCTCCCAAATCACTAAGTTTCTTCAATTAAGCTTTTCCTTCCAAATGAGGATTCTTCCAAACACTTACATCATCAGTTTATTCGTTTGGGCTTTCCTTAGCTTTTGCAGTATCTACTATTCAGTTAGTGCTTCTTCTCCAGTCTTTATTTTCTTTGTAACATCTGATTCCATAGTTTCTGATTCTCTCTTCTTACCTATTTTGAAACCTCTTCTTGGAGTATTCAGAATAGTATAAGTTTCATAGAATTCCCTTTCAATTATAGCATAAGATTTTCCCTTGAAGTCATTCATAGTGTAATTTGCTGAGTTCATCAAATAATGTTTCATAGACTCAACTTGTTCCTTCTTTGTTGGCAACTTTATCTTGTATCCTGACTTCTGCCTTTCTCTTATTCTCTGAATCAGATCTTCCCATGTTGCTACTCCATTCTTTTTGAGTATGAACTCTTTAAGCTCCTCTGTCTTTTCTTCTTCATTCAACTGTTTGTCTTTGAGAACCATTGAAGCTTGAGCACTTACAATCAAATCAGAATCCAACAAATATTGTAGCTGTTCATTGAACTCCTCTTGATTTTCCTCTTTAGATTTTGTTCTTTCCATGAATTCAGCTATGTTTCGTACATCATCAGAAGCCATTTTTCTTGCAAATTCCTCATCTTGAGCTATTTGAGCTTTTTCAGCTTGTTTGTCAGCCAATTCTTTTTCTTGAATCTGCTTTGCTACATCTGCATCAAAGGCTATCTGTTCTTGAGTTTTTGGTTTTGATTTCTTTAGCCTTTCCAATTCTTGAACAACATCAACTTCTTCAGATGTCATTAGCTTCTTTCCCTTATCTGCCCTTTGAACTGCTTGATGCTCTGTCTCAGCAGTCTGAACTGCTTCATGCTCTGTTTCATCAGTCTGAATTGCTTCAACAGTTTCTTCAACATAACCAGAACCTGAACCAATAACTTTATCATGCCTCCCCTGAGAACCTGATCTATCCTTGTCTTTACCAAATTTTCTCCCCTGTTTGGAAGAATTTTCATCATTCCCTTCTGAACCATCTGAATCATCATCATCAGAAGAATCATCCAATACCATTCTTGCTCTTTTCTTCTTCAACTGTTCTTCAAGCTTCTTCACCCTTTTTGTTAATTTGGTGTAGACTTTGGCAAAATTCTCCTTGTGAGCTTTGAATTCCTCCTTGTTTTTCTTTAGCTCCTTCTCCAAAGTGTCAACCTTGGCTACTAACTTGGTACATAAAGCCGTCAATTCAGTTTGTGAAGAACTACCCTCATCACTTCTAGCTGTGTTACCTGCTAGGAGCGGTGAATCATAGGGCAAGGATCTAGTCTCAACCCTAGTTTGACTAGGTTTAGACCTTCTCCTATAAGTTGTGATGGTTGGTTGGTGGGTTATTGCAAGTACTTGAGTGGGTGTGTGATGGGGATCAGTTGGAACTGCTGAACCTTCACCCAACTCAGTTTGAAGCATTTGAGGAAACAATGGAACTGGTTCCCCTTGAAAAAGCCTATTAGCCATAGCCATATTTTGAAAAACCTTTGATTGAAGGCTAGGCGTAGCAAAAGTTTCTGTTGGTTTTGTAAGCAGGTATGTCTTTTTATTTAAAATTGTTTGAATAAACCTGGGATACATTAAAAACTTTGTTTTACTGTCAACATTTGATGCCATACCCTCAAAAATAAATTTTGAAAAGTTAAAAACTCTGTTTGTAGACAAACAAATGAGAGCAATAGCAATATTGCTACTGAACTGTTCCCAAACAGTCTTTTTAGGACTTAAATAACTTAAAAGATTATGTATCAAAAATCTCCATTGAGGTGAGAAACATCCTTTTAGAAAAGTTAATTTATGTTCAGATGTATCATACCCCATTTTGGTAAGTTCTTCCCATATTTCAGTATTTAGCATAGGGTGGATACCATCTGAGTCTTCTAATTTAAGATGTCTCCTAATTATAGACTCGGTAACAACAAACTTAACACCATCTACTTTAGAATGAATTTCTATGTCTCCGTCATCACTTCTCAAGACAGATGAATTCTGCCAGAACTGTGTGATGTACGAGACATAAAGAGTAGGAGAAACAGTTAGAGCATACCTTATGTGAGAGTGGTTGAGAAAGTCCACAATCTCATAAAACTTTGGTCCATCTCCTTGCTCTGTTTTCTCTAAGAACGCAACCTGGTTGTGACGCTTAACAAATTCCAAATCAGCCATTCTTCTTGGTAAATTTTAGTTAACAGCCGTGAATAGTAATAATTTTGAGTGAAAAGATAAAAGATGAAAGTAATATTGAGATTTTATGGAGAGAGTTGTAGGGTTTCAATTGACCGACTTAAAGAATATGGTAACTTTTATTTTAGAATAAGAATATAATAGAATAAAAGTTAAAATATCTATAATAGGATCCCTCGAAATCCGTAATTCAATCAGTAAAAATCGAAACAAACCACCAACGGCTAGTTTTTACCCCAAAATTAATTACTGACACGTCAGTCATAACGGCTAGTTGAACCGTACCAATTTTTTTTTTAACAAACAGTACCAACTGTTGAAAAAAATTTGTGAGCCGTATGAACTTATTGAAAAAGATTTTAAAATACCATGGCTCAAACACAGTTTTTAGCAAACTATCAGCTATCAACGGATTTGTTATGTCTTTAACAATAGCCGTTTGCTTTGGACTAGTCAACTCTTCACACTTAGATATGGTGAGCTGATAACCATACAATTTTTGGTAAATTGTCAACCATCAACGGATTTGATTAGTCTTTACCAGATACCATTTGCTCTGGACTAGTTGGTTCTTATATGTGTAAGACATGGTGAACCAATTACCATTTACTGTATGCAAAGATCACATACTAATCTCCAGAACACCATTTAGTCCAAAACATCAAGCTTTCATAATCCTTTGGTGTTTTCCCTCCAATCCTGCAATTGTTAGTCCAAAAACAAAGAAACAAGCCACAAAGAACTTGTCTCACAATATAAAAGCATATGACTAACAATGCACATTACATGGAAAATTAATTTCCTTGTGGAACCCAAGCCAAAACAGACTTAGGCTTTCCTCTTGCATCAACATAATTCCTTCTTTTCAAAACAATCTTAGCACCATTGGGTTTAATAGGTCTCCATACCCAACATGCTGATGCATTCACTCCAGTACCCATATTTCACTTAGCAGTGTTTTTATTCATACCAGTACCACCTACTCTGCTAGCAGTTGGAACTGCTGGCTTGGTAGTTGACTCCTTTGGTTTCCAAACTTGGTTTTTCACCACTTCTTTCTCATAAAAAGTTCTTTTACCAGTTTTGTATGATGGTTTAAAAACAGTTATTGCATTATGAACTGGTGGCCTTGGGTGAATTGTTCTCATAGGTCTGACAGTCTGAACTGCTGGTCTAGCAGTTTGAACTGCTTTGGGTCCAGACCTTAAAAGAACTGATCTAGGTATCATTCTATCATTCCTAGAAAAAGATTGAGGTCTTGCTATGCTCAACCTATGATTTGAATATCCAGATACCCATTTATCACAAAAATCTGCAAGATGGTCAAAGCTACCACAAGAGTAACAAGCTTTCCTATAGCTGACAAAATCCTCCCCTAATTGGTGAGATTTGAGGTCATTCCAATTTCTTTAATTACCTCTTGGCTTGTTTGTGGTTCTATACATTTCTGCATACCTAACTGTTGGTCTAAAAGGTTTGGCATTTGATCTAGGCCTAACAGTCTCAGGTTTAACCATCTTTGGAACTTTTGGTTCCTCTACTTTAGCACTAACAGGCTTAACCACAACCTAATCATCCTCATCATCAGAAGTCCATTCCTCAATGGTTGGAGCATCTGAGTCCTTAGCTGAGGACCTATCAGAAGACACCTTGTCCTCAGATAGTGATTTATCACTTGCACTTTTTTACACAGGTTTGTCAACTACATCCTTCTTTGGTTGAGGACCATAGTTAAGCACTGGTAATTGAAATTCAAGAAGTCCTGTGTGTTCTAAGTCTATGCCTGGGGGTGTTGGAATTCCTCTACAGGGAGGTGGAACTAACTTATAACCTAGGCCTGACTTAGCTTTATTAAGGATCTAACTTTCAATTACCTTTTGAACACCTTTTGATGTGTATTCTAGTGTGTCTACACTCATCTGAATGTTCTCCTTAGCTTTCTTAACCTGTTCTAGCTCATGTTTTAACACAGTAATTTCATTCTCCCTAAACATTAAGTCTCTCTTAACAATAATCATATCATCAGAAAACTTTGACTCATTACTTTTATAATGAACAATTTGTTCTTCTAGCACAGCTAAAGCTCTCTTGTGATTTTCTAAACTAAAAGCAGTCTCAACTAACTCTTTTCTTTGATTCTCATATCTTGTCTTAAGTGTTTCTAGATCTTTTAAAGCTTCACAAGATTTAGAACATTTTGAAACTTGTACCTCAGAGTCTGAGAATGCCATGAGAGCAACCTCTGTAGATGCTTCTGCTTCCTCCTCTGCAATGTAGCTCCAGTCAAATCCTAAGCCATCAATGGCAACCATGGCTTTTGAGCTTGAATCAGTAACCTCCACAACCCTTGATTTGTTTCCATATCCTCTGCTCTTTCCATCTTATTGGCTTGGTAATCTGCACTCCCTTGAATAATGAACTTTCTTGTGGCAGTTGAAACACTCAATCTTGGACTTGTCATACCCTGCAACATCATTGCTGTTTATGACAATCTTCTTGCCAGTCTTCTTCAAGAATCTCCTAGCTCTCAAGCTGAGAAGAGAGAGCTGCCACTTGATATCCATCTCTTCAATATCATCTTCATCAATCTCTTGAAGATCTGAATGAGTCAACATACTTCCATTGTGCTGAGTAGTCAAGAAAGCACAATAAGTATCATCATTCAAAAGTCCACTAGTACTGCTTGAGGTGCTAGCAGTACCAACTGCTCCAGCAACTTTCACTTCTTCATCTGGACTTGAGGAACTGGGAGTTGATACAAAGGCCAAATTCCCTGAGCTTGAGCTTGAGCTTGATCCAGCAGACTTCTTAATATCATGTTCAACTATCTTGAAGTTGCTATAGAGATCCATTAAGCTCATGGAATCTATATCAGGCTTGTTTTTCCATACTACCACATGCATAGCCCATTCAGCAGGTAGACTCCTCAGAAATTTGGAGTTGAGATCTTCCTGAGGCATCTCAATTCCTAGAACAGCCAATTGACTCACCAGTTTTTGAAGCCTATTGAACATATGATCCAACGACTCATTGCTTGTTGCTGTAAAGTTCTCAAACTGATGCTTAAGAAGGGTCTTCTGGGTTTTCTTGGTGGCTTCATTCCCACCATATCTTGCAACAATAGCTTCAAAAAGGGTTTTAGTACACTTAAACTTGCTAAAATTCAACAACTGATCATTGGGAATAGTCATCAGAAGCAAACTTCTAGCCTTAACATCATTCTTGTACCTTGCCTTCTCTTCAGTAGTGGTTGGCTTTGTCTGCACATTAGTCTAAGATTTTCCTTCAACAACAGTTGTTGTTGTTACTGGTGTAAAAGAGATTCCTTCTTCAATGATCTCCCAAAGTGCATAGTCTTGCACTTGGAAAAACAGCTCAATGCGAAGTCTCCACATGTCGAACTCATTAGGTTTAAGCATAAGAAGCTTAGCAGCAATGTTAGTTGTGGTTGGTGTTGATTCCATGTCCATCTTTGTTCTTCTCGGATCTTCTAAATCTAAGTATCAGCAACCTGTCTCTGATACCACTTGACCGGATCTATACACACGCCTTGTGTTAGATGTGATACTAAGAATTATACTTAGTCTAGCACGCGGAATTTACTAGCTAGCATTTAGAAGACTTTATGTGTTTGTGTTTTGTATGGTTTGAATGTAACAATTAATGAACACAGAATAATGAACTTCAACTTCAACAATTCAATATTATTAGAACAATAATACGAGTGATCTCCTATCACTAGGGTTTACAACCTTGAATCTTAATTTAACAATACGTATGAACTCTTATCGTTTTTCTTCTATGTATATATATTAAACTTTAACCTAGGCAATCCTTTTATAGACCAAGGATTCCTTCACAAGGTAATTTTCATTCTAATCGTATAAGATACACACAATATCTTTTCCATATTTATCTACTTACACGTTTACAAAATAATAATAAGCAGTACAAATATTTCTTTCATAACCGTACTAACTGCTCTTATTATCAACCGTCTTCAGCAGTACTAACTTCCATCTTCAACAGTACTAACTGCTTAAGCTTAATTCCCAACAACTTCTCACTTAATCCTCAATACTTTACCAAATTCAAAAACCCTCGTATAATAAAACAATAAATCGACCTTGAAGACTTTTAGCAAAACGATAATCAATCAATACACTGAAAACACAGTATCAACAGTTTCGGTTAGGGTTTAAAACAGAAACCCTAATAGATTAGTATCATGTTGCAGCAGTACTTCTTCAATCTTTAAACAATGATAGTTTTTAACACGAATAAGAATTGAAAGAAAGCATTATAACACATCATACCAATACCAAAAACCTCACAGCACTTCGCAACGCTTCCGAAAACAATCCGTATAGCTACCAGTTACGTATAGCGTTAAATTGAATCACAGAAATGCACTACATGCATGATAGTTATCTGGCATCTCAAGTTTGAGGATAACTATATACTCATGATTTACTTGATGACAAGATCCATAAAGTAAACTCATGTTGGCGGGATAAGTCCTATATTCAAACATTTTGAATATCATGTGAAATCGGCATGACAACGCATCGATATACTTTAAGTATATTATACCAATACTCAAATTTGTCTTAGTTTAATGATATTCCCATATCATTAACTGACAACGGATAGTTTAGAATATATAAATATATTCAAGGATATAAACATGCAAATATAGGATATATTATTAAGGAAATGATAAACAAACATAACCATTATTTTATTCAATTAAAATAATAACTGTTTTACAACATCCCATTATCCAAACACTAATCACAGATATGCATGAAACTATCAGCTAAACGAAGTTCTAAGCCTTCATAAAATTGTTTAAGCTTTCCACCGGGAAGAGCCTTCGTTAATGGATCTGCTAAATTGTCATCTGTGTGAACTTTGAGTAGTTCGATTTCGCCTATCTCCACTTGTTCTCTAACATAGTGATATCAAATCGGGAAATGTCTGGTGCCCTTCATGATTCCAGGCTCATTAGCAAATGTAATTGCGGCTGAATTGTCACAATACATTTTTATAGGTCTTTCAATTGAGGGCATAACTCCAAGCCCTGAAATGAATTTCCTAATCCAGACTGCTTCCATTGCAGCTTCTGAGGCAGTAATATACTCACTTTCTGTTGCAGACATCGCTATAGTACTCTGCTTCTTGCTCTTCCAATCCATAGCTCCTCCATTGATGACAAAGACGTAACCCGTCTGACACTTCGTATCATCATTATCACACTTCTAGGATGCATCGCAATAACCTGTAACACACAGCTCTGCTTCTGGATTTCCCCCATACACTAAAAACATATCCCTCGTAGATCTCAAATACTTGAGAATATGTTTCACAGCAGTCCAGTGGAGTTCGGGTTCTACTGATAACGACTGGTAATGTTCTGAGCAAATGCCACATCGGGCCTTGTACATCGCACCGCATACATAATAGATCCCACAGCCGAAGCATAAGGGACTCTCTTCATGTGTACCACCTCTTCAGGTGTTGAAGAACAAGCTTTGGTACTCAAGCCATGTTCTACTTGCATTGGCAAAAATCCCTTTTTAGAATTTTGCATACTGAATCTCTTCAATATCTTGTCAATGTAAGCACTTTGGCTTAAACCAATCAACTGCCTGGATCTATCTCTATAGATCTTGATTCCTAAAATGTATGATGCTTCTCCTAGATCTTTCATGGAAAAGCATTTTCCAAGATAGGCTTTCACCTTATTCAAACTTGGAATATCTTTACCCATGATCAATATGTCATCAACATATAGAACTAGGAAAATAACATCACTCCCACTAGCTTTGTGATATACACATGGCTTATCAAGATTTTGAGTAAATCCAAACCTTTTGATTTCCTCATCAAATCTTTTATTCCATTGATGTGATGCTTGCTTCAATCCATAAATGGATCTTTGAAGTTTGCATACACGGTTTGGAAATTCTGGATTCACAAACCCCTCAGGCTGCGCCTTATAGATGTCTTCATCTACACGACCTTTCAAGAAGGCGGTTTTTACATCCATTTGCCAAATCTCATAATCATAGTGTGCGGCTATGGCTATGAGAATCCTAATAGCCCTAATGTCAGCTACAGGAGAAAAGGTCTCCTCGTAGTCAATGCCATATGTTTGTGTAAAGCCTTTAGCTACCAAACGGGCCTTATAGGTGTGTACATTGCCATCCATGTCAGTCTTCTTCTTGAAGAGCCACTTACTCCCAACTACCTTGGCATTGGGAGGAAGGTCTACTTCAATCCAGACTTCATTGTCTTTCATGGATTGCATTTCCCCATGCATAGCAATCTGCCATTTATCCTTTTCAGGATCATTCATGGTAGCTCTATAATTAATAGGCTCTTCAAGGTCCCCTAATATAGTTTCCTCAACCTCTACGTTAAGACATAGACGTTCAGGTGCTTTCACAGTCCTTACAGATCTGCGAATGGGAATCACTTCAACTTCAGGTTGAGGACCCAGACTATCCGGTTCCACAGGAAGTTCGCTAGTGTTTTCAGAAGGTAATGTATCCTCTTGATCATCGTCCAGATCATAGAGCCTCCCACTGAATTCTTGAGATATGAGATCCTTTTCAAGAAAGTCTGCATACCTAGCAATAATTACCTTTTGTTCAGGTGGAAAGTAAAAGTAGCAACCCATTGTTTCCTTTGGGTATCCTACAAAGATACATTTAACAGATCTCTGTTGGAGTTTATCTGCTAAGTCACGTTTAACAAACACCTCGCAACCCCAGACCTTAAGATAAGACAAGTTAGGCATTTTCCCAAACCATAACTCATAAGGTGTCTTATCAACCTTCTTGGTTGGAACCATATTTAGTATGCGATCGCAAATTCCAAGGCATAATCCCAAAAGGATAACGATAGAGTAGTAAGATTAAACATAGATCGTACCATATCCAATAATGTACGATTCCTTCTCTCAGACACACCATTTTGCTGTGGAGTATATGGAGATGTGAGATGCTGAACAATTCCATTCTCACTTAGTTAATCTTTAAACTCCTGACTAAGGTATTCACCACCTCTGTCGGATCGAAGAGCTTTAATATTCTTTCCGAGTTGCAATTCTACTTCAGCTTTAAAAACCTTAAATGTTTCAAACACCTCATGTTTATGTTTAAGTAAATAAACATAACCATAACGGCTGAAATCATCCGTGAAGGTTAAGAAGTAGCTAGCACCTCTCTTTGACGTATGTCTAAGTGGTCCGCACACATCAGTATGTATTAAACCAAGTAGATCATCAGCCTTTTCAATACGGTTATTAAAAGGTTTCTTAGTCATCTTCCCATATATATAAGATTCGCATTTATCAAATGACTCATCATTGATATTCTGCAAAATCCCATCACGTTGCAGCTTTTGCATGCGAGTCTTGCCTATGTGGGCAAGTCAACAATGCCAAAGATAAGAAGAATTCAAGAAATTCTTGACTCTCTTATTGTTGATGCTATACATCGAATTATAATCACTATGTTCATTCATATCAATCTCAAAAACACCATTAACAGCAATCGCATTAAAATAAAAAACATCATTTATTGAAACAGAAATTTTATTGCCAATAATAGTATGATGAAATCCAAGATCCAACAAACAAGAAAAGGAAATTACACCTCTAACAATAGATGGTGCATAATGACAATTATTTAAATTCAGTATCAAGCCCGAAGGCAAAACTAAATCAAAAATTCCTATGGCTTCAACTACTGCTAGTGCTCCATTGCCCACTTGCAGAAATTGCTCCCCATAGGCGAGTCTCCTTCCTACTCTAAATCTCTACAGCGTATTACAAATGTGAATACCGCATCCAGTATCATATACCCAGGAATTTAATTTACGAGTTAGTGAAAATAATTCAATCATGAAAACATTACCTGAAGTATTGGCTTTCCTAGTCTCACCCTTCAGCTTTTTTAATCGCAACTCCTCGAGATAGAGAGGACAGTTCCTCTTCCAGTGTCCCATCTCGTGGCAGTGATGACAACCTTGGTCCTTCTTTTTGGGATTAGGCTTGTTCTTCTGAGGAGCCTTCTTAGGTTCATGCAGATAGGCCATAACTGCTTTACCCTTATCAGCTTTACCTTTCCCCTTATTCCCTTGCGGTTTTGGTTTTCGAAACCTACCCCTTTGTATTGCAAGTACTTGTGGATTAGGTGCCTTATCCTTGCCAAGTAAACCCTTTTCATAATCAACGAGCATTGCAAGCAATTCCGTTATTGTCTTCCCCGAGCAATGCATGCTGTAATTTTGAACAAAACCACTAAAGTCCTTGTTAAGGGACCTATTGATCAAGTTCACATTAACATTCTCGGCTAAGACATAACCCATAGTTTGGAGATGATCGATGTAATCTTTCATCTCCAAACACATGTTCTCGCACGGGTTGATCATCCTTTTGCCTACAGCTGTGAAATTGATCGATCAAATCATACAGTTCGACAGCTGGAGGTTTTTCATAGGTTTTCTATAGTTCATCAAGCATATCCTTGGGAAAATAATGCTCAAATTGCTTTTGCAACTTGGGAATCATACTCCCGAGCATAAGGCATGCCACATCATTTTGCGCATCATACTCCTTTTGCCAGTCTGCTTTGACCTGATCAGATTCAATCTCAGCAGGCTACCGTAGGCAAGGCTTACTCAAATAATCTAGCTTCTTGGTCACTCGCTAGACAATCCTCAAGGACCGATGCCAATCATTGAAGTTAGGGCCAGTCAGTTTTTCCCTCTCAAAGAAAGTTTTGAAAGCGGAACCAAGTTGAGTGTTATCGGGTTGAGCCATTTCTACAGAAAAAGTTCAAATATTAGTATTTTCAATAATACAAATTTCAAGAAAAGAAAACTACCCAGGAAATACAATATAACCATTTAATTTTCTTGAAAACTAGGATCCAACTTTCCATAGTTCCACCACATCAGTTGATCTGCTAGCACTGGAAGTACAAAAGATGGTAATTTGTCGTACAATAATCGCGAAACAATTTTCCGACTCCTAAATTTTATGGGAATTACATTTGCCAAACAATTTGCAATGTAAGCATGTTTCTTCCCATCTCATGCTTTAAGTCTCAAGGTCTCACTTATAACTTAATTAAGTCGTCTAATTTAGAAACTTGCAAATCTACATAGTTTAATTACATTCAGTTGATCTGCTAGTAATGAAAGTATGTAATTTACCTTGTCATTAATATCTGTGTCAAGGTCTCACTTACACTAGATATTAATTCCAAATGTCTCTTATAATTAGATAGCATGGACTTAAATTTTTAGGGTATTTATTTTGATGTTATAATCAAAATATGTACGAGGATGCATGCACTCGTCTTCGTATCATAAGTTTTCAAAACCATTTTTAGTTACCAATTCACTAAGAGTTAAATCAACAAAGTTTTAATTTTGAGGTATTGGGTTCACCAATCAAAGAATTACCTACATTTATCGCCCACTATATCCTACTGCTGCATGAGTCAAAAGACTCAAGTTATTTGGATAATTACCACAAAAGTGGCGCGTGGAATTGAGGTCAATTCACCCTTAAGATGATTTTGCACAAATTAATAGTGGTACTTGGTAAGTCCAATTTGACGCACAAGCAAGCGGAGAGACAGAATGTAGTGTCTTTAAGGCCACAATTTAATGCGAAACCAACCTTATACCCACCTTATAGTTTGTCAACATTGGGTACGCCGTTCAACTATTGGTGCAAAACTCATCAATCAAATTTAAAGTTTATGATTCTAAGTCTTATAAAAATATGTTGTAAATTATTAAATTGCTAGTCTCGCCTGGGAGCAAATTACCGTGCGAAGCGAACCACTGTCGGCACATAAGACTTGGCAATAAATAATTTACCACATCAAGGTTTCATAGTTATTAGGTCCATTTATTTTTATACCAAAAATTACCCTCTTTCTGCTTACAATTCAAGAACAATTTAAACTAAAAAAGAACAAGTAATTTTAACAAAAATAAATAAACACATAGTAACGCATATATAATCTTAACTATTAAATCATATAGCCACATGCAAACCTTTTGATAAATCCTATTAATAATTTCTATGTGAATTTATAATGTATTTAACTACTAAAACTCCCATTGGTTTTCGAGCGCATTGTACCCAATGGACCACAGACACCAACAAGTTAGTCACGTAAGCTTTAATAATTAAATACCACGTTGCACATAACTGATTCACTAATTTAATATATTAGGTCTTCCCTAATTTTAGGTTTATCTAAAACATGTAGCATATAAAACAAACCCTAATCCATGAATTCCTTGCATGAAGAATCATGGATCAACCAGGAACGTAACCCTTTATTCAAATAAACACATAAACATAACATGTCCTAATTTAGGGTAACAAAACTAACTTTTTAATAAAAGAAGGGTCGAACCCCCCCCCCCACCCCTAAATTATGTATGATTTATATTTTTATGTTCTAAATTTAACACAAATCGATTAACATGTAAATCCAAATCAAGATTTGATTTTTATTATGCGTTTAGGTAATAACAATTACATGTTAACCTGACTCTGATACCACTGTTGGAATTAAAATAACTTGACATTCAAATAAATAAATAAAACATCAAAGCACATATAGCGGAAGCAAGGATCTTTATTTAACACGTATAAAGTATTATCGAAAAATAAATAGTTAACGTACCGTTAAGAACCTAGCAAGAACAAGGATCTACTCTTCTCTTCACTTGACTTGATCAACTAATAGGATTACCGTGAAACCCCTTACCATTTTGTTTCGCAATCCAAGATCAATAACTAAAGTAAGTTATATCCAAGGTCTTGTACACACGTACTATAAGCAACAAACGAATGGTGCTAGCAATTGGACACAAGAAAACCAAACAACTTTGTTTACTTGAATCACAAAATTCGATCCACCTAGGGTTTAAGAACCGATCGGATTTTGCAACAGAGAAGGGAGGAAAATTTTAGGGTTTAGTAACAATGCACTAGCTAAAATACCAAAGACCCTTTTGTTTGTATTTATAGCCAAACCCTAAACTTGGAGCAAAAGAAATCGAATGGGTTGGGTACCCTTTAGAACCGATCGGCCCTAACCCACCCATGGGTTTTCTAGAACCTTCCAAGTCACTATTTTCACCAATAGTCCTTCCACTATTTACTTAACGGCCGTTAGTCAATTCAGGTAACTACTTAACGTCCGTTAGTTATCATTTCGTGTCCAAATAATTAAATACATAACAATTATATATATTAATTATTTACATTAGACATTCATACGTAAAGTGTGCAATCCCTAGGTCCCGGGTTCGATTCTAGTCATACACGGTTAATATTTTTCCATTAAACTCTAACAGTTGTTGCAATCAAGAAATTTTCACTTGCATCACTAATGTTGTCATAATGTGATATTATGATAATATGCATCTTGTAATATTTGCAAGTTTTATCAATAGAGATGTAATGATATTATAGAAATCAGGAAAATTTTCATTTTCGTGATTCAAGATGCCACTTCTTTTCAACTCGAATCACTTTTGTGGCATATTGCTTAAGCCGTAACACATAATCAGGTTTTGGCAATTTTGTATTTTTCTTTTCAGTGCACACCTATTAGGTAATAATTAAACTAAAGAAATCTTAAAATTAGCCCTAAGGGCTGCGTATAAGATATCATGAAGTGCACTAAATGTTTTTACTTCAGTAATAAACCACCCACTTCGTGTATATGACTACTACTAACCGATTTAGTGAACAACCACCTTTTCTTCTTTTTAACCTTTAAATATAGCTTTAAGGGCTACAAGTAGCAAAACACTTAAACTAGTCAGTTTTCTTTTCTTTTTTAAGATGTTAAAAACAGCCCTACATATTCTCTTACTAGTTTCAAGCCCGTTTGATGGACGGGCTACCTTCGGTATTTTATCATATGGGTAATGTTCTAAAAAAAATCATCATAGTTGTCCAAAAATACTTTTATAGGCACCAAACAAAAAATAATAATAATAAAAAAAATTAAAAAAAAAAAAAAAAAAAAAAAAAAAAAAAAACTTTTGTGAATATTAATATTGACACTTTTGTCTTTATATCTTTATATATATATATATATATATATATATATATATATATATATATATATATATATATATATATATATATATATATATATATGTATGTATATTATTGGTCCGAAACAACTTGAGTAAACAATGAATTAATAATAAAATCATAGTAAGTCTATGATTGCATTAAGAACAAAAATTACAAGGTTACTCAAGAACCCACTTCGACAAACTAACAACACTTTGATAGCTTTTCAAGGGGATAGTTGCGGAATATAATCCCCGTTGAGTGACAAATTAAACTCACAAAGATTCAAAATAATCTTGAACTCTAAGTAATGAGGATTCTATCACTATAATACTTTGTATTATCCTTTTTGTGAAATCTCTCAACTCATTATCTTACCATTCTCATTATTGTAACGAATATTTATAGCGGAAGAATTACTATTGCTTCACGTGGGAAGAGTAACTTTGCCAACTTTGTAGTAGGTAGGCACGTGCTCATAGCTAGAACATCCTTTTAGTTTACCGGAGTTGACAGTTGCGTGTACCAGTGAGCTACTTTAGTGTCTTGGGAAGGAGCAATGAATTATTTTCCCAAGGGTTTGCGCGCTTAAACATACTGGTGAAAAGTTCCGCCTAAATATCAGAGGAAAATAGCTATGCTCTGTTGGTCCGACTAGAGAGCTGAGAGGTCATTAGGGTATTGCCATCCCTGATGAGCCCTATAGTTCAGCTAGATATCCTTGTACATACTGGTTTAACCTGCATCAGCTAGAGAGTATATAAACTTGACTATGTCTAAGACTTAAACATCTGCTGGAGCTACTTGTTGACATTAATATCAATAAGTCTTCTTGAGTCGCTCTATGTTTTTGTACTCCGATGGATTTGCTCATTGATTCTTCCATCAGCGAGACTTCTTGCTTCTTTTACTGTCAGCGATACTTTCGTTGTTTCCTGAGAAAGGTGTTCAGAGACAAAGAGACATTTTTCAGATCTTAGTGTCCTTGATGTTACTCTAATACTTTCCTCATTGACTCCGCATGAGTGAGGTAAAGTGTTTCTTAAGTTGGTTTTTCAACATACCTGAAGCTTGATGTTTGAGCTACTCCCTGATTTATCAGAGAGTGTTTGTGCTCACTAATTTTATCAATGAGCGACTTGGCTATTTTGTGCTTAAATATTTGTGAGGGACAATTGGGAAAAATTTTGTCCACACAAACTTCCCCAATTTGAATATAGAAATAGCCTAAGTTTTATCACAGATAAGTGAGCATAACGGCTTCTTTTTATACTCTGATTTACATTAGGGGTAATGTAAATGATAATCTTTATATTTTTTATACCACTTGTTGAGGATGAAGATGTGCTTCAGCCTAAGTCGTCATCTTGAGCTTGGTTCTTATCTTCACTGTCTAAGCTCCACTTCAAATAGTGATGAGTCTTTCTTTATTCTTTGGAGAACTTTTTAAAGATGACTCCTTGAGCAAAGGTTACTCAAGGATTTAATTCTACACTTAGGTTAATTTTACAATTCTAGTGAGAGATTGGACACTACATGGCTCAACAATAAATCTCCCTTATACAAATAGCCTAAGTGTTTATCAGTTGTAATTGAGCATAATGGCTTCCTTTTACGAACTGAGTTACAACAAGGAATGAAACAATAAAATAGATAACTACATATTCTTTGTTGATGTAGCTGAAGTTTCTTCTTCAAACTTGGGTTTTGATATCAGGTTCTTGATTTCATGTTTAAGAACTTTGTCCTTTTGAACCGATACCTGATGATCAGGGACTATGGCCCTTCTATATTCTTGAACCATTTCTTTCATACCCAAGGACTATGTCCCTGATGTTTGTTCCTTTCAACTACTTCCTGATGCACAAATGCATACTTAGTTTCTAACATCTTTTGTTGTGAACTCAGTCACTGATGATTAGTCCTCAGGTTCACATATTTTTAGATTATGGTTAGATTTAGGTTGTGAGGTTATAGTAACAATAAATTCTTTCTGCCCCTCAAAAACTGCAACATCATTAGTAGTTTTTGGAGTTCTTGCATTTATGCTTATCGTTCAAGATCCGAGGACTGTGTCCTTGATATTGTCTATCACTGATCGAGGTTTTGCTCATCCTTTTGTAGTGGTACCTGGTCATGATATCAGAGAGGTCAATGGTGTATATGCCTATAGCCATTCTTCATTGTCCTGATAAGTATCTTGATTTCACTACTTCTTCTTTATCCCTGGTTAATCAGGTTGATAGACTCTTTTAGGTCACCATAATAGTATAAACACAAGTATAAGAAAGATAGAGATGAGAGAAAGAGATAAAGATAGGTCAATTACTTCACACAAGAGAGAATAACAAAAGGTTTGCTTGCATATGAAAATAACCAACAAGTAGAGAGTATGTTTACATGTGTTTATATAGTGCTCTACCTAGGGCAACGCCTAGGATTCTTACTTTAACATAAACTAAAGGCCACGGCCCATGGGCCTTCTACATAGGCCGAAGGCTAAATTAAACATAAAGGCCTTAACTAATAATCAACCTATTACATATTACTATGACCGACACTTTGTAATAAAATGTGTTCACAACAATCTCTCCCAAAGGGTTGGTCATCAAGGTTGATTGACGTCTTCTTTGCTTCTTTGGCTTCAACGTCTTTTGTATCTTTGTTCTTTGTTCTTGTTCTTTGTGATGTGATAATGTTGTGATCTTCCTTTCATCAACGTCTTTGTCTCTGGTGTCTTTACATCTTTTCTACCATGCTCATACTTCTTTTAACTTTGATCTTTATACTTCAATTGATTCTCATTTTTTAGCTTTGATCTTTGACTTTTGAATGTTTGCTTTGATCTTTGATGAGAATTATCTTTGAAGTTTGAATGAATTTCTAATGTAGGTATGAGCATGTGGAGATGAAATGTAGTTGATGATAATGGTGGTAGTGGAACTCTCGGTCTGCATAAGTACCTACATGAAAACAGTTACCAATAAAGTATCGGCACTTACAGGTTCAGACTTCGAGATCGTTAACAACATAGTGTGAAAACTTTCTCTAATCCTTGCCAAGGCCGTTCCTAAATCAGATGCCCCCAAGAAGGCTTACACAGATAAACCGAAGTGTATCAATGATTCAGGTGAGCCGCTGATAACGCTCATTTTGTTCATGTTTTAGTCGCGTTATTTCTATGTTTATGCATTGTATTTGGTTGTATTTGTGAACATATTATGCTTTAAAAGGTACAAAAGATGTATTCAGGTTCAGGTACAATCAAGTTCAAGTAAATGGCTAGAAAGATGTGAAAATGATGCTAAATCAAAAGCTTTTGCACAAACAAGAGATTCTTCCCACAATAAAGGCTTTGGAAAGATCGTTAAAGATAAAGAATCAAGATTACAATGATTTCCAAGTTCAAGAAAAGATCAATAATTGATGAAATGAATGAAAAGTTATATGTAAAGAATTATGGCATGCTTCTTCAACCAAAGGTTCAAGAAATACATTGAAGGCTTAATTTCAACCCAAGGTTCAACAAAGTCATGCCAACCTTACTCCAAACCTTGGGCTGGAATATGAACTTCAGGATGAGACTTCAACCTTGGGTTCATACAATTGCTGGCACATTTAATGACTATCTTTAATGAACTAACTCTTCATGTGGGATGTCATTACTCCATAATTACTCCAAGTGCAAAATTTTTATGACACTTTGGGCTCAAGTATTTTGCTTGGTGACCAAGGGGAGTCATCTTATTAATAAGAAGGCTTGGCCAAGAGAGAAAGGGGGACAATTATCATGAAATCTACTATCTACACATCAACAACTACTACAACTAATCTTATACTCATTTGTACTCTCTCAAAGGGCGACAAGGAAGAAAAACGCAGGAAAAGAAGAAGCTTACATTCATCAATCATCAATTTAATCATTCAAGGAATCTTTGTTGATCATCTCACAAGTGTTCCTAATTCTTGTAATCATCATTTCAACTTTTGTAAGTCTTTTTAATTATGTTTTCAAGTAATAATTTTCTTGTGGTTATTTCTTTGTTTGCCATGAGGGGCTAAGTGCCTTGAGCACTTGCCTAGATGATGTTTGTGACATGATTCTTGATTGATTATGACTCCATGGTTCTAGTTAAACAAAAAGCTAATACTAAGATCGAATTGTGCTATTAAGAGTTTTCTCCACCAAAGAGTTGTCAAGTTTGGTTAATTGCTAATAGTGTAATGGGTTGAAAAAGACATTGTTAGTCAATTAGTTGTAAACCTTTGTCTATGAGGGTGTTACCTTATGTATTGACCATTTCATAAGTAACTTGGTTAAACTTGGAAAACTAAAATAGTGTGGTTGTCAATTGCTTGTGAAACGAAAGCGAATCAAGTGATTGAGTTGTGTTAGTCTTGGTTGATCAAATCTTAAATATTGTTTTGGTCATCTTAAAATCTTGACGAGGATTGAAAGTGTTGGAAGCAATAGGATTAGTATACCCACCAATCGAATTAGAACACCACCTAATTCATTGATCATAATCAAATGGAATCATTGTCATAATCATATCAAGAGAATTGTGCAAAACTAGTCTAGGCAAGTGTAGCTTTAATATATTGAATTTAAATCATCATTATTTGCTTGTTATTAGAATCGTTGAACAAGATTGATATTATATTCAAAACTCACATTCCAAAAACTAAACAAATCCCAGTGAACGACGTCGGCTTACCATTTCATCTCTTACTACACACGAACGAGTATACTTGCTCGTATGTGTTGCGTTTGAATCATTGGTAGATCGTGTTATAAATTTAAAACTTGCACTCTAACGGGCACATCAAGTTTTTGGCGCCGCTGCTGGGGATTTGACCACCTTTTTTTGTGAAGTTTTAGTTTATAATTTTCTTGTTTAATTCCTACTCGTATTCGTAATCGCATTCGTTAAGCTATAAATTTTTTTCCTTTTCTCTGCAAACCACGCTGGTTCACCTCGCGGTAAAAATTAAAAACGGATTGACCGGATCTAAACACACATGTTGTGTTCGGGATACTTTGAGTATATACTTGATAGCACGCGGAATTTACTACCAAGTACTTGGAAGAATATGTGTTTGGTGATTGTGTGATTCTACGAATGTAACAATAAGAACAACAAGAAAATTGTTTAAACCAAACACTTTGCTTCCAATATATTGAACGATTAAACGTGAAGCTCTTAACAATGCTTGTACATATATAAGATATGGATTTGTATTTGGTATTAGGTATTTAAAACCCTAACTGAGGATCTCTTTTTATAGCACAAAGAGTCCTTTACAAGTAAACTATATTCGTATCATTCTATACAAATAAGATATACATCATATCCATTCCATATTTATCTTCACACGGTTTCACCTTGATCTTGTAAGCAGTCCTAACTTTTCTTCATCAGCAGTACTAACTGTTCTTGTATTTTTCTCTTCATCAGCAGTACTAACTGTTCTTGTATTCTTCTCTTCAACTGTACTAACTGCTTAATTTAATTCCCAACAATCCTCCCCTAAACTTATGATTTCTATGCAAATCAACAAGTTTCTTGAATTAAACTTCTGCTTATGTTGATGAGGTAGATTCTTTCAAACACTTATCTTTAATCTCAAAACACTTGGGAATTTTCTTCACATATCGTACTCTTTTGGTCAACTCTTCAAAAATTGCCAAAATTAAATTTATTCTTACAAGGAATTAATTCTAAGTACCAAACCAAATAATTTACTTCCTTATACCAACCCAGCATTTAATTACTTTAATAACTCCATTGGTTCTATAAAAAGCCTTAAATTCTCAATACTATCACCATTACACACATCAAATTTCAAATCACAACTATAAAACATAATGAGTTCTTCCAATCCAAATATTGTTGAGATTTCATCAGATTCTTCTTCAGATTCAGAAAGTGATGGATGGAAATCTTACTTTCCACCGAACTACACTAATCTGACTATCAGAAACCCATCTCCAAAAGCTCAAGAAGTATCTTCTGACGATGACCTTTCAATATCCTCTGATGATGATGATCAACAAGCACTTCCACTATCAGTTGTATTGACAAGAGAGATAGAGAAAGCTGTGGCAAAAATGAGTAAGGTTCAAGTGCCCGAAAAACCTCAACCACTTCCACTTCCAAGACCTGAGAAACAAGTTATGGGACTTTCTAGTTGGAAAGTGTGGAACTCAATCGATAGCAAACGAGTTCACAAATCCATGCCAGACTTCAAGGACAAAGGCAAAAGGAAGCTTGAGTAGTGGTTATGTGTTAGATTGGTTTAGGTTTGTGTGTTGGTAGTTGATCGGTTTGTGATGTTAGGAGTTGGTTGGTTTGTATTGTTGGTTTTACTTATGTAATGAATCCACCTTTGTAATGAATAAATTTTATGCACTCCTTAATGAATTCATCTTTGACTCTTAATTCCTCCCCTGAATTTCATAAGCATCTTTAACAGCAATTGAACAAACTTCTAATTCCTCCCCTGTTTGGAAGAATCTTCACCATCAGATGAACTAGAACATATGTTATCTAAGCTCAGCATCCAATATGACAATTTGTACAAGTTACCATCAATTCAGTTGTTTAGTTGCAAACTGCTCTCAACACTTCCAGATGTGTTACCTTCTGAGAGAGGTGTATCACAGAGCATAAACTCAGTAGGAACTAAGTTTGAACAATCAGTACGAACTGGTGAAGCCAGCAGTACAAACTGTCAACCCCAACAGTACAAACTGTTAGCAAAAGTTTTCAGAGATAAAATCAACTTGTAAGTATAATGTGGATTTGAAAACATTTTTGTCCACTTATAGTTTTTAGCAAACTATCAGCTATGAACGGATTTGACATGTCTTTACCAATAGCCGTTTGCTATGGACTAGCCAACTCTTCACACTTAGATTTGGTGAGTTGATAACCAACCAGTTTTTGGTAAACTGTCAACCATAAACGGATTTGAGTAGTCTTTACCAGAAACCGTTTGATCTGGACTAGTTGATTCTTATGTTGGTTAGACATGGTGAATCAATGACCATTTGTTGTGTGACAAGCATTCACACTTGACAATCCAAACCACCATACTTTCCAAAGCACAATCCAAAGCAAAAAGCTTTTCTTAACCTGAAATGTTAGTCCAAAACCAAAGAAAACACAATACACAATATTCTCTTTTAACAGTTATCACAATTGACTAACGGTACCAAAAATTACCAAACAGTACTAACTATACAAATAGCACAACTACCAGTACAAAAACCAAAAACATTTAGACATTAATCTTTTGAAGGATTAAGCATTCCAATACATGTTACCAAGTACTGAAATCTGCTTACATCAAAACCTTTTGTTAAGAGATCAGCAAAGTTGTCATCAGTGTGTATTTTAACAACTTTTATTAACTTCTTTTCAGCACAGTCTCTTATAAAATGATGTCTAATTTCAATATGTTTAGTTTTTGAATGTTGAACTGGATTCTTAATGATACACATTGTACTGCTATTGTCTATATGTATAATTGTGTTTAAGAAATTGTAACCATAATCAAGCATCTGGTTTTGAATCCAAAGAACTTGAGCACAACAACTTGCTGCTGCCACATATTCTGCTTCAGTAGTAGATGTGGCCACCATAGTATGCTTCTTACACTGCCAAGAAATTAATCTACAACCCAAGAACTGACATCCACCTGTTGTAGACTTTCTATCCATGCTAGCACCAGCATAATCAGAATCAGAGAATGCAACAAGATCAAATGCAGACTCTTTAGGATACCATAGCCCCAAGTTAGGTTGACCTTTAAGGTATCTGAAGATTCTCTTTACTGCTGTGAGATGAGACACCTTAGGATTTACTTGGAATCTTGCACAGGAACAAACAGCAAACATAATGTCAGGCCTAGATGATGTAAGGTACATCAGAGACCCAATCATAGAACTATACATGTGCACCTCCACATCTTCACCACTGTGATCCTTTAATAGAAAATGTGTCTCCTTATCAACTGGTGTACTAGCAACCTTGGCATCTGTTAATTGGAATTTTCTCAATATTTCACCAACATATTTATCATGAGAGATAAATATACCATCTGGCTTTTGCTGTACTTGAAGACCTAGAAAGAAGGTAAGCTCTCCCATAGAACTCAACTGAAATTGGTATTTCATCAGCTTTTCAAACTCCTTACACATCTGTTTCTTTGTAGAACCAAAAATGATGTCATCTGCATAGACTTGTACCAGTAGAATATCACCCTTGTTCTTTTTAATAAAGAGAGTTTGATCAATTTTCCCTCTATGAAACCCATTCTTCAGAAGATATTTAGCAAGAGTTTCATACCAAGCTCTTGGAGCCTGATGCAATCCATATAGAGCTTTCACCACCTTATAAACCTTGTCAGGATGCTCTGGGTCTATAAAACCTGGAGGTTGGGAAACATAAACCTCCTCATCAATAGTACCATACAAAAAGGCACTTTTCACATCCATTTGATAGACCATAAACCCCATAAATGAAGCATAAGCAAGAAATAATCTTATTGCTTCAATCTTGGCAACTGGAGTAAAAACTTCCTCATAATCTATACCCTCTTCCTGAGTATAGCCTTGAGCAACCAGTCTTGCTTTGTTCTTTATCACAATGCCCCTCTCATCCTTCTTGTTTCTGAATACCTACTTTGCACCAATCACTCTCATTCCCTTAAGTAGATCAACCAGAACCCATACATTCTGAATTTTGAATTGAAGCAGTTCTTCTTGCATAGCTTCAACCCAACTTGATTCTTCTAAAGCTTTTCACACATTCTTGGATTCAATCTGAGATAGAAAACATACAAACATACACTCACGCTCATCATCATGATGTTTTTCTTCATATACCACACTGAGAAAGCCATGATGATCTGGGTCTTGAATTTGCCTTCTGGTCTTGACTCCAGATTGTATATCTCCTATGATATTGGTAAGTGGATGATTCCTATGTACAATAGTATGGGGAGTAGAAGGAGCTGCATAGCTGGTAGGCATGTTTTGCAGACCATCTCCAAAGAAATCAAACTCATCAACTTGAGAAGCAGTATCAACTGGTGAATCAAGATGAGGTTGACTTGGTCCAGCAGCATCACTATTTTGCTCAGCAGTTGTAACTTGTGGCTGAGCAGTACAAACTTCCTTTGTACTGCTCGTTGGTTTTTCAGCTTCTTTACCATTCTGAACACTTGTTTCAGCAACATCTTTCTCTTTGTCTACACCACTTGATGATGGAATATCATCTTTCTTTGTAGAAGACTCATTCACTGGACTTTCTTCCATGACTGGTATGAAAATGCAATCATCATCTTCCTCCTCTGAACCTGCATCATGGTTAGTATTTGTACCTGTAACAGGCACATAATTCATGGAATCTGAAAGACTGTCAATATCAAAGATCCAATCTGGACCTACACCTGCAACATTTGGTTTATTCTCCAAAAATTCTATGTGCAGATTTTCTTCTACATGCTTGGTGCTTGTATTGTACACCCTAAAAGCCTTACTGTGCAGAGAATAACCAACAAAGAAACCTTCCTCAGATTTCCCATCAAACTTTCCTAGTTGGTCTTTGGTATTAAGGATAGTAACATGACAACCAAAAGGTCTCATGAAGCTTAAAGCAGGGGTTCTACCTCTAAGAAGCTCATAAGCAGTCTTATTGTGAGGTTGCACAACTAAAACCCTATTCAATACATAACAAGCAGTGCTAACTGCTTCAGCCCAAAATGAAACTGGTAGCTTAGAGTCAGCTAACATTGTCCTAGCAGCCTCTATAAGAGTCCTATTCTTTCTCTCAGCTACACCATTTTGCTGTGGGGTTCTAGCTACACTAAACTCCCTCTTAATACCTTTTTCTCTGCAAAAATCATCCATCACCCTATTCTTGAATTCAGTCCCATTGTCACATCTGATTATTTTAACTTTCTTATCAACTAGGTTTTCTACTTCAACAATGAAGGTCTTAAGGATTTCACTTGTTTCATCCTTAGTTTTCATAAAGAATACCCAAGAAAACCTACTATAATCATTAGTGATAACAAGATAATATCTCTTAAAATTCAAGCTATTCACAGAAGTAGGACCAAACAAGTCCATATGCAACATATATAAAGCTTGAGAAATAGAGTTCTGGGTTTTTGGCTTACATGAGGCTCTGTGTTGCTTACCTTTAAGGCAAGAAACACAGGTTTGGTCATTGAGAAAAGTTTTATTTGGTAAACCTCTTACCAACCCATTTTTAGCAATATTGTTAATGTTTTTAAAATTAACATGACCAAGCCTCCTGTGCCACAACATTGATTCTTCCAATGTGGCTTTTGCAACAAGACAAGTAAGTCCAACCTTAGGAACTAGTTTATTCATCTCAACACTGTATGTATTATCCTTTCTAGGGATTTTAAGCAATACTTGACTTTCATCAGGTAGCTTGAAATCAGGAGAAAGAATAAGACAATCAGTATCAGTAAATAAAACTTTGTTCTGTTTATCACAAATTTGTGATACGCTAAAAAGATTGTACTTAAGTTCTGGTACATAATACACATTTTCAAAATCAAGATTACCAGTTTTAATTACCTTTTTACCAGTAATCCTTCCTCCAATACCACCACCAAAGAAAACTGGTCCTCCATCCAGAGCAATAAAGTCTGAAAGATATGACATGTTGCCTGTCATGTGCCTTGAACATCCACTGTCTGAATATCCTCTATCTTCTTTACCTTTTGAAGGATGTTCCTGCCCACAAAATAAAGGTGTTAGTTTCTTTTGGGGATCCAAACCATCACTGGTTTGGATCTGCCTTGTGCATCAAGATGAGAAAACTTGTTGGAGTTCTTTGATGCACCATTACGTTTGGTAGAATATTTAACCCAATGTGTTGAGGCCTTGACAGCATTGCCCCTTTTTCCCTTAACATTTAAGTGCCTAGCAGTAGGATTTGCTGGTCTAGCAGTTGGAACTGCTTGTTTAAATTTAGGCACCCACTTCTGATTGGTCATAGTTGTTTTCTCATAAAAATGCCTTTTAACTGTTTGTGCACGATTTGAAAATTGTTTTGCACTTGAAACAGTTTGCTTGTTATTAAACCACTTATTTTGACTAGCAGTTGAAACTGTTTTGATGCCAGTCTTTAACATAACAGCTTTGGGTGACATCTTATGATTTGCATTAGGGCTTGTTAATCTAGTTGGACTATTTTGAGTTACCCTAGCATTGTTCCTATTCACCCTTGTATTCCCAGAAACCCTCTTTTTCCATGGGTTAGAATCACAATAAGCAGCCATATGATCAAAACTTCCACAAACAAAGCACACTTTTCTAATCATAGCAAACTTATCATCCAATTTCTTAGATTTTGAGTGATTCCAGTTCCTATGACTATCCTCAGAAATTGATGATCTGTTCTTAGTCCTATACATCTCAGCATATTGAACACTTTTCCTAACTGATTTTATGTTTTCAGTCTTAACCACTTTAGGAGCATGTTTAACTTCTACCTTAACAACATTAGGTTTATCCTTAACCTCTACATCCTCATCATCAGATGTCCAATCCTCAATAGTTGGTGCATCTGAGTTCCTATCAGAGGACATCTTTTCCTCAGAAAGAGATTTATCACTAGCACTCAAAAAAGAATCTTCTGCCTTAACAAATTTAATAGGATTCTCACTAATCTTAACACCATATCTAGGAAAATCCATATCCTTAAACTCTTCTAAGCCTGTATGAGCTAAATCGAATTCCTGGTGGAACAAACATTCCTCTAAGAGGGGGTGCAACTGACTTATAACCTAAACCAGATTTAGCTTTGTTATGAATTTGACTCTCTACTATCTTCTTAACTTCGTTTGAAGTATGTTCAAGAGTATCTACACTTAACTGGATGTTTTCTTTTTCCTTTTTAAGCTTCTCTAGTTTATATATGTAAAACCCCAAAATTACCACAATCTGAAATGACCAAAATACCCCCTGAATTTGAAATTTTAAGAACTATTGAAATGCGCTATAAATTAAAACTTGAGTTATATAAAATGTTATGACTCCAAACTATACGATATGAACATATAACCTAAAGTAAATACGAAATGTTACGGGAACCCTATAATATAAAAGTATGGCACGTTTAAAAGATTTATGTAGGCCAAAAGTAATTAAGTTTGTACACAACATGTGGAATTATATCACACGATTCAAATATGTGCATGGGGAAAAACTTATATATTTTAAAATTGGAAGGTTGTTTATCATAATCACTATAGCAAAATCAAAACAAGAATCACGTTTGATCTTTCCCACAAATGTCGACTCAAATCACTACCATCAAGGATTAATTTATATATACTTGCCTTAGATAAATTACCTTTTATACCACCCTTAAATTTTGGCTAATATTACTGTATCCTTACTGGATTAAACGATCCTCAATCACAGCCAAATTAGAGCCATTCAATTCCTTATTTATAGACCTACCATACGCTTTTAAAACCATTTTTCCACACATCTTCTTCTGCCTAAAGTTCATACACACATCCCCATTTTAATTCACACCTCAAATGTGCCACACCCATACACGACACAAAAGCTTAACACAATTCGTCTTGGCTCAAAGGAGACATCTTTTGGTTGCTACCTGGTGGTCTAGTCGAGGTGTACTACGGGTTCGAGGGTGTGACTCAACAAGGTTTTGATCGTGGCATTGCAGCAGGATCGAGGGGTGTGTGTGTTCGTGTCTTTCTCGGGTGTTTGTTCTCTCTTATGATCACGCAACGAGGGTATTGTATCAAACTTATTTCATTCCTTTTCGTTCGATCTTGTTATAAACGTATTCAATGTCTCATGATGCTACATAAATCGGTTAAATGTACTTGTATGTATACGATATAACGACACATGAAATCATAGAAAGTAACACCTAAAATAATGATTATGAGAGCTTTCATATACTTCGACCTATATTTGATTCGACCCTCATGTTCCTATTTTGAGGATGTCGAGTAGAGTGGCTGTAAAAATGGGTCGAGTCATAGGGATAATTAGGGTTGTTTGGGCTGCGTTATGATTGTGGGAAAAAGAATGGGTGTGGAGTGTGTTTGTTTGGTTGTGCGTGTGGCTGTGAAATGGGGTGAGTGTATGGGAAGAGTAGGGTTTATTCGAGTAACTTAGTATGTGGGAAATATGTGTGCTTGCATCGAGAGTGTGTGTGTGGACTGCTATTGTGAGTCAAATGAAGAGTTAGTAACATGTTCATACTATGGAACTGGTATTGTAAAGTTAAAATAAGGTACACTTAAACTGGTATTTTAACAAACAAGTAAGTTATATTTTTATGTGCATGGGTAACTGGTAGATTGTGTATGTGTGTGTACGTATGGGTTGTACCCTATATAATAAACTAGTGTTAATTTCGAATTGACTTGATCGATTTTGGTTCACAACTCATCATTTTATTAAATAATAAATTGTCAACAATACCAGTCTAGCAACTCAAATAGGATGTGGACCACCAAAGGTGCCTCAGTTTATATGTTACTTTTAAGAAAGTAGGAAGTATACAAGGTATGAAACTGTCTTTTGCTAATATGTGTCCATCCGTGTGGGCTGTTGTAGTATCAAACAATTCTGTTAAGATGGTGTGGTATGTGTGCTAGTGTTCGCGGGTGGTTCGAGTGTTTTGGTGGTGCGAAACCGTTAAAAAAAATTATAGAAATAATCGGAAGTTCTATTTGTATTCCTAATAAGCTAAATTTATATTTTTAAACCTTAAACTTTGCTAAAATCACATATAAATCCTAAATTTACTATAATAGGAAAAGTGACTGAATCGAGAAAGTTACTAAGTTACTAAAAATGGAAAGCCGACTAAAATAAGTAATCTGATTTAAAATAAGTTATTAATAAGACAATCATAAATTCATGTAGATTCGCTGAAGATGGAGTTTGCTTCCGACCTTTATATTTTCTGTGTGTTATTTTCTCTTGTGGTATAAGGTACAGATATTCTGCCCTCTTAATAAGGAGCCTTCGTTTTCTTTTGATTCGTATTCGGGTTTCCTAAACCTTTGCTATGTTCCCTACGCTTTGATTCGTTTGTTTGATTCGTTATCCATAATTTGTTATGATACTTCTGATTATGATCTGAGCTTCGTTTATCTTACCTATGCCTTTGCCAAGTTGCTCTAAAGTTCTGAACTATCTTTGTGAGAAACTAAGACTTTGGAATGATTTGTTAAACTAAGGATTTTGAAATGGTTTATTAAACTAAGGTTTTGAACTACTCGTTTTGAACTATCTTTTATGAAGACTATTTTAATGACTATCTTTATGAAACCAATTTAAAGACCATTTTAATTAAATACTTTGATTAAGCTTTCTAAAATAAATCTTTTGAATAAAGACTTTGAAGATGAACCCTTTGATAAAGACTTTGAACTTTAATTAAGATCCCCTTTGTTTTAAAACTATGATATGAGCTTTGGAAGACCTTGGTGAACCACTCTGTTATGAACTCTTCGATATGAACCCTTTTCTATGGACCTTGTGATATGAACCCTGTGATATGAACTTTGACATTTGGACTGTGATTATGACCATTTGAACCTTTGACCTGTGACCCCAGTTTGATACCCGAGCCAAAATGTGTTTCCTACCCATGAAGGTAACATGGCCGTGTCTGTGATGCACCACTGGCATGACTAGTGTGTAGCCCTAGTGATTTGGTTACACCGTCCCCATTGTGATTGTGATATGCGCGCTTTATACTATTATGACTAATGTGATTTGTGTTGGGGGCGAATGGATGCATCCTAGTTTCGTTTGTGATATGTGATGTGATATGTGATATGTGGTGACTGATGATGGGTGCAATCCACGTCTTTCACAAAATGTGGGAGGTGATCACTCCAATGTGATACATGAGGACACCCCTCATATTATCCGGTTACTAAAGAGGTATCCCCTCTAGATTGCTACAGGATTTGATATGTGATGTGATATGTGGGCTCGTGGTGGATTACTGTCCTAAACCTTACTCTTTGTACCTTATACTTTCTACTATATCTGTTCGTTTGCTTTGTTTCCGTTTATTATATATCTGTTCACTGGGCTTTTTAAGCTCAGCCGCGTTTCTTTCCCGCGACAGGTTTTAGTTGGAAGCTGGGTATGAGTGAAGAGAACCTTGGACTTAGAAGACCTTGATAGCTACTCTGGAGTATAGATGACTAGAAGTTATTGTATTAGGAATTAGTAGTTATTGAAATTCTCATTTGTAACCTTGTATATTCAGTATCTCATTTGTAACTTTGTGTTACTGTTGATGTATGCTTTATTTGATCTGATATGAAACCATTAATGTGATACTTCTACCCTTGCCGGGTTGGGGTGTTACAATATACAAGTCCACTCATTTTATTATCTTTTATTTCTAAATCCCTCTTTAAAACACCTATCTCATCAGAGAAGTTTGACTCATTCTGTCTATAAAACACAATTTGTTCTTCCAAAATAGCTAATCCTCTTTTATGATTTGTCTGACTGGAATTTACTTGATTAAATTCTACTCTAAGATCATCATATTGTTTTTTTTTTGGGTAAAGGGGAGTAATCCTGCACCCTGGTAAATATATAAACCAAAACGTTTAAGTACAATGGATATAGGTGAATCCCATATCTCAGCCCGTTACATAGGCAAACTTACATAGCAAGATACTTCCTATGTTCTAAACAAGAAAAACACACCATTACACACATGACAACTTAAGACATAACGAAAAAATTACTTCCTACGGCCTTGAAGCCTAGTACCATAAATAGCATTAAAGGCATCCAAATTCCCTGGAAGATCATAAACCTGGTTCGCATAGTCATCGTAGTCATAGTCATCATCAACATCTTCAAACTCATGGCTACCACCAAATAGATTAGCAGACTCATCAAATGGATTAACAACCACCTCATCATCAGAATCCGAATCCACAATCTCTCCTACCTTAGAAAAAGGGTTAACCCTCTTAATAGAAGAGGTGGGAGGAGAAGAAGAAACACCAGTTGTAGGAGCCGCAAGCGACTCCTTCTCTTTTAAATCACTCACAAGAGGAACTTGTGAAACACTACCAGTCTTAATAGACTCTTCCTCATTAACTTCCATTGTATTACATGCCTTAGTAGACTCATCCGCAGTAACTTCCGTTGTACGACCAGCATCCACATCCTTGTTGTTGTCGTTTGACTGAATACAAAAGGCATCTGTGTCATCCATATTAAGAGCATCAAACTGATTAGATGTAGAAATATTAGTGCCACTCGTACTAGGCACATCAGAAGCCTTATTCTTACTAACATTAACATTCCTGGGAACAGTAGGATTCTTCTTTGGCTGATATACAAAATGCTGACCCACAACAGGTTTAGTAAAACCTCCGCGACCCGGATTCAAACCAGCTTGCTTACCCTTCTTCTTATTGTTAACAGTCTGAAAACCATCATTTACATTCTTAGAAGGTTGAGCAGTCGGTGTCACACCCTTAGGACAATCCACCAAAACATGTCCAAACACTTTGCATTTATCACAGCGAGGCGGTTTCCACTCATATTCCACACGGATCTTCTCAATAGTCGAACCCGAGCCGTCAAGTAAAGGAATCTCAACAGTAAGGCTGTCCCTAAGTACCTCATCCGACTTCACTTCAATCATACATCTAGCAAAACTACTCCTACCCCAAGATTCTTTGCACATCTGACTAGTAAAAGCATCCAATCTCTTGGGAGTCCCAATCAAAGTAGCAAGCAAACTAAGCCCGTCATCAGAAAACATCGCTAAAGGAACTTCATGAAATTTAACCCACACCGGAATGTGAGTTAAATCCTCTTTCAACAAATTGGTGTTCAGATTCCAAGGTTTAAGAATAATAGGAACATTACGGATCAACCAGGGACCATTATCAAGCACATCATCAACACCTTTCTTCGAAGTAAACTTGAAGAAAAAAACCCCTTAGCGTTCATCATTACCTTCTGTAACCCATACTTAGCCCACGCATTGCAACATAATAATCCACGACAGGAAAAGCAAGACGCTGACCAAGAAAATATCCATAGAGTGTATTCTCAAACCTCATGTTCACTTCTTCCACTACTTTCATTGGCACTGAAAGGTCAACATTTTCCTTCTTTTTGCTGCATTCTAATCTCCGAAAATTAGACACGTGCTTTTGAGATTCGTTAGAAGCAACACCCGCATAAGAAGCCGACTTCACTCCATTACCACTAGTAGAATCAACCTTAGGTGCAGTATATTGTTTCTTAACATTTTCATAATCTTTTAAAGCACGAAAAGAATTTGAGCATTTTTGGAGTATATGTACCTCAGAGTCTGAGAAAGCCATCAAACCCAAGTTAGCTGGTTCCTCTTCTTCCTCCATGAAGCTCCAATCATATCCAGCTCCATCTACAGCTACCATAGCCTTGGAAGAAGGCTCTTCAACATTAACTGTTCTCCTTGTCCCTTGCTGATTCTTAAACCCTTGACCCTGGTTGCTTTGTTGTCTTGGACCTCTACATTCCCTGGAAAAGTGCCCCATCTTGTGACAATTAAAGCATTCCACCTTAGACTTATCATACCCAACAACATCTCTTCCATTGAAGTTAATCTTATTCCCAGTCCTTTGGTAATACTTCTTAGCCCTGATGCTTATCAAAGCCAACTGCCACTTTAAATCCATAGCCTCCAAATCATCTTCAACAATTTGAAGAAGATCTTCATTAAAGATCTTAGACCCACCAGACTATTCTGACACAAATGCATATATGGTCTCATCAGTCAAGCTAGCAGTACTAGTTTTTACACTAGAAGTGCTAACTGTTGGTTTAGCCGTACCAACTGCTTCTTCAACTTCATGATTCGAACTGTTTAAAGAAGATACAAAAGCCATATTCCCTGAACTAGAACTGGTGCTACCACTCTTCTTGACCTTCTGCTCAACAATCTTAAGATTGTTGTAAAGCTCATTCATTGTCATTTTCTCCAGCTCTGGTTTATTGCTCCAAACCACAACATAAGTGTTCCATTCAGTAGGTAAACTATTTAGAAACTTCATGCTCAGGTCTTCCTGAGGTATCACAATCTTCAACGCAGTAAGTTGACTGATGATCTTTTGAAGCCTATTAAAGATTTGGTCCAAAGTTTCATTTCTTGATGCAGTGAAGTTCTCATAACTTTGCTAAAGTAGGGTTTTCTGTGCCTTCCTGGTAGCTTCATTGCCACCAAATCTTTCCACCACTGCTTCAAAAAGAGTTTTAGCAGTCTCGTAATGGCTAAAATTCAGCACTTGGTCATTAGGAATTGCCATTAGTAACAAATTCCAAGCCTTCTGATCATTCTTCTCTTTGATTCTCTCCTCGTTTATAACTGGCTCAGTGTTAAGCTTTGTGATCTTGGAACCATCAGCACGTGTTTCTTCAACAGGAATTGGTTTGAAGGAATCACCATTGATAATGATATCCCATAATGCATAGTCTTGCACCATGAAATATTGCTCTATTCTGAGCCGCCATAAATCGTATTCATTCTATTTTAGCATGGGGAGTTTAGCAAGGATTGAGGTTTGAGGTGTCTCCATGTCCATCTTCTTGGTTGCTAGTGAGTAAATACTTCTCAATCTTCTAAATTCAAAGTATTAGAAACCTGTCTCTGATACCACTTGACCGGATCTAAACACACACGTTGTGTTGGGGATACTTTGAGTATATACTTGATAGCACATGGAATTTACTACCAAGTACTTAGAAGAATACGTGTTTGGTGATTGTGTGATTCTACGAATGTAACAATAAGAACAACAAGACAATTTTTTAGACCAAACACTTTGCTTTCAATATATTGAACGATTAAACGTGAAGCTCTTAATAATGCTTGTACGTATATAAGATATGGATATGTATTTGGTATTCGGTATTTAAAACCCTAACTGAGGATCTCTTTTTATAGCACAAAGAGTCCTTTACAAGTAAACTATATTCGTATCATTCTATACAAATAAGATATACATCATATCCATTCCATATTTATCTTCACACGGTTTCACCTTGATCTTGTAAGCAGTCCTAACTTTTCTTCATCAGCAGTACTAACTGTTCTTGTATTCTTCTCTTCAACCGTACCAACAGCTTAATTTAATTCCCAACACGGACCAAACCGCCGATCCATTTCTCCAACCGTCCGGTCCAAAGCTCTCGGTAGAAATTAAAAAGATCCAAACCGCCGGTCCAAACCTCGACCGCGGCGGTTCAACTTTCGGTAAAAAAATAAAATTCGAACCGCCGGTTCAATTTTCCAACCGTCCGGTTCATCCTCTCGGTAACCCTTCATTTCTCCAAACCGTCCAGTTCATTATTCCAACTGCCGGTTTATATATAAAAAAAAATTATTTTAATTTTTAGTTTTTAATCTTTTCGATAGGGCTCGCTTTTCTCGTGTATGAATACTCGCTCTTCAAACGACAAATTGAGAACACCATTTTCTAACCCCGAAAGATTATTTCGCAAAAAGGAAACACCATTCGTTCCACCCGATCAAAGAAGTCCAAAAACCGTTAACCCACCATTTGAAAACCTTTCCGAAGTGCATCCAATCGTTAATCTTTTTCTTGAATTACCATTTCCAATGGCCGACGATCAACCCATGTGGGATACCAATAGGGTTGTAGCTCCTACACCCGCTGCCTCCATTGTTCCCATTAATCTTGGAGATAATTTTACTATCAAAGGTCATCATCTCTCGATGATTAAAGACAACCAATTTGATGGTCGAGTTAAATCCGATCCGCACAAACATATCGCCGAATTTCTTGAAATTTGTGACATGTTTCGTTATGGAAGTACCAATGCAAATGCAATCTGACTCAAACTTTTTCCATCGTCTCTCACCAGAGAAGTGAAAATTTGGTATAATGAATTAAGCCCCTGAGTGATCACAACTTGGGACCAAATGAGAGAAGCATTTGTTGGACGTTTCTTTCCACCGGCCATGTTTGATCGTCTCTTAGGTGAAATTCGTAGCTTTACTCAAAAGGAAGGAGAAAATCTTGTCGAATCTTGGCTACGAATGAAAAACATGCTCTGAAGTTGTCATGGGCATGGATTGTCTCGTGGTAATATCATTCAAATCTTTTACCATGGTCTCGATGACACAACTCAAGGCATACTTGATGCCGGAGGAATTTTCCTTTATAAGACCCCTAACGAAGCTTACACTTTATTAGAAGACCGTGTACTTCATAAGCTCGGTTGGTCTAAGGATTCCAAAACCAAACCTCAACGAAAATCCGTTGCATTCGCGGAAGGAACGAATGAAAATTTCAAAATCGTGGATATGATGAAAGATCTCACCTCTAAAATCGATTCTAAATTCGAAATATCCAAAAAGAAATCAAAGAAATGCGTGAAGGATGTACCCATTGTGGTGGAAATCACTCATCATCCGAGTGTGATGATAAACCCATGGGAGTTCCTGAAGCCGAAGCCAATTATGTCTATGGAGGATATCGAGGAGGAGGATATCGTAGAAACTACTACGGTAGAACTTCTAGAGATTGGTAAGATCGTCCAACAAGGGATGATAACCGTAATTCCCAAACTCGTGATGACAATCATCAGACATCTTCTCGTGATGATAACCGTTCATCATCACAATCATGTGAAAAAAAAATGAAGAATATGAATTCGAAGAAACCATGCGTAAATTCGTGCATGCTCAAAAGTAAACGAATGAATTCATGAAAAATCAATTCTTTATGCTCAAAAGCAAAGTCGAACAAGGGAAAAAGAATCATCAAGCTTCTATCCAAGATCTTGAAACCAAATTTGGTCGTCTTTCCGATCAACTAGCTGCAAGACCATCTGGTACTTTGCTAACCAATATTCAATCCAACCCGAAACCATCATCATCTGGATCTTATCGTCCACCTCAAACGAGGAATGAGTATGTAAATGCTGTGTATACTCGTAGTGGTCTATCTTATGATCCACCACCCAACCTAATCCAAACAACCACTATCGTTCATGATGATAATGAGGATGAAGTAGAAGAAGAACCAAAAGATAACGAACAAATTCCTACACCAGTTGTTAAACCCACTCCACCTCTTAAACCGTATAAACCAAGAATTCCATATCCTCAACGTTTGAGGAAAGAAAAGATGGAAGAGAAATATGTCAAGTTCATTGACTTAATCAAAGAAGTTAGGATCAACGTTCCTCTTGTTGATGTCCTAGCGGGAATGCCCAACTATGGGAAGGTTTTAAAAGAACTTGTGAGCAACACAAGTAAAATGGAAAACATTTCCGCTACCTTCTCGAATAAAGATTGCTCAGCCATTATTGAAAATAAACTACCGAAAAAACTCGATGATCCTGGAAGTTTTCTTATCCCATGTACATTGGGAAATTCAATCACTTGTGATGCTTTAGCCGATCTCGGTGCAAGTATCAATCTTATGCCATACTCATTGTATGCGAAGCTTTCCATCGATACACTAAAACCTACAAGAATGAGTATACGTTTAGCAAATCAGACTATCCAATATCCTGTTGGAATAGCTGAAAACATGCTTGTTCAAGTTGGGAAATTCATTTTTCCTGTTGATTTTGTGATCCTCGAGATGGAGGAAGATAGCAAAGTTCCATTGATCTTAGGAAGACTTTTCCTAAACACAGCAGATGCTATCATTCGAGTAAAAAATAAAGAACTCAACCTTGGGGTTGGGGATGAAAGAATCTCTTTCTCGATTAATCAAGCCATGAAATATTCTCATGCGAATGATGACACTTGTTATAGCATTGATGTTATCGATGAAATAACAGAGGAAACATTTGATGAGTTGCTTGATGCAAGAATTACGACTCATAAAACATCTGGACAAATCAGTGATGAAGATCTCGACAGAGAATTCGCTGAATTTATGCAGATAGACACCGAAGAAATTCCTGAGGAAGAAAACACCAACTTTGAGGAGTTGGAATTCAATGACGATATGAGAATCAAAACTTCAATTGAAGATCCGCCAGTGGATCTAGTCTTGAAACCTCTTCCTGATCATCTGGAATATGCATTCTTGGAAGAAAATTCTCTTCTTCCAGTTGTCATATCTTCAGCACTTAAACCCGATGAAAAAGAACGTCTTGTTTCTGTGCTCAAAAATCATAAAGAAGCTTTCACTTGGAAAACTTCTGACATTCATGGAATAAGTCCAAACTTTTGCAAACACAAAATAAATATTGAAAACGATTCGAAGCCCGTTGTTCAAAGACAACGAAGACTCAACCCAAACATGAAAGAAGTTATTAAGAAGGAGATAATCAAACATTTTGACGCTGAAATTATTTATTCCATTGTGGATAGTTCATGGGTGAGTCCTGTTCACTGTGTTCCTAAGAAAGGAGGAACAACTGTCGTGACTAATGAACGTAATGAACTTGTTCCTACCAGAACCATAACTGGTTGGCGAGTGTGCATTGATTATCGTAAATTAAATGACGCCACCAGAAAAGATCATTTTCCTTTACCGTTCATGGATCAAATGTTGGAAAGACTTGCGGGGAACAAATTCTTTTGTTTTCTCGATGGATTTTCTAGCTATTTCCAAATTCCAATTGATCCAGCTGATCAAGAAAAGACCACATTCGTGTGTCCTTTTGGCACATATGCGTATAGGCGTATGCCTTTTGGTCTTTGTAACGCACCAGCAACATTTCAAAGATGCATGATTGCTATTTTTCAAGATATGCTTGAAACCTCCATGGAAGTTTTCATGGACGATTTCTCGGTATTTGGAGACTCATTCGAGTCATGCCTTTCCAATCTTGACAAAATGCTTGAAAGATGCAAAACTTCTCATCTTGTGCTTAATTAGGAAAAATGTCACTTTATGGTGACAGAAGGTATTGTGCTTGGTCACAAGATTTCAAGCAAGGGAATTGAAGTTGACAAAGCAAAAATTGATGCTATTGCTAAGTTACCACCCCTGACTAAAGTCAAAGGTGCTAGGAGTTTCTTGGGGCATGCTGGATTCTACCGCAGATTCATCAAAGATTTTTTGAAAATATCTCGTCCTATGACGAAGCTTCTTGAGAAAGATTCAGTCTTTGATTTCAATGAAGAGTGCATCAAGGCATTCGAAACACTCAAAAATAAGTTAACAAATGCACCGATTATGGTTTCACCAGATTGGTCACTTCCATTTGAACTTATGTGCGATGCAAGCGATTATGCTGTTGGGGCAGTATTAGGACAACGAGATGGTAAACACTTCCGTCCTATTTACTTTGCTAGCAAAACTTTGAATAGTGCTCAACAAAACTACACAGTAACTAAAAAGGAACTATTGGCTGTAGTTTTTGCATTTGACAAATTTTGTTCTTATCTTGTTTTGTCAAAGACAATTGTATTCACCGATCATTCAGCTCTCAAATATCTGTTTGCCAAACAAGATGCCAAACCATGTCTTATTCGATGGATTTTATTGCTTCAAGAATTTGACACAGAAATCCATAATAAGAAAGGTGCAGAAAATGTGGCAGCAAATCATTTATCTAGATTAGAAAATCCTAATTTAGAGGAACTCGGTGAAGACGAGAGTGATGATAATTTTCCCGATGAAACTCTTATGGGAATTGATGAAGAAGAAGTCCCATGGTTTTCAGAATATGCAAATTATTTAGCTGGAGGAATATTACAAAATGGTCTAACTTACGCCGAGCGTAGTAAATTTTTCGCAAACCTGAAATACTATTTTTGGGATGAACTGTATCTATTTAAAATGTGTCCCGATGGGATAATTAGAAGATGCGTGTACGGTTCAGAGACCCAAAAAATTCTTGATGAATGTCATCACGGCCCAACTGGAGGACATTACGGTCCATCCACAGCCGCGAAAAAAGTTTTTGATGCGGGATTTTATTCGCCAACAATTTTTAAAGAAGCACATACGCTTGTGCAGAATTGTGATGCATGCCAGATGTCTGGTAGTCTTTCTCGTAGAGACGAAATGCCACAAAAGAGCATACAAGTATTTGAAATCTTTGATATTTGGGGAATTGATTTCATGGGTCCTTTTCCTAAATCTCATAAATTTGAATATATCCTCGTTGCAATTGATTATGTCTCTAAATGGGCAGAAGCGGAAGCTTTACCCACTAATGATGCACGAGTGGTTATAATTTTTCTAAAAAAGCTTTTCTCTCGATTTGGAATTCCAAAAGCTTTAATAAGTGACAGAGGAACTCATTTCTGTAATCGTCAAATGGAGAAAGCTATGAAACGATATGGAGTTCACCATCATTTCTCAAAAGCATACCATCCTCAAACCAGTGGTCAAGTTGAAAACACCAATAGAGCTTTGAAAAGAATACTTGAAAAAATAGTTAAGGATAATCCTTCTGTTTGGTCAAGGAAACTCGATGATGCTCTATGGGCATTTAGAACGGCATATAAAACTCCAATTGGTACAACTCCGTATAGACTCATATATGGAAAAACTTGTCATCTGCCGTTTGAAATAGAACACCGCGCCTACTGGGCATTAAGGCAATGTAACCCCGATCTAAAAATCGCTGGAGAAAAATGATTCTTGCAATTGCATGAACTCGATGAATTAAGACTCCAGGCGTATGAGAATTCCAAGTCGTACAAAGCTCGAACAAAAGCTTATCATGATAGGAAACTAAGAATCTGAAAAGAATTCAAGGCCGGAGACAAAGTTCTTTTGTTCAATTCTAAGTACAAATTCAAAGCTCCTAAGCTAAGAACCAAATGGTTTGGTCCATTCGTGGTAAAACATGGTTTTCCATCCGGATATGTCGAATTATATGACAAACACGGTGGAACTTTCATTGTTAATGGACATTGTATCAAACTCTACCATGATGAAGAGCAATTGAATGAATTATCAAGTGAAGAAATCCTACTTGAACTGCTCGATGAAAAGAAATACACTGCTATTCCATTTATGGCACCTTTTCCAGCTGATTATAAAAAAGTAATACCATGGGCTGCTGAAACTGGTTACATCTGGGATGTTCTCCCTAGAACTTGCAATACCGCAAAGTTACATGATATTGATATAACCGGAAAAGGAATAGTAAAAGGAAATGTGGTGTATATTCCAAAGAAGTCGGGAAAGAATTCCGAATATAAACCACGAAAGTAAGAAAGATTGAGTCGGGCTGTTGACTCATAAATAAATTTAGCGCTTCTCGGGAGGCAACCCGTGTGTTTGTTTATTTTTATGCCCCAATGGTTTTACCATAAGTGTGGGGGCGTCGCATAAAATTTATAACAGAAAATCCAAAAATATTTTGCATTTTGTGTGTTTTTGTTTTTGATGATTAATGCAGGTTAGGATGCTTGATCTTGAAGATGTGGAATCATTCGATCTCAATATCTGATTTAGAGCCTGATAAAGATTCTGAATTTTGGACAGTATCATTTCTTTTATGTTCCATTTCCCTGTTTTTTTATGGTTCATCGTTCTTTCCATTGAGGACAATGTCAAACTTAAGTGTGGGGGGAGGAAATAGAGAAATGAAACTGGATTTTAAAATTTTCTATATTTTTGAGCCTAGTTTTTAATTTGTTTGCCCTTATAATCTAGTTGTTTTCGCACATATAGGATAATTTATATTAGAATAACTAGATCAATCCACATATAAAACATGTAATTTGAAAATTCGAGATGTGTCCTGATGGACATTGCGATCCATTTTTAGGATTGATAACATTGCTAGCACAATTATAGCCCATTCCACTAAATTGTGAGGATTTGAGCCTATTTTTATATAGCATACATCTTTTATGCTTGATCTCTTTGCTATGAGTGTGTCGGTGATCTTATTCATTCTAGAACTTGTGCATGCAGATCATTACCAGACCGCAGTGAGATCACTTTGTGTGATATAAGTGTATTCATATGATAAGAGGCAACCTTAGGAATTAAACCAAATGGCCTTCTATTTTACATCTAATGATATACTAGCTAGCCACATCGGTTAGTTAACCACTTATATGAACCTATTTGTTAGCACTCAATATTAGTGCTAGATACCATTAGTACACCCACTGAGCCATCCTTTTCATTTTGTTACTCCAGAAAAATATTTTATACTTTTAGCCTTAACCTTACCAATAGTCAAGTCTTGGTTGGTTACTAGCTACTTGGAAAGATGGTTGTTATGTGAAAATCCTTGAATGTTGAGAAAGTTGCGAACTCCATGAAAATCTCATGGATGATCTATTTGTATTATGATCGATGGTTGATTAAAAAAAAAAAAAAAAAAAAAAGGGAAAAAGAGATCAAATAAAATAAGTCATCGCAATTGTTTGGTGACAAGAATAGCCAATGAGCTATGTGAGTATGATATCGATCAAGGATGAATTCTCAAATTCAAAGGAAAGTGGTTAGCGTAGCTAGTAGAAATTGGTTTTAAACTTTGACTATTTGTAGAATTTTTATTTTAAACCAATTTCATAAATATATCCCATGTCTTATCCCTGCCTATTTGATTTTGTGGAAATTATCAAGTGTATTGTCATGTACTGACCATCCGATTTCTTGAGGAATTAGGAAACGTTGCTAGCGAGCTAGAGCGTGTTTTGGTGACCATCCGTTATGCAAGTAATGTTGTTAGCGAACCAAGGTATGATCTAGTGACCATCCGTTATTTAATGATGCAAGGATTCGTTATTAGCGAGCTATTATGTTTTGCATGAGATAGTTGCACATAAGTCTTATATAACCCTTGAAGCCTTAAACACAAAATAAAAGTCCTCTTAGATGTTTCCACTTGGTGCTTACGCCACGTCGGTGGGAGTTTTGTTTCTTATACAAGCTTATGGTAATATTTAGATCATGACTGAGCAATGGGTGTTATTTTCTTATATACTCACCCACTAAATAAATGAGTGTTGAGTGAATTATAATTCATTTCTTTTTCGTGAGGTGTTTTAATGCGTTATCAAGCAAGAGAATCATTAAGGTATTGTCAAACATCTCGACTTTTCACCTATAAGCTTAAAGAGATGGATCTTATCTTGTACTTGTACTAGATAGATTTGCATCCCATTTTTAGAATCATTATAATTTATATCATGTGGATTTATTTCTAAAAGCTAGATTTGCTTGGGGGCAAGCAAAGTGTAAGTGTGGGGGATTTGATAACGCTCATTTTGTACATGTTTTAGTCGCGTTATTTCTATGTTTATGCATTGTATTTGGTTGTATTTGTGAACATATTATGCTTAAAAAGGCACAAAATATGTATTCAGGTTTAGGTACAATCAAGTTCAAGTAAATGGCTTGAAAGATGTGAAAAAGATGCTAAATCAAGAGCTTTTGCACAAACAAGTGATTCTTCCCGCAATAAAGGCTTTGGAAAGATCGTTAAAGATAAAGAATCAAGATTACAATGATTTCCATGTCCAAGAAAAGATCAAGAATTGATGAAATGAATGAAAAGTTATATGTAAAGAATTATGGCTTGCTTCTTCAACCAAAGGTTCAAGAAATACATTGAAGGCTTAAGTTCGACCCAAGGTTCAACAAAGTTATGCCAACCTTCCTCCAAACCTTCGGCTGGAATATGAACTTCAGGATGAGACTTCAACCTTGGGTTCATACAATTGCTGGCACATTTAATGACTATCTTTAATGAACTAACTCTTCATGTGGGATGTAATTACTCCATAATTTCTCCAAGTTCAGAATTTTTATGACACTTTGGGCTCAAGTATTTTTCTTGGTGACCAAGGGGAGTCATCTTATTAATAAGAAGGCTTGGCCAAGAGAGAAAGGGGGACAATTATCATGAAATCTACTATCTACACATCAACAACTACTACAACTAATCTTATACTCATTTGTACTCTCTCAAAGGGCGACAAGGAAGAAAAAAGCAGGAAAAGAAGAAGCTTACATTCATCAATCATCAATTTAATCATTCAAAGAATCTTTGTTGATCATCTCACAAGTGTTCCTAATTCTTGTAATCATCATTACAACTTTTGTAAGACTTTTTAATTATGTTTTCAAGTGATGATTTTCTTGGGGTTATTTCTTTGTTTGCCATGAGTGGCCAAGTGCCTTGAGCACTTGCCTAGATGATGTTTGTGACATGATTCTTGATTGATTATGACTCCTGGATTCTAGTTAAATAAAAAGCTAATACTAAGATCGAATTGTGCTATTAAGAGTTTTCTCCACCAAAGAGTTGTCAAGTTTGGTTAATTGCTAATAGTGTAATGGGTTGAAAAAGACATTGTTAGTCAATTAGTTGTAAACCTTTGTCTATGAGGGTGTTACCTTATGTATTGACCATTTCATAAGTAACTTGGTTAAACTTGGAAAACTAAAATAGTGTGGTTGTCAATTGCTTGTGAAACGAAAGCGAATCAAGTGATTGAGTTGTGTTAGTCTTGGTTGATCAAATCTTAAATATTGTTTTTGTCATCTTAAAATCTTGACGAGGATTGAAAGTGTTGGAAGCAATAGGATTAGTATACCCACTAATCGAATTAGAACACCACCTAATTCATTGATCATAATCAAATGGAATCATTGTCATAATCATATCAAGAGAATTGTGCAAAACTAGTCTAGGCAAGTGTAGCTTTAATATATTGAATTTAAATCATCATTATTTGCTTGCTATTAGAATCGTTGAACAAGATTGATATTATATTCAAAACTCACATCCCAAAAACTAAACAAATCCCAGTGAACGACCTCGGCTTACCATTTCATCTCTTACTACACACGGACGAGTATACTTGCTCGAATGTGTTGCATTTGAATTATTGGTAGATCGTGTTATAAATTTAAAACTTGCACTCTAACGGGGACATCAGCCGCTGAAGTATACCGAATTATCACTCCACGACTGTCGACTGTTTGAAACCACCGTGCACACTAAGCGTAACCGAAAAGGGATTGCCGAAGTGACCTGCTGTCAGGGCTGTTTGATGTTGACCATGGCAGGAATTTCCATTCAATCACTGAGAATCACAATTGTGAGTTCCCTCATGAATGTTCTTGGCAGATTGCTAAGATCTGCGTAGGACTCTTGTTATTTACAATTGGTGTCCTTAATGTTGAACAACCTGTGTAGAAATATTAAGTGTTCCTAAGAGTTCTTTTGATGTATCTCGCGGCTCTAGACTTGATTTGGTTCATTTTGGTTTTAGTAGTCGGAGGCATGGAGTAGAGTGCCTCCTTTTCAATATCAACACATCTCGGAGTGAGAGGTCGATAGATTATGCGAGGTTCTCCATGAGAAATGAAACAAGCATCTTTTGAGAGATACTTGAGTGGTTAGAATGTTAAGTACAGTGCGTCAATAGATCCATGACATCTTTGTCTTCAATACCGGTGTCACCGTAGTAACATCCAGTAGCATATGAATTGAACCTAGTTACTGCCCTAAGGTTGAACATTTGAAGGGCTAGTTCTAGTACTAAACTATTGGTATTGTCCGTGGGTAGATCCCTCCAGTTCTGGCGGATCATAGGACGTATTTCCTAACCTTAGTCACCTTATAACTCCATGACTATCCTATGTTGCCATAAGCCATTCATTTGAAAAATCTCTCAAAGTGTTTATGATTATAAAACATATTTTGTTAACACTTTGAGAGTTTTTCTTTTTCAAAAATACTCCCCCTTCACATGTGCTTATAAGTTTTTAAGCTAAATTTGCACATGTCGGGTGGAGTTTACACTTTTGAATTGATTAATTTTCAGTGAACATGACCGATTCGAGACAAGCTTACATCACTAGTTACACTCGTTTGAAATTATTACCCGTCCTAGTCACATTCAAAGAAAATCTCTCGAAACGGTACACTCTACTCAGACAAGTCCTATTTGAGACACACTTACATCATTGGTCAGACCAGCATGAAGTTATTACCCGTCCAGGACAAGTCCTTTCGATTAATGACAGTTAAGTTTTGTCATTTCATTGGTAATATCTAAGTCGAGCTCATGCAAGATTCCATACTTCATACACATATTTTAATCACATTTTCTTTCTCCCCCTCAAAAATAGCATATTGATGTTGTTTCTAGAAAACATTTTGATTAAAATATGCTTTTTGAGGTTTGTGGGAAGAATCCAACAAGAACTTTATGTTTTGAACAGAGATTTGTTTCAAATACTCCCCCTCAATAAGTGAAATAACTTTTTTGAGGTTTTAATTACGAGAAGGAATACTTGTTCTTTTGAGCAGAATTATGAAAAACTTATTAACATTTGATTAATTCTACTCAAAAGTAAGAATCTCTCGCTCTTTATATTAGGATTGAGGCACTGAAGTGTACCTCGGGGTCCTTTCTTTACAAGGCACGGGTTGTGCACTGTTATGTGTACACAAGCCATAATGTTTCACAAGCAAATATAATCATAAGAATACCCAAATCTTACATCAATCAGTGTTTCTAAAAACCGTGAATATAGGATCAGGTCGTTGAAAATTTCTGATTGGAAATGATGGTCTGCCTCCAACGTAGCTTTCAAGTCTCCTCATCTAATCTCTGAGAACATGCCTTTTTTCAATCTTAAGGATAAATTGATGAACTTGTCATAGTTGAGGAGTGATCCACCTGCTAGTCCTGTACAACTCCCGATCTCTCACCCGAATCACTAACCCATCTCGAACTTTCTTGAGCGTGTGGTCGCAGAACTTATGAACCTCCTTGTATCCCATGAAACAGTTGATGGAGAGATCACTTTTTTAGAATAACCCAAAGGTTGGATCTTTCTTCATGGTGTACTGGGGTTATTGGTTGATCTCAGGAAGGTGTAGAAGTGGTGCGGTTAAGTTAAGCTTCATTTGATAGCTTTCGACCCCAAGTTGCAAGTCTTCAACGCATTCCTGAATGATATTTCTTCTGATGTAGTATAGCAGTGAAGTGATGAATGCGTATGTAAGATCAGTTGAGAAATGATGCATCATCCCTTGAACTTTGATGAGATACATATCTTCAAGATCGTTGAGGTTTAAATCCGGGAAGTCTGATTCTGAGAATGAGTAAATCTTCTGATATTGTCTTCCAAACCTGATTTTATGTAGAAAGATATAATCATACCTCTTTTCTGCTACAATGCTAACCACACCAATTATTCTGAGATCGCTCATCACCGGAGTTGGAGACATCTTCGTAAGTTTGCTTTTTTACCAGGTTCTCCTTTTCTCATTTCAGTGGTATATTCCCAGATACGCATCTTGATCGTACAGCACTCTGTTTGTAATGAAGAGTCTTGTTGCTGTTTCTTTGATGGCCGGTTGTGGATAACTTGCAGCAGGAATCATTGTTATTGACGTTGCATACTTAGGTTGACACTTGTTGCCATCTACAAGAAGTTCCAGATCGTGGTTGAAGAAGAAATTGTATGGAATAGCAGGTTGATCAGAAGTTCCAATTACTAGCAGTGGCTTTATCCAATCCGTAACGTATGGTTGTTTATGTTGAGAAGTATTATCAATCACATACGTGTCCGGATTTGTCCAGCTGATATCAGTAGACATTGCTCGTGCAATGTTTTCCAAGTGATATTCGAGTTCAGCTGCACCAGAGGACCGATCTTTTAGCAAGTTGAACGCATCATTCTTTATGCGACGAAGTTCTCCTTTTGTAAGCTTCTTGATTCGTTGATCACGTTTGAGTTTTTGTGTGAACTCAAGTGTGCGTCCTTCGATCATGGAGTCATCGTCAACATATGGTTGAGTACTGACGAGTTTGTCAAACCACTCGTTCCCTTTAGTCGTGTCTTCGTCAAGCCATGACTCCTTTGAGATATTGGCCCGGATAGCATCAGAAATTGCAATTTGTTCAGGAGTTGGGGATGTAAGACTTGTCAATCTTTCAAACAATTGAATCTGAAGCTCTTCAAGTGTTGGTTTCGTTGGCTTCGTTGGTTGGGTTTGTAGGACAAGTGAAACTGTAGCAATAATGTTCTTGAGAAGACCTTCGATGTTTACTTCAAGATATTCTTTGACTTTCTTTGATGTGATTCTAGGCAAGTACTTTTTGAAGTATTCTTCAGTATTACCCTTGATCGCAGTGAACATCTTGTCCATAATGTCATCGAAAAGGAATTCGTCAACTCAAGCTTTTGTGTTTTGGAGCTCGTTCACGTGTCCAGCAAGGCCGGGGACCATATTTGTTAACGTTTCGATCTGTTCAAGAAGCTTGTCATGTTTCTTTTCTCTTGCAAGCTTCACGGCATGTTTCACCTTTTTTGAGGCTTGAGAGACCAACGGTATTGAAGAATCTTTTAACCCCATCTAGGATGTGTTTTACAAACATTATTGATAACAGCAGCGGAATCAAACACGAACAATAATGTTAAACAAGGTTGTGATTTATTTTAACCAATGCGCCTCTTTATTGAATAGTAATAAAACTAATTGCTACAAACAAACGTGTACAATCACACGTTTCTACTCGACTCTCATAGGAGAGATCTACATTTTTCTATATATCTAACATACTGCCGCCTACACCCTTTATAAATAGGGTTTACACAAGAAAACCTAGCTTACCAATTAAGCTAACTAATTTAACATTTAGTCCCAATAGTTTTGTAATCATCAAATTATATTTCCCAACAATCTTCCCCTATTTGATATTACAAAACTATCTCTTCAAAGCTTCCTTGAGATCTTCTCGAACATGTCACCACACATAACAAGCTGCAAACCAATCATCTTCCCTTTTTTGTAATCATCGAATAGGGGTTTTCTATGCAACTTGAATCAAAATATTTCCCCTTAAGTGGTGCATGTAGAGGGTTAAACAAGCTTCCCCTGAAACCAATAACCATCTCTTGAATCACGAACTCTGTAGGCCTTATGAACTGATTACTGATGAAGAAAACCGATTACAACGAACTTGATAAAGAAGTTGAATTTCCCAAACTTACGTTTTATATCTTGCACGATCCACGTGACTCCAAACTTATCCTGAGAAGTAGGCTACCAGGACCTCTTTATAAATCCTCAACTATATGAGACACTGAGCACTACAACGTAACTCCTTAAAGTGATAGCAAATGTGAGCATTAAGCACCCTATTTTGTAGATCACACATCCTTGCTAGATTCATCAAGTCTTCGTCACTGCAATAACACACAAATATAAGAACGCGCACCTGTGGAACTAAACTACAACATCAAATAAACCATATTCGCTTTTCTTCTTCAAATAATCACCAAAACAAGCCATAAAATAAACCATTCTGTCCGCGACCCAAAACTTGAGCGAGCAGTATTAACATTATTGATAACAGCAGCGGAATCAAACATGAACAATAATGTTAAACAAGGTTGTGATTTATTTTAACCAAGGTGTCTCTTTATTGAATAATAATAAAACTAACTGCTACAAACAAACGTGTACAATCACACGTTTCTACTCGACTCTCATAGGAGAGATCTACATTTTTCTATATATCTAATATACTGCCACCTACACCCTTTATAAATAGGGTTTACACAAGAAAACCTAGCTTACAAAGAAAGCTAACTAATTTAACATTGAGTCCCTATAGTTTTGTAATCATCAAATTATATTTCCCAACAAACAGATTGATAGGTTTCTTGATTGATTTGCTTGTTGAGGTTGTTTGTGTTGGTGGTGGTGAAGACTGCGTTGATGATTCGGGAATGACAGACAGATCCTTGTTAACGTTTGTGTCCATGTGTTTTAGAGGAGATGCTTGCTGAGAGACTGGAGGTGTTTCGCGGTTAATTGGAGGAGAGTGTGGAGGAGTAGTTGTGGAGTTTGAATGTAATCGTCAGCTTCCTTCTCCTCAGCAGTTTTCCAAGCCAACCATTCTTCCTCCTCATTTTCCTTCTTTTCCAATTCCAATTCTTCAGCAGCTTTTCTTATTACTTCATCATCAATAATCACATTCTCTGTGTCATCATCATATTCATGTCAAAATCATTAATTTTGTTCTTCCTCATCATGTTCCTCGTCATTACCGGGTTGATTAACCGGATCTGATCGAGGTTGAGTGACTCCTCCTGCACCTCCAGACCTACCGGGTTGATTAATCGGATTGATAAGGGTCTGATCTTCACCAAAATATTTTTCAATTTCTTCATCTATTCTCATCTATTCCTCAAGTATTTTCTTCTTTCTCCTCTCTTCATCAGCTTTAAGTGATACACGACTTTCGTCCAGAGCAATCTTGGTAGCAATTTCATCTTTGTATGTCTTCAACGCTTCATTTGATAGCTTTCGACCCCAAGTTGCAAGTCTTCAACGTGTTCCTGAATGATCTTTCTTCTGATGTAGTATAGCATTGAAGTGATGAATGCGTATGTAAGATCAGTTGAGAAATGATGTATCTTCCCTTGAACTTTGATGAGATACATATCTTCAAGATCGTTGAGGTTCAAATCCGGGAAGTCTGAGTCTGAGAATGAGTAAATCTTCTGATCTTGTCTTCTAACCCTGATTTTATGTAGAAAGGTATAATCATACCTCTTTTCTGCTTCAATGCTAACCACACCAATTATTCTAAGATCGCTCATCACCGGAGTTGGAGACTTCTTCGTAAGTTTTCTTTTGTACCAGGTTCTCCTTTTCTCATTCCAGTGGTATATTCCCAGATGCGCATCTTGATCGTACAGCACTCTGTTTGTAATGAAGAGTCTTGTTGCTGTTTCTTCGATGGCCGGTTGTGGATAACTTGCAGCAGGAATCATTGTTAGTGACGTTGCATACTTAGGTTGACACTTGTTTCCATGTACAAGAAGTTCCAGATCGTGGTTGAAGAAGAAGTTGTATGAAATAGCAGGTTGATCAAAAGTTCCAATTACTGGCAGTGGCTTTATCCAATCCGTAACGTATGGTTGTCTGTGTTGAGAAGTATTATCAATCACATACGTGTCCGGATATATCCAGCTGATATCAGTAGACATTGCTCGTGCAATGTTTTTCAAGTGATATTCGAGTTCAGCTGCACTAGAGGACCGATCTTTTAGCAAGTTGAACGCATCATTCTTTATGCGACGAAGTTCTCCTTTTGTAAGCTTCTTGATTCGTTGATCACGTTTGAGTTTTTGTGTGAACTCAAGTGTGCGTCCTTCGATCATGGAGTCATCGTCAACATATGGTTGAGTACTGACGAGTTTATCAAACCACTCATTCCCTTCAGTCGTGTCTTCGTCAAGCCATGAGACAATCGTTGTCTTTTTGCTCGTTGACTTCTTTCCTTGCTTAGACGTTTTTGCTTTCGACTTTGGTGGAGAGTCTGGTTGATCTTTCTGTTGTTGAAACTCATCGTCTTTAGTTACCTTAAAATGATGTTCCATTGGTGTTGGCCTGGAGCCAGAAGCCTTTGGAGGTTGGTTGGCAGTTGTTGTGGTTGCTGACGGTTTGACAGGTTCATGATGTTGAGAAGAATAGCCTCCGACATTCTTTGGTTCATTAGCTTGTGAGTGCGGGTCAGTGACTTCATCTTCTCTTGGTCGTTTTCTTTTGTCAGCATCAGCTTTGCATGAATCCTTTGAGATATTGGCCCGTATAGCATCAGAAATTGCAATTTGTTCAGGAGTTGGGGATGTAAGACTTGTCAATCTTTCAAACATTTGAATCTGAAGCTCTTCAAGTGTTGGTTTCGTTGGCTTCGTTGATTGGGTTTGTAGGACAAGTGAAACTGTAGCAATAATATCCTTGAGAAGACCTTCGATGTTTCGTTCAAGATATTCTTTGACTTTCTTTGATGTGATTCTACGCAAGTACTTTTTCAAGTATTCTTATGTATTGCCCTTGATCGTAGTGAACATCTTGTCCATAATGTCATCGAAAAGGAATTCATCAACTCGAGCTTTTGTGTTTTGGAGCTCGTTCACGTGTCCAGCAAGGCCGGTGACCATATTTGTTAACGTTTCGATCTGGTCAAGAAGCTTTTCATGTTTCTTTGCTCTTGCAAGCTTCACGGCCTGTTTCACCTTTTTTGAGGCTTGAGAGACCAACGGATTGATAGGTTTCTTGATTGATTTGCTTGTTGATGTTGTTTATGTTGGTGGTGGTGAAGACTGCGTTGATGATTCAGGAATGACAGACGGATCCTTGTTAACGTTTCTGTCTATGTCTTTTGGAGGAGATGCTTGCTGAAAGACTGGAGGTGATTCGCGGTTAATTGGAGGAGAGTGTGGAGGAGTAGTTGGAGGAGTTTGAATGTAATCGTCAGCTTCCTTCTCCTCAGCAGTTTTCCTAGCCAACCTTTCTTCCTCCTCCTTTGCCTTCTTTTCCAATTCCAATTCTTCAGCAGCTTTTCTTATTACTTCATCATCAATAATCACATTCTCCGTGTCATCATCATATTCATGTCAAAATCATTAATTTGTTTTTCCTCATCCTGTCCTTGTCATTACCGGGTTGATTAACTGGATCTGATCGAGGTTGAGTGACTCCTCCTGCAACTCCAGACCCACCGGGTTGATTAATCGGATTGATGAGGGCCTGATCTTCACCAAAATATTTTTCAATTTCTTCATCTATTCTCATCTATTCCTCAAGTATTTTCTTCTTTCTCCTCTCTTCATCAGCTTTAAGTGATACACGACTTTCGTCCAGAGCAATCTTGGTAGCAATTTCTTCTTTGTAAGTCTTCAACGCTTCATTTGATAGCTTTCGACCCCAAGTTGCAAGTCTTCAACGCGTTCCTGAAGGATCTTTCTTCTGATGTAGTATAGCATTGAAGTGATGAATGCGTATGTAAGATCAGTTGAGAAATGATGTATCTTCCCTTGAACTTTGATGAGATACATATCTTCAAGATCGTTGAGGTTCAAATCCGGGAAGTCTGAGTCTGAGAATGAGTAAATCTTCTGATCTTGTCTTCTAACCCTGATTTTATGTAGAAAGGTATAATCATACCTCTTTTCTGCTTCAATGCTAACCACACCAATTATTCTAAGATCGCTCATCACCGGAGTTGGAGACTTCTTCGTAAGTTTTCTTTTGTACTAGGTTCTCCTTTTCTCATTCCAGTGGTATATTCCCAGATGCGCATCTTGATCGTACAGCACTCTGTTTGTAATGAAGAGTCTTGTTGCTGTTTCTTCGATGGCCGGTTGTGGATAACTTGCAGCAGGAATCATTGTTAGTGACGTTGCATACTTAGGTTGACACTTGTTGCCATGTACAAGAAGTTCCAGATCGTGGTTGAAGAAGAAGTTGTATGAAATAGCAGGTTGATCAAAAGTTCCAATTACTGGCAGTGGCTTTATCCAATCTGTAACGTATGGTTGTCTGTGTTGAGAAGTATTATCAATCACATACGTGTCCGGATTTATCCAGCTGATATCAGTAGACATTGCTCGTGCAATGTTTTTCAAGTGATATTCGAGTTCAGCTGCACCAGAGGACCGATCTTTTAGAAAGTTGAACGCATCATTCTTTATGCGACGAAGTTCTCCTTTTGTAAGCTTCTTGATTCGTTGATCACGTTTGAGTTTTTGTGTGAACTCAAGTGTGCGTCCTTCGATCATGGAGTCATCGTCAACATATGGTTGAGTACTGACGAGTTTATCAAACCACTCATTCCCTTCAGTCGTGTCTTCGTCAAGCCATGAGACAATCGTTGTCTTTTTGCTCGTTGACTTCTTTCCTTGCTTAGACATTTTTGCTTTCGACTTTGGTGGAGAGTCTGGTTGATCTTGCTGTTGTTGAAACTCATCGTCTTTAGTTACCTTAAAATGATGTTCCATTGCTGTTGGCCTGGAGCCAGAAGCCTTTGGAGGTTGGTTGGCAGTTGTTGTGGTTGCTAACGGTTTGACAGGTTCATGATGTTGAGAAGAATAGCCTCCGACATTCTTTGGTTCATTAGCTTGTGAGTGCGGGTCAGTGACTTCATCTTCTCTTGGTCGTTTTCTTTTGTCAGCATCAGCTTTGCATGAATCCTTTGATATATTGGCCCGTATAGCATCAAAAATTGCAATTTGTTCAGGAGTTGGGGATGTAAGACTTGTCAATCTTTCAAACATTTGAATCTGAAGCTCTTCAAGTGTTGGTTTCGTTGGCTTCGTTGATTGGGTTTGTAGGACAAGTGAAACTGTAGCAATAATATCCTTGAGAAGACCTTCGATGTTTCATTCAAGATATTCTTTGACTTTCTTTGATGTGATTCTACGCAAGTACTTTTTCAAGTATTCTTATGTATTGCCCTTGATCGTAGTGAACATCTTGTCCATAATGTCATCGAAAAGGAATTCATCAACTCGAGCTTTTGTGTTTTGGAGCTCGTTCACGTGTCCAGCAAGGCCGGTGACCATATTTGTTAACGTTTCGATCTGGTCAAGAAGCTTGTCATGTTTCTTTGCTCTTGCAAGCTTCACGGCCTGTTTCACCTTTTTTGAGGCTTGAGAGACCAACGGATTGATAGGTTTCTTGATTGATTTGCTTGTTGATGTTGTTTATGTTGGTGGTGGTGAAGACTGCGTTGATGATTCAGGAATGACAGACGGATCCTTGTTAACGTTTCTGTCTATGTCTTTTGGAGGAGATGCTTGCTGAAAGACTGGAGGTGATTCGCGGTTAATTGGAGGAGAGTGTGGAGGAGTAGTTGGAGGAGTTTGAATGTAATCGTCAGCTTCCTTCTCCTCAGCAGTTTTCCTAGCCAACCTTTCTTCCTCCTCCTTTGCCTTCTTTTCCAATTCCAATTCTTCAGCAGCTTTTCTTATTACTTCATCATCAATAATCACATTCTCCGTGTCATCATCATATTCATGTCAAAATCATTAATTTGTTTTTCCTCATCTTGTCCTCGTCATTACCGGGTTGATTAACCGGATCTGATCGAGGTTGAGTGACTCCTCCTGCAACTCCAGACCCACCGGGTTGATTAATCGGATTGATGAGGGCCTGATCTTCACCAAAATATTTTTCAATTTCTTCATCTATTCTCATCTATTCCTCAAGTATTTTCTTCTTTCTCCTCTCTTCATCAGCTTTAAGTGATACACGACTTTCGTCCAGAGCAATCTTGGTAGCAATTTCTTCTTTGTAAGTCTTCAACGCTTCATTTGATAGCTTTCGACCCCAAGTTGCAAGTCTTCAACGCGTTCCTGAATGATCTTTCTTCTGCTGTAGTATAGCATTGAAGTGATGAATGCGTAAGTAAGATCAGTTGAGTAATGATGCATCTTCCCTTGAACTTTGATGAGATACATATCTTCAAGATCGTTGAGGTTCAAATCCAGGAAGTCTGATTCTGAGAATGAGTAAATCTTTTGATCTTGTCTTCTAACCCTGATTTTATGTAGAAAGGTATAATCATACCTCTTTTCTGCTTCAATGCTAACCACACCAATTATTCTGAGATCGCTCATCACCAGAGTTGGATACTTCTTCATAAGTTTTCTTTTGTACCAGGTTCTCCTTTTCTCATTCCAGTGGTATATTCCCAGATGTGCATCTTGATCGTACAGCACTCTGTTTGTAATGAAGAGTCTTGTTGCTATTTCTTCGATGGCCGGTTGTGGATAAATTGCAGCAGGAATCATTGTTATTGACGTTGCATACTTAGGTTGACACTTGTTGCCACGTACAAGAAGTTTCAGATCGTGGTTGAAGAAGAAGTTGTATGAAATAGCAGGTTGATCAAAAGTTCCAATTACTGGAAGTGGCTTTATCCAATCCGTAACGTATGGTTGTTTGTGTTGAGAAGTATTATCAATCACATACGTGTCCAGATTTATCCAGCTGATATCAGTAGACATTACTCGTGCAATGTTTTCAAGTGATATTCGAGTTCAGCTGCACCATAGGACCGATCTTTTAGCAAGTTGAACGCATCATTCTTTATGCGACGAAGTTCTCCTTTTGTAAGCTTCTTGATTCGTTGATCACGTTTGAGTTTTTGTGTGAACTCAAGTGTGCGTCCTTCGATCATGGAGTCATCGTCAACATATGGTTGAGTACTGACGAGTTTATCAAACCACTCGTTCCCTTCAGTCGTGTCTTCATCAAGCCATGAGACAACCGTTGTCTTTTTGCTCGTTGACTTCTTTCCTTGCTTAGACGTTTTTGCTTTCGACTTTGGTGGAGAGTCTGGTTGACCTTGCTGTTGTTGAAACTCATCGTCTTTAGTTACCTTAAAATGATGTTCCATTGATGTTGGCCCGGAGCCAGAAGCCTTTGGAGGTTGGTTGGCAGTTGTTGTCGTTGCTGATGGTTTGACAAGTTCATGATGTTGAGAAGAATAGCCGCCGACATTCTTTGGTTCATTAGCTTGTGAGTGCGGGTCAGGGACTTCAGCTTCTCTTGGTCGATTTCTTTTGTCAGCATCAGCTTTGCATGAATCCTTTGAGATATTGGCCCGGATAGCATCAGAAATTTCAATTTGTTCAGGAGTTGGGGATGTAAGACTTGTCAATCTTTCAAACAATTGAATCTGAAGCTCTTCAAGTGTTGGATTCGTTGGCTTCGTTGGTTGGGTTTGTAGGAAAAGTGAAACTGTAGCAATAATATCCTTGAGAAGACCTTCGATGTTTAGTTCAAGATATTCTTTGACTTTCTTTGATGTGATTCTAGGCAAGTACTTTTTCAAGTATTCTTATGTATTTCCATTGATCGCAGTGAACATCTTGTCCATAATGTCATCGAAAAGGAATTCATCAACTCGAGCTTTTGTGTTTTGGAGCTCGTTCACGTGTCTAGCAAGGCTGGTGACCATATTTGTTAACGTTTCGATCTGGTCAAGAAGCTTGTCATGTTTCTTTGCTCTTGCAAGCTTCACGGCCTGTTTCACCTTTTTTGAGGCTCGAGAGACCAACGGATTGATAGGTTTCTTGATTGATTTGCTTGTTGATGTTGTTTATGTTGGTGGTGGTGAAGACTGCGTTGATGATTCAGGAATGACAGACGGATCCTTGTTAACGTTTCTGTCTATGTCTTTTGGAGGAGATGCTTGCTGAAAGACTGGAGGTGATTCGCGGTTAATTGGAGGAGAGTGTGGAGGAGTAGTTGGAGGAGTTTGAATGTAATCGTCAGCTTCCTTCTCCTCAGCAGTTTTCCTAGCCAACCTTTCTTCTTCCTCCTTTGCCTTCTTTTCCAATTCCAATTCTTCAGCAGCTTTTCTTATTACTTCGTCATCAATAATCACATTCTCCGTGTCATCATCATATTCATGTCAAAATCATTAATTTGTTTTTCCTCATCCTGTCCTCGTCATTACCGGGTTGATTAACCGGATCTGATCGAGGTTGAGTGACTCCTCCTGCAACTCCAGACCCACCGGGTTGATTAATCGGATTGATGAGGGCCTGATCTTCACCAAAATATTTTTCAATTTCTTCATCTATTCTCATCTATTCCTCAAGTATTTTCTTCTTTCTCCTCTCTTCATCAGCTTTAAGTGATACACGACTTTCGTCCAGAGCAATCTTGGTAGCAATTTCTTCTTTGTAAGTCTTCAACGCTTCATTTGATAGCTTTCGACCCTAAGTTGCAAGTCTTCAACGCGTTCCTGAATGATCTTTCTTCTGCTGTAGTATAGCATTGAAGTGATGAATGCGTAAGTAAGATCAGTTGAGTAATGATGCATCTTCCCTTGAACTTTGATGAGATACATATCTTCAAGATCATTGAGGTTCAAATCCAGGAAGTCTGATTCTGAGAATGAGTAAATCTTTTGATCTTGTCTTCTAACCCTGATTTTATGTAGAAAGGTATAATCATACCTCTTTTCTGCTTCAATGCTAACCACACCAATTATTCTGAGATCGCTCATCACCAGAGTTGGAGACTTCTTCATAAGTTTTCTTTTGTACCAGGTTCTCCTTTTCTCATTCCAGTGGTATATTCCCAGATGTGCATCTTGATCGTACAGCACTCTGTTTGTAATGAAGAGTCTTGTTGCTATTTCTTCGATGGCCGGTTGTGGATAAATTGCAGCAGGAATCATTGTTATTGACGTTGCATACTTAGGTTGACACTTGTTGCCACGTACAAGAAGTTTCAGATCGTGGTTGAAAAAGATGTTGTATGAAATAGCAGGTTGATCAAAAGTTCCAATTACTGGAAGTGGCTTTATCCAATCCGTAACGTATGGTTGTTTGTGTTGAGAAGTATTATCAATCACATACGTGTCCAGATTTATCCAGCTGATATCAGTAGACATTGCTCGTGCAATGTTTTCAAGTGATATTCGAGTTCAGCTGCACCATAGGACCGATCTTTTAGCAAGTTGAACGCATCATTCTTTATGCGACGAAGTTCTCCTTTTGTAAGCTTCTTGATTCGTTGATCACGTTTGAGTTTTTTGTGAACTCAAGTGTGCGTCCTTCGATCATGGAGTCATCGTCAACATATGGTTGAGTACTGACGAGTTTATCAAACCACTCGTTCCCTTCAGTCGTGTCTTCATCAAGCCATGAGACAACCGTTGTCTTTTTGCTCGTTGACTTCTTTCCTTGCTTAGACGTTTTTGCTTTCGACTTTGGTGGAGAGTCTGGTTGACCTTGCTGTTGTTGAAACTCATCGTCTTTAGTTACCTTAAAATGATGTTCCATTGCTGTTGGCCCGGAGCCAGAAGCCTTTGGAGGTTGGTTGGCAGTTGTTGTGGTTGCTGACGGTTTGACAAGTTCATGATGTTGAGAAGAATAGCCGCCGACATTCTTTGGTTCATTAGCTTGTGAGTGCGGGTCAGGGACTTCATCTTCTCTTGGTCGATTTCTTTTGTCAGCATCAGCTTTGCATGAATCCTTTGAGATATTGGCCCGTATAGCATCAGAAATTGCAATTTGTTCAGGAGTTGGGGATGTAAGACTTGTCAATCTTTCAAACATTTGAATCTGAAGCTCTTCAAGTGTTGGTTTCGTTGGCTTCGTTGATTGGGTTTGTAGGACAAGTGAAACTGTAACAATAATATCCTTGAGAAGACCTTCGATGTTTCGTTCAAGATATTCTTTGACTTTCTTTGATGTGATTCTACGCAAGTACTTTTTCAAGTATTCTTATGTATTGCCCTTGATCGTAGTGAACATCTTGTCCATAATGTCATCGAAAAGGAATTCATCAACTCGAGCTTTTGTGTTTTGGAGCTCGTTCACGTGTCCAGCAAGGCCGGTGACCATATTTGTTAACGTTTCGATCTGGTCAAGAAGCTTTTCATGTTTCTTTGCTCTTGCAAGCTTCACGGCCTGTTTCACCTTTTTTGAGGCTTGAGAGACCAACGGATTGATAGGTTTCTTGATTGATTTGCTTGTTGATGTTGTTTATGTTGGTGGTAGTGAAGACTGCGTTGATGATTCAGGAATGACAGACGGATCCTTGTTAACGTTTCTGTCTATGTCTTTTGGAGGAGATGCTTGCTGAAAGACTGGAGGTGATTCGCGGTTAATTGGAGGAGAGTGTGGAGGAGTAGTTGGAGGAGTTTGAATGTAATCGTCAGCTTCCTTCTCCTCAGCAGTTTTCCTAGCCAACCTTTCTTCCTCCTCCTTTGCCTTCTTTTCCAATTCCAATTCTTCAGCAGCTTTTCTTATTACTTCATCATCAATAATCACATTCTCCGTGTCATCATCATATTCATGTCAAAATCATTAATTTGTTTTTCCTCATCCTGTCCTTGTCATTACCGGGTTGATTAACCGGATCTGATCGAGGTTGAGTGACTCCTCCTGCAACTCCAGACCCACCGGGTTGATTAATCGGATTGATGAGGGCCTGATCTTCACCAAAATATTTTTCAATTTCTTCATCTATTCTCATCTATTCCTCAAGTATTTTCTTCTTTCTCCTCTCTTCATCAGCTTTAAGTGATACACGACTTTCGTCCAGAGCAATCTTGGTAGCAATTTCTTCTTTGTAAGTCTTCAACGCTTCATTTGATAGCTTTCGACCCCAAGTTGCAAGTCTTCAACGCGTTCCTGAATGATCTTTCTTCTGATGTAGTATAGCATTGAAGTGATGAATGCGTATGTAAGATCAGTTGAGAAATGATGTATCTTCCCTTGAACTTTGATGAGATACATATCTTCAAGATCGTTGAGGTTCAAATCCGGGAAGTCTGAGTCTGAGAATGAGTAAATCTTCTGATCTTGTCTTCTAACCCTGATTTTATGTAGAAAGGTATAATCATACCTCTTTTCTGCTTCAATGCTAACCACACCAATTATTCTAAGATCGCTCATCACCGGAGTTGGAGACTTCTTCGTAAGTTTTCTTTTGTACTAGGTTCTCCTTTTCTCATTCCAGTGGTATATTCCCAGATGCGCATCTTGATCGTACAGCACTCTGTTTGTAATGAAGAGTCTTGTTGCTGTTTCTTCGATGGCCGGTTGTGGATAACTTGCAGCAGGAATCATTGTTAGTGACGTTGCATACTTAGGTTGACACTTGTTGCCATGTACAAGAAGTTCCAGATCGTGGTTGAAGAAGAAGTTGTATGAAATAGCAGGTTGATCAAAAGTTCCAATTACTGGCAGTGGCTTTATCCAATCTGTAACGTATGGTTGTCTGTGTTGAGAAGTATTATCAATCACATACGTGTCCGGATTTATCCAGCTGATATCAGTAGACATTGCTCGTGCAATGTTTTTCAAGTGATATTCGAGTTCAGCTGCACCAGAGGACCGATCTTTTAGAAAGTTGAACGCATCATTCTTTATGCGACGAAGTTCTCCTTTTGTAAGCTTCTTGATTCGTTGATCACGTTTGAGTTTTTGTGTGAACTCAAGTGTGCGTCCTTCGATCATGGAGTCATCGTCAACATATGGTTGAGTACTGACGAGTTTATCAAACCACTCATTCCCTTCAGTCGTGTCTTCGTCAAGCCATGAGACAATCGTTGTCTTTTTGCTCGTTGACTTCTTTCCTTGCTTAGACATTTTTGCTTTCGACTTTGGTGGAGAGTCTGGTTGATCTTGCTGTTGTTGAAACTCATCGTCTTTAGTTACCTTAAAATGATGTTCCATTGCTGTTGGCCTGGAGCCAGAAGCCTTTGGAGGTTGGTTGGCAGTTGTTGTGGTTGCTAACGGTTTGACAGGTTCATGATGTTGAGAAGAATAGCCTCCGACATTCTTTGGTTCATTAGCTTGTGAGTGCGGGTCAGTGACTTCATCTTCTCTTGGTCGTTTTCTTTTGTCAGCATCAGCTTTGCATGAATCCTTTGATATATTGGCCCGTATAGCATCAAAAATTGCAATTTGTTCAGGAGTTGGGGATGTAAGACTTGTCAATCTTTCAAACATTTGAATCTGAAGCTCTTCAAGTGTTGGTTTCGTTGGCTTCGTTGATTGGGTTTGTAGGACAAGTGAAACTGTAGCAATAATATCCTTGAGAAGACCTTCGATGTTTCATTCAAGATATTCTTTGACTTTCTTTGATGTGATTCTACGCAAGTACTTTTTCAAGTATTCTTATGTATTGCCCTTGATCGTAGTGAACATCTTGTCCATAATGTCATCGAAAAGGAATTCATCAACTCGAGCTTTTGTGTTTTGGAGCTCGTTCACGTGTCCAGCAAGGCCGGTGACCATATTTGTTAACGTTTCGATCTGGTCAAGAAGCTTGTCATGTTTCTTTGCTCTTGCAAGCTTCACGGCCTGTTTCACCTTTTTTGAGGCTTGAGAGACCAACGGATTGATAGGTTTCTTGATTGATTTGCTTGTTGATGTTGTTTATGTTGGTGGTGGTGAAGACTGCGTTGATGATTCAGGAATGACAGACGGATCCTTGTTAACGTTTCTGTCTATGTCTTTTGGAGGAGATGCTTGCTGAAAGACTGGAGGTGATTCGTGGTTAATTGGAGGAGAGTGTGGAGGAGTAGTTGGAGGAGTTTGAATGTAATCGTCAGCTTCCTTCTCCTCAGCAGTTTTCCTAGCCAACCTTTCTTCCTCCTCCTTTGCCTTCTTTTCCAATTCCAATTCTTCAGCAGCTTTTCTTATTACTTCATCATCAATAATCACATTCTCCGTGTCATCATCATATTCATGTCAAAATCATTAATTTGTTTTTCCTCATCTTGTCCTCGTCATTACCGGGTTGATTAACCGGATCTGATCGAGGTTGAGTGACTCCTCCTGCAACTCCAGACCCACCGGGTTGATTAATCGGATTGATGAGGGCCTGATCTTCACCAAAATATTTTTCAATTTCTTCATCTATTCTCATCTATTCCTCAAGTATTTTCTTCTTTCTCCTCTCTTCATCAGCTTTAAGTGATACACGACTTTCGTCCAGAGCAATCTTGGTAGCAATTTCTTCTTTGTAAGTCTTCAACGCTTCATTTGATAGCTTTCGACCCCAAGTTGCAAGTCTTCAACGCGTTCCTGAATGATCTTTCTTCTGCTGTAGTATAGCATTGAAGTGATGAATGCGTAAGTAAGATCAGTTGAGTAATGATGCATCTTCCCTTGAACTTTGATGAGATACATATCTTCAAGATCGTTGAGGTTCAAATCCAGGAAGTCTGATTCTGAGAATGAGTAAATCTTTTGATCTTGTCTTCTAACCCTGATTTTATGTAGAAAGGTATAATCATACCTCTTTTCTGCTTCAATGCTAACCACACCAATTATTCTGAGATCGCTCATCACCAGAGTTGGATACTTCTTCATAAGTTTTCTTTTGTACCAGGTTCTCCTTTTCTCATTCCAGTGGTATATTCCCAGATGTGCATCTTGATCGTACAGCACTCTGTTTGTAATGAAGAGTCTTGTTGCTATTTCTTCGATGGCCGGTTGTGGATAAATTGCAGCAGGAATCATTGTTATTGACGTTGCATACTTAGGTTGACACTTGTTGCCACGTACAAGAAGTTTCAGATCGTGGTTGAAGAAGAAGTTGTATGAAATAGCAGGTTGATCAAAAGTTCCAATTACTGGAAGTGGCTTTATCCAATCCGTAACGTATGGTTGTTTGTGTTGAGAAGTATTATCAATCACATACGTGTCCAGATTTATCCAGCTGATATCAGTAGACATTGCTCGTGCAATGTTTTCAAGTGATATTCGAGTTCAGCTGCACCATAGGACCGATCTTTTAGCAAGTTGAACGCATCATTCTTTATGCGACGAAGTTCTCCTTTTGTAAGCTTCTTGATTCGTTGATCACGTTTGAGTTTTTGTGTGAACTCAAGTGTGCGTCCTTCGATCATGGAGTCATCGTCAACATATGGTTGAGTACTGACGAGTTTATCAAACCACTCGTTCCCTTCAGTCGTGTCTTCATCAAGCCATGAGACAACCGTTGTCTTTTTGCTCGTTGACTTCTTTCCTTGCTTAGACGTTTTTGCTTTCGACTTTGGTGGAGAGTCTGGTTGACCTTGCTGTTGTTGAAACTCATCGTCTTTAGTTACCTTAAAATGATGTTCCATTGATGTTGGCCCGGAGCCAGAAGCCTTTGGAGGTTGGTTGGCAGTTGTTGTCGTTGCTGATGGTTTGACAAGTTCATGATGTTGAGAAGAATAGCCGCCGACATTCTTTGGTTCATTAGCTTGTGAGTGCGGGTCAGGGACTTCAGCTTCTCTTGGTCGATTTCTTTTGTCAGCATCAGCTTTGCATGAATCCTTTGAGATATTGGCCCGGATAGCATCAGAAATTTCAATTTGTTCAGGAGTTGGGGATGTAAGACTTGTCAATCTTTCAAACAATTGAATCTGAAGCTCTTCAAGTGTTGGATTCGTTGGCTTCGTTGGTTGGGTTTGTAGGAAAAGTGAAACTGTAGCAATAATATCCTTGAGAAGACCTTCGATGTTTAGTTCAAGATATTCTTTGACTTTCTTTGATGTGATTCTAGGCAAGTACTTTTTCAAGTATTCTTATGTATTTCCATTGATCGCAGTGAACATCTTGTCCATAATGTCATCGAAAAGGAATTCATCAACTCGAGCTTTTGTGTTTTGGAGCTCGTTCACGTGTCTAGCAAGGCTGGTGACCATATTTGTTAACGTTTCGATCTGGTCAAGAAGCTTGTCATGTTTCTTTGCTCTTGCAAGCTTCACGGCCTGTTTCACCTTTTTTGAGGCTCGAGAGACCAACGGATTGATAGGTTTCTTGATTGATTTGCTTGTTGATGTTGTTTATGTTGGTGGTGGTGAAGACTGCGTTGATGATTCAGGAATGACAGACGGATCCTTGTTAACGTTTCTGTCTATGTCTTTTGGAGGAGATGCTTGCTGAAAGACTGGAGGTGATTCGCGGTTAATTGGAGGAGAGTGTGGAGGAGTAGTTGGAGGAGTTTGAATGTAATCGTCAGCTTCCTTCTCCTCAGCAGTTTTCCTAGCCAACCTTTCTTCTTCCTCCTTTGCCTTCTTTTCCAATTCCAATTCTTCAGCAGCTTTTCTTATTACTTCGTCATCAATAATCACATTCTCCGTGTCATCATCATATTCATGTCAAAATCATTAATTTGTTTTTCCTCATCCTGTCCTCGTCATTACCGGGTTGATTAACCGGATCTGATCGAGGTTGAGTGACTCCTCCTGCAACTCCAGACCCACCGGGTTGATTAATCGGATTGATGAGGGCCTGATCTTCACCAAAATATTTTTCAATTTCTTCATCTATTCTCATCTATTCCTCAAGTATTTTCTTCTTTCTCCTCTCTTCATCAGCTTTAAGTGATACACGACTTTCGTCCAGAGCAATCTTGGTAGCAATTTCTTCTTTGTAAGTCTTCAACGCTTCATTTGATAGCTTTCGACCCTAAGTTGCAAGTCTTCAACGCGTTCCTGAATGATCTTTCTTCTGCTGTAGTATAGCATTGAAGTGATGAATGCGTAAGTAAGATCAGTTGAGTAATGATGCATCTTCCCTTGAACTTTGATGAGATACATATCTTCAAGATCATTGAGGTTCAAATCCAGGAAGTCTGATTCTGAGAATGAGTAAATCTTTTGATCTTGTCTTCTAACCCTGATTTTATGTAGAAAGGTATAATCATACCTCTTTTCTGCTTCAATGCTAACCACACCAATTATTCTGAGATCGCTCATCACCAGAGTTGGAGACTTCTTCATAAGTTTTCTTTTGTACCAGGTTCTCCTTTTCTCATTCCAGTGGTATATTCCCAGATGTGCATCTTGATCGTACAGCACTCTGTTTGTAATGAAGAGTCTTGTTGCTATTTCTTCGATGGCCGGTTGTGGATAAATTGCAGCAGGAATCATTGTTATTGACGTTGCATACTTAGGTTGACACTTGTTGCCACGTACAAGAAGTTTCAGATCGTGGTTGAAAAAGAAGTTGTATGAAATAGCAGGTTGATCAAAAGTTCCAATTACTGGAAGTGGCTTTATCCAATCCGTAACGTATGGTTGTTTGTGTTGAGAAGTATTATCAATCACATACGTGTCCAGATTTATCCAGCTGATATCAGTAGACATTGCTCGTGCAATGTTTTCAAGTGATATTCGAGTTCAGCTGCACCATAGGACCGATCTTTTAGCAAGTTGAACGCATCATTCTTTATGCGACGAAGTTCTCCTTTTGTAAGCTTCTTGATTCGTTGATCACGTTTGAGTTTTTTGTGAACTCAAGTGTGCGTCCTTCGATCATGGAGTCATCGTCAACATATGGTTGAGTACTGACGAGTTTATCAAACCACTCGTTCCCTTCAGTCGTGTCTTCATCAAGCCATGAGACAACCGTTGTCTTTTTGCTCGTTGACTTCTTTCCTTGCTTAGACGTTTTTGCTTTCGACTTTGGTGGAGAGTCTGGTTGACCTTGCTGTTGTTGAAACTCACCGTCTTTAGTTACCTTAAAATGATGTTCCATTGCTGTTGGCCCGGAGCCAGAAGCCTTTGGAGGTTGGTTGGCAGTTGTTGTGGTTGCTGACGGTTTGACAAGTTCATGATGTTGAGAAGAATAGCCGCCGACATTCTTTGGTTCATTAGCTTGTGAGTGCGGGTCAGGGACTTCATCTTCTCTTGGTCGATTTCTTTTGTCAGCATCAGCTTTGCATGAATCCTTTGAGATATTGGCCCGGATAGCATCAGAAATTTCAATTTGTTCAGGAGTTGGGGATGTAAGACTTGTCAATCTTTCAAACAATTGAATCTGAAGCTCTTCAAGTGTTGGATTCGTTGGCTTCGTTGGTTGGGTTTGTAGGAAAAGTGAAACTGTAGCAATAATATCCTTGAGAAGACCTTCGATGTTTAGTTCAAGATATTCTTTGACTTTCTTTGATGTGATTCTAGGCAAGTACTTTTTCAAGTATTCTTATGTATTTCCATTGATCGCAGTGAACATCTTGTCCATAATGTCATCGAAAAGGAATTCATCAACTCGAGCTTTTGTGTTTTGGAGCTCGTTCACGTGTCTAGCAAGGCTGGTGACCATATTTGTTAACGTTTCGATCTGGTCAAGAAGCTTGTCATGTTTCTTTGCTCTTGCAAGCTTCACGGCCTGTTTCACCTTTTTTAAGGCTTGAGAGACCAACGGATTGATAGGTTTCTTGATTGATTTGCTTGCTGATGTTGTTTATGTTGGTGGTGGTGAAGACTGCGTTGATGATTCAGGAATGACAGACGGATCCTTGTTAACGTTTATGTCCATGTGTTTTGGAGGAGATGCTTGCTGAGAGACTGGAGGTGTTTCACGGTTAATTGGAGGAGAGTGTGGCGGAGTAGTTGGAGGAGTTTGAATGTAATCGTCAGCTTCCTTCTCCTCAGCAGTTTTCCTAGCCAACCTTTCTTCCTCCTCCTTTGCCTTCTTTTCCAATTCCAATTCTTCCTCAATAATCACATTCTCCGTGTCATCATCATATTCATGTCAAAATCATTAATTTGTTCTTCCTCATCCTGTTCCTCGTCATTAACGGGTTGATTAACCGGATCTGATCGATGTTGAGTGACTCCTCCTGCACCACCAGACCCACTGGGTTGATTAATCGTATTGATGAGGGTCTGATCTTCACCAAAATATTTTTCAATTTCTTCATCTATTCTCATCTGTTCCTCAAGTATTTTCTTTTTTCTCCTCTCTTCAACAGCTTTAAGTGATACACGACTTTCGTCCAGAGCAATCTTGGTAGCAATTTCTTCTTTATAGATTGTTGGTTCCACATCGGTTTCTGTTTCTGAACCAGATTCCTCTTCTTCAAAAATCTGTTCATCTTCAGGCTTAGGCTTAGCAATTTTGACAGGTACTCTCCTCTTGGTGTATTTAGGAGGACCTGGTTTAATTTTCTTTGAGGTGTTGGATGTGCTACCTGTCTTGCTAACTCCTTTTGCTCGAGTCTTTACTGGAGTAGGTTCATCATCATACTTGTTGAATCCGACATACCCTTCCTTGAAAGCTTTATCATACTTAATGTTTGCTTGTGTTTTCTTGATCTTGTCTGTCAAAAGAGAGTTAGGATGTCTCATCCCTTGTTTGCGAGTGCTTCCTTTCGGGATGTAGAATTGACTGACTGTTTTGTCCATTGTATATAAATGCTTTTCTGGATCTTCTAGACGTCGAGGAATGTCTTCATTGTCATCAAGAAGATGGTAGATTAGTAACTTTGTGTATCTGATAAAAGGGATTTTGGTTAATGGTTTTAGGTAGTGACTATGAATCTGAAAGACTATGTGATTCCAGATGAGTTTAGCGTAGTCTATTTGTTTCTGATTCACTATTCCCCAGAAGATTTGCAAGTGAGAAAGATGAGGATTTTCATGACCACTGTCCCTTCCGGAGACTGATCTAGCCAAGATTTAGTAAATGGTTCTCCATGGTTGGGGAATGAGCTTGGCTTCGACCTTGGAAAATGATTTCAGTGGCTTGTTTGGTTTTACATCATATCCAATTTCCAAAAGAAAGTTGAGAACGACTTCTTCTGATGGAGTAGGATGAAACTTCTTGGTTGGTGCAGGAGCTTCCGGCAGAATTAAGGTTTTACGAAGATAGTTAATATCAACAGTGACTTCTTTTCTGTCCAGTGTGCAGGTGAATGAGTCTTCTCCCATATCCAACTTGATTGTGTGCCACATCTGGTGAATGTAGAACTCGGGAATGGATGCAGACTTATCCAGCATGCTCCAACACTTGCGTGGTTTGAGAATTTCAATAGCTATTTGACATGATAGTTCTGCACACTTGATCTTGTGAAATTCAACACGTGCATTATGCTTGCCAATTTCTACATCATAGTCTTGTGGAAAGGTGTTTTCTTTTGTGAGCATGGGAAGTGGTTGTTGAGCAGCCATTATTGAATTCTGAAACATCAATCAAAGACACAAATATGTAGGATACATAAAAGTTAGCACATTGTTAAACTTATTATCATTCATGTGACCATTTTGTTGTATCATTGATTTTACATGTCTTAAGATTATGAACATTGCAATTATCATATTTGGACATTGTGTGAATTTCCAATTAAACAAATTCACTTTTGTTAACTATCATTCAATTTCTACAACATGTTACTTTATTTGAATTTCGATATAATTAAACCCAATTGCGACAATTTATGTGAATTGAGATGGACAAAGTCAATTGCGATGAAATTGGCCAATTCCGATGAATTTTTGAATTACGACAAGTTTTGACCAATTGCGATTCATTTTGAATTCTGATAAACATTTTCAAATTGCGATGAAAAAATTGAATTCCGATAAACCATGCCCAATTGCGATGAAAATTTTGAATTGCGATAACTTTGCCCAATTGCGATAACATATTGAATTGCGAAAAATTTGAAGCAATTCCGACAAGGTTAACCAATTCCAATGGATTTTGCAATTTCGCAATTCCGACAAGGTTTTCCAATTCCGATGGATTTTGCAATTTTGACAATTTCTTATACAAGAAATTCCGATAACACTGTAGACGTACATTTTCTTGTGAATCTTTATCGAAATTCTTTTCCTGTCCAATTTAAATCAAATCAGAGTAACAACATGATTGAAAACCAATTCTAGACAAGTCTAAGAACAGTTTATCTAAATTGAATGTGAATTGTTGCAATTCCGATAGACCCTCAACTCAGAATTATCGAAATTCAATTTAACATGTTAGATGTTTGATTGTTTGATTCCAATAGATTCCTAAGATGTTTCAGAGTACAATGGAATGAATTTAAACATATTTCAACCATAGAAAAAGAAGTTGGGATCCGAACGTGTTCATTATAAACCTTAATCATCTAATTTGATTCAAAAGTGTTTTTGGCCATGATTTGTTGATCAAATCACATTTCACACCTCATAAGAGCACTATACCACCCATTACGTTGGACCAAAATATTCACAATTGAGTTTCCCCAAATTAACGCATAAACCCTAAATCTAAACTGATAGGATCAAACACTAAGGATGTCACTCCTTTATGATGTGTTTAAGATACTTTGAGGTTATACTATTAATTATGCGGAATCTACTTAACAATACTTAGAAGGTTTTGTTTGATGTATCAGTAATGCAGTATGAATAATGAACACAGTGAATAACTTCAAACGATTCAATATTATTCAGAAATAATACGAGTGATCTCGATATCACTAGGGTTACAATGTCCTTGAATCTTAACAAAAATTGTATGACTCGTACGACTTGTATATGTTAAAAACCTAACCTAGGATCTCCTTTTATAGACTTAAGGAGTCCTTTACAAGATAAGCATCTACCCGTATAATTCTAACTAATTGTGATATATATACAATCTATACCATACTTATCCTTGATATGTCCTTCTAAAACCTTTTCATGCAGCAGTACCTTCTATTATATACTAGCAGTACTAACTTGACAGTTTGTACTGTTAGTTATTCTTCAGCAGTCATCAGTAATACACTAGCAGTTTGTATTGTTAGTGTAATCTTCTAGCAGTACTAAGTCTTGAACATTTAATTCCCAACAATCCTCCCCTAAACTTGTGATTTACCCGAAATCGTCAAGTTTTCTGAATTAAATGAGGATTGTGAGGACTCTTGCAAACACTACATTACCAACCTTAGTCTTCTGGCTTTCCTTTCTTCTGCTAACTGATATGTTTTCCTTATCAATTCTCTAGCCATTTCTGATTCTTCATCAACTTTGAGTCTGGATTCTAGCATGATTGTTAGTACTCCTGTTCTTATAGGATAATCTTTCTCCACTAACATGTAGATCTCCACTCTTGCTTTAGTTGATACCTTGTGCACTCCATAGTTGTCAAACAATCTCCATGTGATAGCCAAATGATGAGCCTGAAATCTCCATATAGCTTCACCAGTGTCAGGATCATATAGTCTCTTTAGTTGTACCCAAAGCTCTTTGTCTTTATCATCTGTTGGATCAGTAGACTTGAACTTTTCTTGAACTAAGATCCAAAGCTTATCCAAGTCCTCTCTGTCAAAAGCTTTGATCATGTCTTCAAAGAACTTGTAGACTTCAAATTGACCTCCTACCCTGATGATTTTCCATCCTTTAATAGCTCCATCTGTATAAACCTCCCAATGAATTATGGGATGCTTGGCTTGAATAGGATCAACATTGAGTGATTCTGGAACCACCACCACTATGCCATGGATCTGTTCTTCTGACAATAATTCCTCTTCTTCTTCAATAACTGTTTCATCATGCTTTTCTACTTCTGTCTTCTGTTTCTTGGTTCCTCAGATTCTAATTGGTCTGCTGCTCTTTTTTATCCTACGCCATCAACTGCATCACCTCTCAGAAAGATCTGCATTCTCCTATTTCTTCAAAAGATCTTCCCTTGAAGTGCTTTTCTTTCCAGCTATCTTGATGCTTCAAATAAGCCTTCATGTACTACAGTTGTTCTGTCCTTGTAGGAGGTTTCTTCTGATAAGTTTTCTTCTTTCTTTGACTTTGTCTAATCTACTCCAAAAGGTCATCAATGGCCTGTTCTTTTTCTTCTCTGGTGAACTGTGACCTTTCTTCTTCTTGAAGCTTAGCAGCTAACTCCCTATCAGCAGCTTCTTGAGCAGCTAATTCTTGTACTTCAGTCAATAACTTTTGCTCAGTCAGTAATTGAGCAATCTTCTCTTCTTCAGCTACTCTTTTGAATTCTTCATCATGAATTCTTTGAGCTAATTTTTCATCTAAAGCAATTTGAGCTTGACTTTTCTTGGTTGTTTTCTCAGATGATTCATCTTCTATCATTATACCTTCACCTTTATCTGTCCTTGACTTCTTTGTCCTTCTTGTGTATACTGCACCAGCAGTACCTTGAGATCCACCAGTACCTTCTTCTGGAATACTAGCAGTACCATGTATAGCACTACCAGTACCTTATGATCTTCCACCAGTACCTTGATCCTTTTGATCATCTTGCCTCCCCTGAGCATCATACTCCTCTTGGACCGAAAAAATGTTAGGATCTTGATCTAATTGGACAATCTTCCTCCCCCGTTTGGAAGATTCCTCACCTTTGTCTTCTTCTTGATCATCTGATGAGCTTGATGAAGAAGATGATTCAGTTGATTCCACCAATTGAGCTGATCTTTTCCTTTGAAAAGTCTTGACTGTTTTCTCCAATTTCTTCACCTTTAATACTAGTTTGGTGTAGACTTTTCCAAATATCTTTTTGTGACTTTTGAGATCAGCTTCCAAGGTTGAAACTTTGTCAGACAATGTTGTACAAATTTCCACCAATTCATGAAGTGTCTTACTTCCCTCAGCACTTCCTAATGTATGACCTTCAGGGAGAGGTGCATCATGGGGCATAGACTCAGATTCCACCATATGGTGAGCCTCTGAGCCACCCAATATTGCCGGTTGGCTTGGGATTCCAACAATAATACTGGGTTCAAAGGAACTTGGTACTGTTCGTGTTGCCATAGGTTGGGTCATATTGATGTTACTTCTGTCCTGCACAGCTTCTAAGCCTGAGATAGTAGAAGCAGCCCTTCCTATACTAACAAAGTCAGCCTCATCTGCTACATGGGGAGGGGTAGGAACTCTGTGCTGAGGAACATCAGAGCCCTCTCCGGATAATGACCTATCTGGTGATGAGGTTTGTTGTGAAGGTGATTGTTCTGATGTTGTGGGTGTGTGTTGGGAGTTAACTGGGCTAGTTGATCCATCACCCTGTACTTGTAGCATGAAATCAAATAATGGAACTTCTTCCCCACTATACCCTTTTGAGGCCATCCTCATATTACTGAAAAGTTTTTGGGTAAGTTTGGGTGTTGGATAAACATTTTTATGAGGAAGAAGTTGATGTTTCCTCATATTCAAAATAGTTTGGATGAACCTGGGATACATCAAAAACTTTGATTTGCTATCAACATTTTTAACCATTCCTTCAAAGATGAGTTTTGAATAATTAAAAGTTTTGTCAGTAGCTAAGCAGATGAGAGCAGTTACAATATTGCTACTGAACTGTTCCCATGAGGTTTTCTTAGGACTGAGACAGTGAAGGATGGTGTATATCAAAAACCTCCATTGTGGGGCAAAACAACCTTTCTGAAAAGTTAAAGATTGTGATTGGATGTTGTACCCCATCCTGGTTAAAGTTTCAAAGATTTTAGTGTTTGGCATAGCACTAATACCATTGTCTTCATTGAGGTGAAGATGCCTCCTGAGTGATGATTCAGTAAGAGTAATAGATTTTCCATCCACTGTGGCATTTAACTCTTTGTCTCGATTGTCAAATGTTCTAACAATAGAAGTCTGCCAAAACTCTTTGATTTGAGAAACATAGATAGTGGGATTAAGAGTTAAGGAATACCTTATATGAAAAGAGTTTAAAAAGTACACTATCTGAAGGAATTTGGTGTCATCCTCTGCTTTTTCCAAATAAGCTACCATATTGTGCTTATTGACAAAGGTTAAAGTAGCCATGACTTTCAGTAAATATTGATTTGACTGCTGGGATTAAAGTAGTTTAGGTTAGAAAGTAGATGAAGAAAGTGAATTGAGATATTATGAAAAACTTATGAGGGTTTCTATTTGACCGATTTCAATTAAAAGATAACTTTATATTGAAGAAAGGTGAATATAATAGATTTAAAGTAAAAATATCCAAAAGTAAACCCTTAAGACAAGATTTTGATCAGTAAAAATCTCAACAAAATTCTCAACGGCTAGTTTTAAAAAGCTATTTTTTCGCACCAGTGCTAACATATATCAAGTAGTACAAACTTAAACCTACCGATACTAACTTTTTGTCTGGCAGTACTAAATTTTGGAAAAAATTTGACATAGTAGTATGAACTCAAATTGAAATTAAAACAATACTGCTTACAACCATTTTGAAGTGATTAAGTGTAAAGACAGACACTTAATCATGATTTCGGTTTAATGCAACCTATGGTTGTGTGAGAACCAATGATTTCAGTTATAAAAAACTGCTTGTGATCAGATAAACTCATTCAAAGAGCTTTCTTGACAGGGTTTCCAACTCGTGGCAGGTGTTGCTTCTAACACAAATACGTTAGATTCATATTTGCTCGCTGCTCTCTCTACCAGATGTCCTTGGACTAACACATTATACAAAAAGTATAAAATGGTAGAGAGTGAGTTAGATCAGTTATTGTATGACTAACTATGCTATCAATTCCAAGATAAAACATCATAATAAGATTTCAAGAAAGAAATTTTAAAGAACCAGTTAACTTAGGTATAAAACCTTTGTTATCTGATTTGCCATCAAATTTCCCTAGATGGTCTAAGGTATTTATAATAGTTACATGACACCCAAATGGTCTTAGAAAACCTAAAGCTGGTGTTCTACCCCTAAACAGCTCATATGGTGTCTTGTTGTGATGTTTAACTACCAAAACCATGTCCTGCACATACCAAGCAGTATTAACTGCTTCAGCCCAAAAAGTGATGGGCAGCTTAGAGTCCGCTAACATGGTTCTAGCAGCTTCTATTAGTGTTCTATTTCTCCTTTCAGCAACCCCATTCTGCTGAGGAGTCCTAGCTACACTAAACTCTCTTCTAATACCTTTTTCCTTACCGAACTCATCCATAACTCTATTATTGAACTCTGTCCCATTGTCACACCTAATGACTTTTACTTTCTTTTCCACTAAGTTTTCTATCTCATTTATGAATGTCTTAAGAATGCTAGGTGTCTCATCCTTAGAACCTAAAAAGAAAACCCATGTAAATCTACTATAGTCATCAGTAACTACAAGACAGTACCTTATATGCATAATACTACTCACAAATGTTGGATCAAACAAGTCTATATACAGCATAAACAAAGGTTGATTAATAGAGTTGTGGGTCTTGGGCTTACAAGAAGCCTTGTGTTGTTTGCCTTTGAGACAGGCAACACAAGTTTGGTCATTTTCAAAACCTTTTTGAGGCAAGCCTCTTACCAAACCATCTTTAACAATTTTATTAATGGTTTTAAATTTTATATGACCAAGTCTTATATGCCATAACATGGACTCATCCAATGTGGCTTTTGCAACAAGACAAGTAAGATCCTCTTTAGGAACAATCTTCTTCATATCAATACTGTACATGTTGCCCTTTCTTGGAACTTTAAGTAGCACCTGACTTTCATCAGGGAGCTTAAAGTCTGGGGAAAGCACAAGACATTCAGTGTCAGTAAAAAGAACCTGGTTCTTTTTGTCACACATTTGTGAGACACTAAACAGGTTACACTTAAGCTCCTGAACAAAATACACATCTTCAAAGTCTAATTTACCGGTTTTCAAGGTGCCTTTACCAGTAATTCTTTCTCCTATTCCTCCCCCAAATGTAACATATCCTCCATCCATTGGTTGAAAGTCTGAAAGATAGGACATGTTGCCTGTCATATGCCTGGAACATCCACTGTCTGCATAACCTTGATCTTCATCATCATCCTGTGAATGTCCCTGCACATAAAAGAAGGAAATTAGTTTCCTTGGGGTACCCAAGCCGTCACTGACTTGGGTTTGCCTCGTGCATCAATATAGTCAAATCTTTTTAATACAATTGATGCACAATTGGCTTTGATTGGTCTCCAAACCCAACATGCTGAGGCCTTTACAGCATTTGCCCTTTTATCCCTAGCAGTATTTTTATGTTCACCCGTACTAACTGCTAGTCTAGCAGTATGAACTCTTGGCTTGGCAGTTTGAACTTTTGGTTTCCAAACTTTGTTTTGAATCACTGCTTTTTTTGTGAAAAGGCCTTTTAACAGTTTGTTGTGCATATTTGAAAGTTGATTTTGCACTTGAAACTGCTGGTTTAGGGTAAGCAGTTTTAAATGGTCTGGCAGTACTAACTGTTGGTCGAGCAGTACTAATTGGTTTGAGGCCAAACTTCAATAAAAGTGCCCTGGGAGTCATTCTATTAGCATTAGTGTTGATCCCATTTGAGCACTTAATTGAATCTCTTAGCTTGTAAAGGTTTTAGCTATGCTAGATAAATCTAACACAACTAGGTATAGAAAAACTGCCTTGTAGTTTATCAAACACAATGCGGAATCTTGTATTTGATCTTAAGAAGAAATTTATAACGAATGAAACAATGAACATTGAATATCAAACTAAACACTTCAATATTATTAATAATACGAATACTCTTTGAGTATTAGGGTTTACAACCTTGAAGTTCTATCGTAAAATCATATATCTCATCTATGCCCTAGGTCCTCCTTTTATAGACTAAGGACTCCTAGTCGGCTTACAATAACTTCCTATACAAGATAAATCTTTATAGAATCTTTTCTATACTTATATAAACATATTATACATAATAACCGACTCTAATACTCTAACAACATTAATAATTTATTAGCAGCACTAAATATTTGTTCTAGCAGTATTAATCTTCTAGCAGCATTAACTTCCATAAGCAGCATTAGACTTCATAACTAGCAGCAGTAATGACTTGTTGTATATCCTTTGTAGTACCTAAGCAGTCTTAATAATGTAAGCAGTAGTAACTTTAAGAAACCTTTAAAACCCAACAACCTCCCCTAAACTTTATATTTTCTTCCAAAATCATCAAGTTTCAATCTAATCTTGAACCTTCACCAGGAGGATGTTTCCAAACACTTACTTTCTCATTTTCTTGTAATCAGCCCCATAAAGTTGTTTCTCCATTTTCTTGAGAAGCTGATATACCATTTTACTCCAATAATCAGTTTGAAGTTTAATAGACCCATTAAGCATCGTATCAAGTGTACTCTTTGCCAGAGGATAGTCTTTTTCTACTAGCATGTAAATTTGAAGTCCTCTCATCATTACAGTGTGAACTCCACATGATTGAAAAAGTTTCCAAATCGTAACTATACTAGAGTATTGCTCATTCCAAACTCTATTTTCATGATGAACTTCAAACATAATATTCAAGTCTCCCCAGAGAACTCTATCCAAATATTTTTTGGCCTTGAATCTCCATATCTGTTCTTGATTAATGCCCATAAGGTCTCCAAATCTTCTCTATCAAAATTTCTGAGCATTTGAGGAAATGTTACAAAACTTTGAGACTGTCTACCAACTCTGATTATCTCCCACCAAGGAGTTTTACCATTATAACCAGTATTCCAATCAATGATATGAACTTTAGTCTTCAAAGGAACAACATCAACAAATGTATCATCATTGTCTACAATTGCAATCATTTGTTGTAGATCAGCTATTTCTTTTACATCACTCTCTTGAAACTACTCTGTCTGCTCTTGTTTTTGGGCATCACTAGTTTTCTGCTTTTTGCTACTATCAGCTGCTAATTCTTCTCCAGACCACTTAGAACTCCTCACCAACTCTTCTTCATTCATGGAAATAAAAGTATTTACCCTTTTAAACACCTTGTCAAACTGATCTTTAATCTTTTCATAACTGAGATTCTTTAGTTGACTGGGCTTCCAATTATCCATGTTCTTCAGGTAAGTACTCATTATTCTCCTTGGTTCAGCTTTAGATGGTGGTTTATTCCTCTTTTCTTCAGTTCTTTTCTGTGCAAAGAACTTCTTCTTTTGAGCCAAGAATTCCATAAAGAGCTTTGATTTTTCTGCCATAGATAGCTCTTCCTATTCATCTTCCCACATTCTCTGGGCTACCATGTGATCTACTTCACATTTGGCTTGAATGTCATCCTAGGAATCAATAATTGAAAGACCTGCTTTTTCTTCTTTTTGAGCTTGCTTTCTTTTTGCCTCTTCTTCTTCAGCAAAAAGATCAGCTTGCACTTGTCTTGCAAGTTCTTCATCTTTAATGAATTGTTGTTGTTGTTGACTGAGTGATAAAAATTTCTTCTTAGATTCTTCAATAGACAAACCTTTACCTTTTGATGATGGTTAAATAGTTGTTGATGGTATTGTTGATATTGATACTGGCTCTTTAATCACAACTCCTTTTGCCTTAGGTCTTGTACTCTTTAACTTTGTTAATGCTTGAGGTATAGTCATTTCTTCATCACCTTGAGTAGCAGCAATAGTAACTTCAGTCTCAGCAGCACTAACCTTTTCACTAGCAATATTAACTTCAACATTAGCAGTCTTAAGTGTAGCAGCATCAAGTAACACTTTAGCTACTTCAACCATCTTCTCAATACCATCATCAGCAGTAGTAACAACATCATCCATAACTGATGTATTACCCTGTTGATCTGCAACAACAAACTCATTCACATCATCATCTACCTCAGTTTCCTCCCCTGAAGCTTTGCTTGAATTCTTCCCCTGTTTAGAAACATCCTTCTCCAAACTTTGTGCTTCATCAGAAGATTCAACCCTAGAAGTAGTTCCAATCTTGTATAACCTTTTAGTTTGGTGTGTTCTTGACCTCTGTCGACCTTTAAGATACCTAACCCTTCTCTTCAACCTTGTGATTTTAGTTCCTTGAGAAGTTGTAAGCAGTTTGAGATCCTGCTTGAGATCAAGAACATCCCTTGACAGTTTTGCACAAGTTGCCATCAATTCATGAATAAGTTTAATACTACCCTCAGCACTTCGGAGTGTGTTACCTCTCCCGAGTGGTGCATCATTGGGTGAGTTAGGCATAGCCTCAGACCTAGCCTGAGCATCTACACCCCCCATAATATCCGGTTGGCTGGGACCTACACCTGAATCTAGTTCCAGAGGAACTGGATTCATTAGAAGTTGCCTTAGATCGGGTCTTACTTATGTTATCACTACCCTGCTCTGTTTCTAAGCTAGTAGCAGTAGTGACAGCCCTTTCTAAACTGTGACCCCTCTCCTTATGCACAGCCTCATCTGCAGCCATACTAGTACTAACCTGAGGTAGTTGAGTTCCCTTTTTAGTGATCCTATGGGTATAGGTCTTTTGTGTTGGTGATGGGGATGGCAAAAGTGTGGGTGTGGGACAAACATCAGCTGGGATTGCTGAGCTTTCACCCAGAGTTTGACCTAGTTCCAACATTGTTTGAAACAATGGTGTAACTCTGCCTGAAAAATCCTTGCCCTCTCTCTTCATATAAGCAAAAATCTTTTTATTATGAAAGAGAGCAGGATAAACCTTTTTATGAACCTTTTTATTTACAAATTTTTTGTCCATAAGAAGTTGTAAAAACCTTGGATATAGGTAATATTTAGTTTATGAACTATCCAAGCCCTTAACCACACTATCAAAAATTAATTTTGAAAAATTAAATCTTTGATTTTGAGCTAAGCAGATAATAGCAGAAGCCATATTACTACTAAACTCATTCCAACCAGTAGTCTTTGGACTAAGACACTGTAAGCTAGTGTGCATTAAGAATTTCCATTGTGGAGAGCAAGCACCTTTTGAAAATTTTAAAGAACTACTCAGCCTTTCATACCCCGTCAATGCAAGGTTTTCAAAAATTGTAGAGTTTGGAAGATTGTTAATACCTTCAACATCTGCTAGATGAAGAACATCTCTAACAGAAGCTTCAGTAATAATAATCTTATGCCCATCCACAAGGGCATGTATCTGTACTTCCTCATCAATAGTTTTGACCTTTTTAGTAGCCCAAAACTGTTTGATGTTAGAAATATATATAGTAGGATTTACTGTTAATGCGTACCTAATATGAGTAGGATTAAGAAAATCAATTATTTCAGTAAAACCTTCACTTTCTTTGGGCTTTTGCAAAAACGCAATCATGTTATGTTGATCTGCAAATGACAGAGTCGACATTGTGAATTTTGAAAATTTTTGGTAGGATTTGGTTAGGATTTACAATTAATGGATAAAAAGAGTTAGGGTTTATGTTTGAAAGAGTTTTGATCGGATAAAGACACTTTTGGGAATAAGTGAAGGATATAAACCCATAATCGTTCATATTTTTAAAAAAGTACCCTGTACTTTCAAACATAGCAGCAGAAACCTAGCAGCACTAAATTAGGCCTAGCAGCACTAACTTATGCCTAGCAGCATAAACTCAATTTCCACACCTAATAGCATATTAACTAGCACTCCAGCACTTTTCTCATGTTATCCTGCAAAAGATTAGTTCCAAAAACACAAACATAACACAACATACAATTTTCACATCATCAATTATATTTAGCAGTACTAAGTATAACTGACAGCATTAACATAACAATTGTAAGAAAACTAGCAACTCTAAGTATACTTAGCAGCAGAAACAATTTATTGTCCTAATAACAGTACTAATCTTTATAAAACTTTACAAAGACACAGAGAGATAAGAATTGTTCAAAGATTTATCATTCCAATACTAACAACCAAAAATTGAAATCTACCCACATCAAAAGCTTTTGTGAGCAAATCTGCAACATTATTATCAGTATGAATTTTAACAATTTGAATTAACTTCTTTTCATAACAATCTCTTATAAAATGATGTCTTATCTCAATATGTTTTGTTTTTGAGTGATAAACAGGATTTTTATTAATGCACATAGTACTGCTATTATCAATATATATTTTAGTTTGCATAAAATTGTACCCATAAACCAGCAACTGATTCTGAATCCAGAGCACTTGTCCACAGCAACTTGAAGCAGCAACATATTCAGCTTCAGTTGTGGAATTTGCAACTACAATTTTTTCTTGCACTGCCATGAAATCAACCTGCTCTCCAAAAGCTGACAACCTCCTGTAGTTTATTTTCTATCTAAGCTAGCTCCAGCATAGTCACTATCAGAGTATGCAATCAAGTCAAAAGGTGAATCTTTTGGATACCAAAGGCCTAATTTGGGTTGACCTTTCAAATATCTAAAAATCCTTTTCACAACATTAAGATGTGAAACTTTTGGTGTGACTTGATATCTTGCACAGGCACAGACAGCAAACATTATGTCGGGTCTTGAAGCTGTAAGATACATTAGTGATCCAATCATTGATCTATACAAATGAACATCAACTTCTTCACCATCTTCATCTTTGAGCAAGGGCTTGGATGTTTCTATAGTTGCCTTTGCGGGCTTCACATCAGTAAATCCAAACTTCTTCAAAATTTCAGCCACATATTTATCTTGACTGATAAATATGCCATCTTCTTTTTGTCTAACTTGTAGTGCTAAAAAGAATGTAAGTTCACCCATTGAACTCATCTGAAATCTTTCATGCATAAGTTTCTCAAATTCAACACATAAAGCGTTGTGTGTTGATCCAAAGATGATATCATCAACATAAACTTGAACCAACAAGATATCATCTTTGCGCCTTTTGATAAACAAAGTTTTATCAATCTTCCCTGTCGGATATTCACTAACAAAGAAACACAAGTTTGGGGCGTGTGAATGGATCGAATAGAATTAGATGTAGAAAGAGAAAGAGATGGAACCTCTTAGAGAGAGAAACTAGTGATATTAGATTAAATGTGAAATGAGGTCCAACCCTTCCCAACAGTGGGAAGGGGTATTTATAGTTCTAACATATTGTACCCCTAGCGGGCTGTGGAGTGAGCTGATAGTGGGGAAAGCCCCGACCCACTCCAGAAATATAAATACGACTAAACTAATAATACTAATATTACTAAGCTACTATTAATAAGCCTACGAGCTATGTGAATGCTAAATAGATGCTCGGGGTGACCGAGCCTTCATCTGAATATTTATATTCCTAACAATCTCCCCCTAAGGGAGGTCACCCCGGAAATAATAAATTGAATTCTAGCATTCTTTCTTCTGAACATGTCTTTATAGCTCGTAGTCTTTGATTCTTCAAAGTCTTGTATCTTTGTGCATTGTGCATCCAGCAATAATCATTCGATGACTGATTGATTGTCTTGGATGACCTTTGAGTATTCTTTGACTTTATCATCCAACATTTGTTTCCAAGTCATCTTACAGCAGTATGTCACCACGTGATGTGATAGTCTTCGAGCCAACATGCTTACACAATTTGGTGTCATGATCTTCAGCATCAGAGTTTGTAGAAGCTGAGTTAAAGGTCTTTAGGTTGATCATGACTTCTTTGACTAAGATGATGATGTAGTGTGAACATGTGGTAGAGGATTGGCAACTTGTCTGCAACCAGCTACAGCAGCAACTAGCTACAGCATTCCACAGCTACAATCTCCAGAAGTTCCTGCATACGACAGTTAGCAACAAATCGATCGGTACTTACAGGTTTGGACTTCGAAATCGTCAACAGCATAGTGTGAAGTGTGAAGGATTATACAAACACTTGGGATGTTGATCTTAATAATGTGTTTGGGATATTTAGGAATGAATGTGCTTTAGTACGCGGAATTTACTATAACACACTTAAAGGAACAAAGGTGGTGAATATGCAAACGTGAATTATTTGGAATAATGAACACAACATGAATAACACAAAACGATTCAATATTATTTATGAGATAATACGGGTGATCTAAACTATCACCAGGATTACAAAGGTAACCTTGAATATTTGATTTGTTAAAGGATTTGTGAATTTGTAACTAAATTACTAGAGAGGTTGTGATGTTTTTGGATATTACAAAGTTATTAGTTGAAGAGAGATATTTTCTAAGGAGGTGACTAAGGGTTCCTTTTATAGGATAAGGAACCCTTTTTACAAGTTGTCAAGTTGCATAAGATAACAAGACTTTCTAACCTACTATTACAACTTCCAATGTAAAACACTCAACAATATCTTCTGCACAACATGGAAGACTGCACTACTTATACTTAACGTGTTACATTGTACAAAGACTAATAATACAACTAAAATATCTACAAATAAATATCTAACAACTTGACGTTCAAACTGGCACGACCTTCTTCAACTAGCAGTACCTTCTCACCCAGAAGGTACTGTTAGTTTATCTTCAACTTCTTCAAAAAGAACTAGCAGACCTAATACTTCATCTGGCAGGCTCTTTGACTTGAGCATTTTATTCCCAACAATCCTCCCCTAAACTTGTTATTCCCTTTAAAATAAACAAGTTTCTTATGAATAAAATCCATACCTTGAGGATCTGAGGGAACTCTTCCAAAAACTTTACTCTCTATTCTTCCTTTTTCTTTCACATTGTTCAAAAATGCTTATCAACAAACTTTGAACAACTTCTGACTTTTCTTCATCTTTATCACACCTTAACCTCTTGGAAATCATGGTTGAAAGAACTTCATAGCTCAGTGGATACTCTTTTTCACCTAACATAAAGAGCTCAATCCTACTTTGTGTAAAAAGATGATGTACACTGCTAAGACTTAGGAATTCCCATGTGGTGGTAGGATCATGATATGGAAACTTCCAATGAACATCCTGTGGATCAGGATCATACATCCTATTGAACTCTACCCAAAGTTCTTGTTCCTTAACATCAGTCTTATGCTTAGTGTTTAGCCTGATTTGAACTAGATTCCACAACTCTTCTAAATCAGCTCTATCACATGCCCTTATCAGATTTTCAAAATTTTTGAAAATGGCAGTTTGATTCCCAACCCTGCTTATCTTCCATGCCTTTCCTGATCTATCATGGTGAATCTCCCAATCTATAATAGAGTGTCTAGACCTAATTGGATCAGCATGTATAATTGTTGGTAAAGCAATTATCATTTTAATTACTTGTTCTGGATCCAATTCTGCTTCATGTTTCTTTTGAGCACCATTCTTTTTCTTTGAAGGTTTAGCATCAGATGGGATCTTGAAGTAAAGACTATTGTAGGCATTTAGATAAAGGAAGTAGATTTCATCAGGAGATTTCTTCTTCAGTTGATATTCAGTCCAATTAGCTTGACTTCTTAGAAACCTCTTCATGAAAATCACTTGATCTTTCTCAGATGAGCCCACCTTAAAACCTCTCTTCTGACTTTCCTAAATCTTTTGAAAAATATCATCCAGAGTTGCTTCTCTATATTTTTTGTTGATAAAAGTTTCAAGCTCAGTTGTTTTCTTTTCAGTGTTAAGATTCTTGTCATCCATAATTATGGAAGCTTGACCTCTCACAATTGGATCATTGGCAATAATCCATTGCATCTGAGCATCAAATGTTTCCTGAGCAGCTTGAGTGTCAAGAAGAATTTGAGAAGCATCCTTTTGCTCTTGCATTTCTGCAAGAAGCCTTGAATCTTCTAAAGCTTTTTTTATTTCTTCTTCATGAAGCTTTTTGGAGACTTCCTCATCTAAAGCCATCTGTACTTGCTCTCTTTTCTTCAACCTTTTGGGCCTAGGTTCATCTTCAATCAGAATTTTCTTGCCCTTATCTTTTGGTGTTGCTTCTTGACTTGGAGCAGTAGATTGTTCATCAGAAACATATAACCTTCCTTGAACAAACAACCTCCCCTGAGGCTGTGATTCCCTCTTTCTTTTGTAAACATTTTCAGCAGTACCTCTATAATCCATAGCCAACAGCCTCTTAATCCTAGCAGGCTATTGCTCTGCTTCAGCAGGCTCTTTTGCACTAACAGGCTCTTGCCCTGCACCAGCAGGCTCTTCATCATATACTTGAGTTCCTTCATGAAATTGAAATTGAGCCTCCTCTTCACCTTCTGAACTACCCATCCTCCCCTTTTTGGAAGAGAGGCCTAGGCTTTCTGCATCTGAATTTGAAGAACTAGATAAAACCAACTTTGAAGATCTTTTACCCTGCAGCATCTTCACTTTAGTCTCCAATTTCTTTACCCTCTTAACTAGCTTGGTGTTGATCTTAGAAAATTTTGTGTTTTGACTTTGAAGTGCATTTTCCAAGAGCTGCACTTTCTCCTTTAGTTCCTTCAAAGTCTGAGAATCCAGACTTTGATGTTGAGGTGATTGGGATGGTGATGCATGATATGATGGTGATGGTGTTGTTATAGATGGTACTGGTGATGGGATTGGTGATGGATGATGAGATGGTGATATGTATCCAGGTGAAGAACTTAGTGATGGTGATTCAGATGATGGGGATGGTTCTTCAGCATTTTGTGGTAACATTTCCTCAAAAAGTGGTATTTCTTCCCCATTAAAACCAATTTTCATATTTGAAAACACCTTGTGTGAAAGTTTTGGTGTTTCATAAGGAGAGTATGGGGTAAGTAACAAAATTTTTGATTTTGTGATGATGCATTGAATAAATCTGGGATACATCAAAAACTTTGTTTGGCTATCCACATTTTTAACCAATCCTTCAAAAATATGTTTTGAAAAGTTGAATTTTCTGTTTGTTGCCAAGCAAATGAGAGTTGTAGCCATGTTACCACTAAACTGCTCCCATGAGGTTTTCTTTTGGCTTAAACAATGAAGGATTGTATGGATCAAAAATCTCCATTGTGGGGTAAAATGTTTTTTAAGAAAAGTGAGTTTATTAAAATCTACATTATACCCCATTCTTTCCAAATTTTCAAAGATTTCAGTATCAGGCAATTGACTAATACCATCTGAATCATCCAATCGAAGATGTCTTCTAATGGATGACTCGGTAAGAGTCAAGGTTTTGCTATCCACTTTGGCTTTTATCTTTTGGTCCCCATTTTCAAGAGTTTTAACTTTAGCCGTTTTCCAAAATTGTAAAATTTGTGATTCATAAATAGTGGGATTTACAAGTAAGGCAAACCTGATGTAAGAATCATTTAGAAAGTCCACTATTTGATGAAAAGATTTATTATCCTCAGATTTTTCCAAAAATGCTAACTGGTTGTGACGTTTAACAAAAGTTAGATTAGCCATGGTGAAGGTTAAGGAAAAATTTGATTAGGATGGTGGGATTTGATTGTGGTACTGGTAGAAGATGAAAGGTGAGTGTTAATTGTGATAAGGACTGATGAAAGATATTATGAGAGATTTACTTTTAACCGACAATAAGAAAATTTACAATAAGTAAATGAAGAGGCGGTTAAAAAGATCTTTTATATGAGAAATATAATATAATATAACATCAAAAATTTACAGAATTACCCCAACGGCTAATTTTAACTACCAGACCTAACGGCTATAATTTTAACTGACAGACTCAACGGTTATCTAGCAGTACCATTTTACTCTACCAGTACCAAAATTTGAACTACCAGTACCTTTGATTTTGAAAGAAAATTTTACTTGGTAGTATCTTTGAAATTTTAGAAAAAATCCCTTATAGTTTTTAGCAAACTATCTGCTATCAACAGATTTGACTTGTCTTTACCAAAAAGCCGTTTGCTTTGGACTAGTCAACTATTTACTGTAAAGTATGGTTAGTTAAATACCATATAGTTTTTGGTAAACTATCAAACATCAACGGATTTGATGTGTCTTTACCAAAAGCCGTTTGCTTATGGACTAGCCAGCTCTTAAGTTTGTAAAACTTGGTGAAATGAATACCATTTCCATATTGACCTGAAGATGGTGCAATTTCCTTGGATGGAGGAATTATAAGAGGCAATGATGCTGTGTATCTTGGATGCTTGTTTCAACAAGTGAAATCATCTATCAGCATGTCTTTGCAAGTGATGAACAATCATAATGAACTGAAATTGAAACTTTCCTTCGTTTGATCAAGATTGAACTTTCTCCTTTAGGAATGCTTCATCCCTTCTGAATATATGATCTATTCTTATCATTTTCAACCTCTACATCATCTTGTATGCTCTTGTCTTCTCCTTCCTTTTATTGGATTATCTTTCTTTTCTGGGCTATTATGTCCTCCCCTGAGATTGTTACCTCCCCTGAGATATAAATAACTTTTATTTCCCCCTTTGTTTGGAAGATCTCTTGTTTTGTTATTAACCTGAAATTTGTTAGTAGCAGACTAAAAGAACAGAGTGCAAAGCACTTGTTTTATAGGATTGACAACATTTAATCATCAATATGAACAAAACAGAGCAAACTTTATACTAGCAGGACCAATTATGAACTGACAGTACCTTTTTGACTAACTAGCAGTACCATGTTTAAGAGCCAGTACCATTTATTTTATGTACAAAAACACATTTTTTTCAAAGATTAATCATTCCAATACCTGCTATCAGGTATTTAAATATTCCTAAATCGAAAGCTTTGGTGAGAAGGTCTGCAAAATTCTTTTCAGAATCAATTTTGAAAACTTGTATTAACCTTTTCTCATTGCAATCTCTTATGAAATGGTGTCTGATTTCAATGTGTTTTGTTTTTGAATGTTGAACTGGATTTTTAATGATACAAATAGTACTGCTATTGTCAATGTAAATAATGGTGTTAAGAAAATTGTACCCATAGTCAAGCAATTGATTTTGGATCCAAAGCACTTGCCCACAACAACTTGCACCAGCAACATATTCTGCTTCAGTTGTAGAGTTGGCCACCATTGTTTGCTTCTTGCATTGCCATGATATGAGTCTGCAGCCAAGAAAGTGACATCCACCAGTTGTGGATTTTCTGTCTAGGGTTGCACCAGCATAGTCACTATCAGAATAAGCCACCAAGTCAAAAGATGATTCCCTTGGATACCATAGACCCAACCTAGGTTGACCCTTGAGATATCTAAAGATCCTTTTGACTGCTGTGAGATGAGAAACTTTGGGATTTACTTGAAACCTTGCACATACACATACTGGGAACATGATATCTGGTATTGATTTATGTAAGGTACATCAAGGACCCAATCATTGATCTGTAATTGTGCAAATCCACATCTTCACCCTCAGCATCCTTGAGTAACCCCTTTTCTGAATCCATTGGAGTACTTGCAACCTTAGAATCTGCAAACTGAAACTTCCTCAGGATCTCTGCTACATACTTATCTTGGCTGATAAATATGCCTTCATTTGATTGTTTCACTTGGAGACCCAGAAAGAAAGTAAGTTCCCCCATGGAACTCATTTCAAACTTACTATGCATAAGTTTTTCAAACTCTACACACAACTCTTGGTTTGTGGATCCAAAGATAATGTCATCAACATAAATCTGCACCAGCAAGATGTCTTTCTTGGTTCTTTTGATGAACAAAGTTGGATCAATCTTGCCTCTTTGAAATCCATTTTCCAATAAATAGAAAGCCAATGTTTCATACCATGCCCTAGGAGCTTGGTGTAAACCATAAAGAGCCTTGGTAACCCTATACACCTTGTCTGGATATTCTGCATCAATGAAGCCTGGAGGTTGAGAAACATACACTTCTTCTCCAATAGTACCATACAAGAAGGCACTCTAAACATCCATTTGGTAAACAGTGAAGCCTATGAAAGAAGCATAGGCCAAGAATAGCCTAATTGCTTCAAGTCTTGCAACTGGAGCAAAAACCTCTTCATAATCCACCCCTTCTTCTTGAGTATACCCTTGGGCCACCAATCTTGCCTTGTTTCTGATCACAATCCCCCTTTCATCTTTCTAATTTCTGAACACCCATTTGGTTCCAATTGCCCAGTGACCTTTGGGCAAATCAACCAGTTTCCAAACCTTCTGAAGCTTGAATTGAAGAAGCTCTTCTTGCATTGCTTCAACCCAACTTGGATCATCTAAGGCTTTGTTAATGTTTTCGGGTTCAGCCTGTGAGAGAAAACATGAAAACAGGCATATGTTGGCAACTTCATGATTCTTTTCTTCATAGACAGATGAGATAAACCCTTCTTGGTCTGAAGACAAGACTTGAGTTCTTGTTCTAACACCAGAATCAATGCTACCAATCACATTATCGATGGAGTGATATTTGAGAATTCTTGTGTTGTGTGTTGTAGGAACTTCATAGGTAAGTGGAAGATTTCCAATCCCCACATCTTCTGGTAAGGAATCATCTGATTGAACATTTAATGGTTCAGCAGTACCAACTTGTGAACTGGCAGTACCATCTGGTGAACTAGCAGTACCATTTCCATCTGCACTATTTTCTTGATTCTCTTGACCCTGAGTTCCATGATCATCTTCAACACCTTCATTTGTTGTATTTGAAGTTCTTCATGACTTGAAGATAAATCCAATCCTTTCCAAATTGGCATCAAGATGTAATCTTGATCTTCAGCTGTTTCAACATTGTCTTCAAAACCTGCATTATCATTAGTATTTGTACCTGCAACAGGCACATAATTCATAGATTCTGAAAGCCTATCAATGTCAAACATCCAATCTGGCCCAATGCCTTTAACATTTGGTAGTTTCTCTTGAAACTCTATTTGCATATTTTCTTCCACTAGCCTAGTGCAACTATTATACACCCTATAGGCCTTACTTTGCAAAGAATACCCTATCATGTAGCTTTCATCAGCTTTTCCTTCAAACTTTCCTAGATGATCTTTGGTATTGAGAATAGTGACATGACATCCAAAAGGTATCATAAAACTTAAAGATGGTGTTCTACCAAAGAAAAGTTCATAAGGAGTCTTTTTATGGGGTTTAATCACAAGAACCCTGTTCTGCACATAACAAGCAGTACCTACAGCTTCAGCCCAAAATGAAATAGGCAACTTAGAGTCTACTAACATTGTTCTACCAGCCTCTATTAGTGTTCTATTTTTCCTTTCTGCTACTCCATTTTGCTCTGGGGTTCTAGCTACACTAAATTCTCTTTTTATTCCTTTTTCTTTGCAAAATTCATCCATAAATCCATTCTTAAATTCTGTCCCATTGTCACATCTAATTACTTTCACTTTCTTATCAGCTTGGTTTTCTACCTCAGTTATATAGGACTTAAGGATCTCACTAGTTTCATCCTTAGTTCTTAAAAAGAAAACCCAAGAAAATCTGCTGTAATCATCAGTAACTACAAGACAATATTTTTTACCATTCAAGCTACTCACATTAGTAGGACCAAAAAGGTCCATATGAAGCATATACAAAGCTTGAGAAATTGAGTTATGGGTCTTGGGCTTACAAGAAGTTCTATGTTGTTTGCCTTTTAGACAATCAACACAGGTTTGGTCATTTTGAAAAATCTTTTTGGGTAAACCTCTAACCAAATCATATTTTGCAATTGTATTGATTGTTTTAAAGTTTATATGACCAAGCCTTCTATGCCATAGCATAGATTCATCCAATGAGGCTTTTGCTACTAGACATGTTAAACTCTCCTTAGGAACAATGTTCTTTAAATCAACACTGTACATATTGTTCTTTCTTGGGATTTTAAGAAGAATCTGACTTTCATCAGGAATTTTAAAATCAGGAGAAATAACCATGCATTCATTGTCAGTAAAGAGAACATTGTTCTTTTTGTCACACATTTGTGAGACACTGAGGAGATTAAACTGAAGCTCTTTCACAAAGTACACATTTTCAAAATCTAATTTACTGGTTTTGATTGTACCTTTACCAGTAATCTTTCCTTTGATTCCTCCCCCAAAGGTAACATACCCTCCATCAAATGATTTGAAGTTTGTGAGGTAAGACATGTTGCCTGTCATGTGCCTTGAACATCCACTATCTACATATCCTTGATCAGCAATATCATTTGAATGTTCCTGCACATATATAAACATATTAGTTTCCTTGGGGTACCCAAGCCATAACTGACTTGGGTTTGCCTCTTGCATCAATGTAATCAAACCTCTTTAGGACTGTTGATGCAACTTTTGATTGGAGTGGTCTCCATATCCAACATGCTGAGGACTTAACAGCATTTTCCCTTTTAACCCATTTTGTGGTTCTTGGTCTGATAGTACTAATTTTGGCAGTACCATTTGGTCTAGCAGGACCATTTGGTCTAGCAGGACCTTTTGGTTTTGGTCTCCAATCTTGTGTTTTGACCACAGATTTCTTTTCAATGGGACTTTTCACAACTCTTGGTGCATGTTTGAAAGTATTTCTTGCACCCTTAGTAGTTGGTTTTGAGTTAACAAGCTTATTTGGTCTAACAGTATGATTAACTTTTGGTGTGTTAGACTTCACAAAACTTTTTCTGGGGTTTGTTCCATTTGTTTTAGACCTTGATGTACTCCCAGACACCCAATTGTTACAATAAGCATGAGTATGATTAAAACTACCACAGTAATAGCAGGCCTTATTGTACATAACAAAATATCACCAAGTTGGTGTGACTTAAGATTGTTCCAATTTCTCTGGCTACCTCTAGGTTTGCTATTACACTTAGCACAACATTGAACTGTTTTCAGAACAGTTTTAGCCTTTGTCTTAATCTCTACACTTTTAGGACTGGGTGGTCCTACTTTGTTTCCTTTGTTTGAAACAGTCTCTTTTTCCTCATCATCAGATGTCCAATCTTCAATAATTGGAGCATCTGAGCTCTTATCAGTGAGCACCTTTTTGTTAGAGAGTGAAGCAACACTAGCACTCTCAAAAGGTTCACTTTTCTCTACAGGTTTATCTAGTGGTTTATTGGTGAATTCATGTAAAGCTGATTCTGCAAGATCTAAACCTGGGGGACAGGGGATTCCTCTGTAAGGAGGTGGACAAGTCTTGTATCCAATCCCAGATTTGATTCTCTTGTTCATTTGATTTTCAACTATCCTTCTATTACAGTCAGAAGCATTTTCTAATGTGGTAACAGTTAGTTGAATATTATCCTTTGCTAGTTTCACTTTAGCAAACTCAGTTCTTAACAGATTTATTTCAGCATCTTCCAAAAATATTTCCCTATTAAAAATGCCTTTTGTGTCAGAAAAAGTGAGTTCATTTTCCCTAAAGTTGATTATCTGCTTCTCAAGTTTGGCCATACCACACTTATGATTAACTAGGTCTTGATGATTTTTCCTTTTTTCTACTTTCAGTTCATCATAAAGTTTTATTAAAGTTTCTAATTCTTCAAAAACTTTACAAGTATTAGAACATTTAGTAATTTGTACCTCAGGATTGGAGAAAGCCATTAAAGCCATTTCATTTGAAGTTGACTCCTCTTCACCCATAAAGCTCCAATCAAAACCTAGCCCATCAATAGCTACCATAGCTTTAGGCTTAATGATCTCCACAGCCTTGCTCTTGTTCTCAAAGCTTCTCTTGTTCTTGTTCTCATAACCTCTTCCCTTATCATCCTGCTTCTTTGGTCTTCTACACTCTCTTGAGTAGTGACCCTTCATGTGGCAGTTGTAGCACTCCACTTTAGACTTGTCATACCCAGCAGGCTCATTACCATCAGACATCAGACACCCAATCCTCAATAATAGGTGCATCAGAATACTTTCTTTTAGTCTTAGGTTTTTCCTTATTAGATTCACTACTTTCTCCTAAAGACTTAACATTTGACTCACTTAAACAAGACAATTCTAGAATAGGAGGTACATACTTTCCTGTTATTGAGGGAGGAACTTTATTATAACCTATGCCACTACCTCTCCTCATTAACTGACACTCAATTATCATATTTACACTTTCAGATGCAAACTCAAGCTTATTAACCTTAACCTGATGTTTTTCCAATTCCTTATAAGCTGCATCTATTTTCTTTTTCAGCCTTTTATAATCTTTTAGAAAGTCCATTAACTTCATGTTCTTTTAAAAAAAGCTTACCTTCAAGAACATTTACTTTTTCTACATATTCTAACTCATTTTGTTTGAAAAAGTCAAGTCTTTCCTCAACAGATTTTAGACCTACCTTATAGCCTAAATTGCCTAATTTTAACATTTTTACCTCTTCTATTAGCTTTTTATTCCTAGCCTTAAGTTCTTCAATAGTATCTAAACAAGACTTATATGAACAACTAGAACTGTTTGATACCTCAGAATCAGAACTTAATGAAGAAGAGTAGGCCATAAGAGCAAAATTAGGTCCTTCAGCAGCTTTATCACTTCAGTCATATCCTCCAAGACCATCACATTGAGACACCAAAGCTGTAGAGGTTGTTGTTTACCCAGCTTTCCTAGAGCTTTCTCCAGTCTCGTAATCTTCGCTTCTTGGAGCTCTGCATTCTCTTGCAAAATGACCCTTCCTATGACAGTTGTAGCATTCAATCTTGGATTTATCAAAACCCAAGTTAACCTTCCCAATAATCTTGAGATTTCTTCCAGTCTTGTTGAAAAATCTTCTTGCCCTCACGGTCAACATTGCCATCTGCCACTTCAAGTCCATCTCTCCAAGATCATCTGGATGGATCTGCTACAAATCTTCATGCATAATTTGAGAACTAGTAGATTGACCAGCCAAGAAAGCATAGATAACAGCATCACTCAAGTTATCAAGGGTTGTAGACCCAGCAGCAGTAACTTGTGTGCCAGAAGTACTAACTCCATGAGCAGTATTAACTACTTCATTAGGACTACTAGAACTGTTGTTGGATTAGGTCACAAAGGCTAAATTTTGTGTGCTTGTTGATGAGCTAGATGACCCTTTAACTTCAGGTTCAAAAACATTAAGATTGTTGTACAGATCATCTAAACTCATAGTATCAAGATCATCCTTGTTTCTCTAAACCACAGTGCGTGTGTTCCACTCTGGTGATAAGCTTCTCAAAAACTTTTGATTGACATCTTCTTAAGAAATTGAGACTTCTACAAGTGCTAATTGACTAATGATTTTCTGAAGCCTGTCAAAAGTTTGATCAAGATTTTCAGAACTTGAAGCATAAAATTTTTCATATTGTCGCTTCAAGATGTTCTTCCTTGTCTTCTTGGTTGCAGCATTCCCTCCAAATCTTTTCTCAATTGCTTGTAGCAACTGTTTAGCATCCTTGATGTGATTGAAGGTTAGCTGATGATCATTAGGAATCCCCATCATAAGAGTACTTCTGGCCTTTACTTCAAGCCTTCTTTGTGCCTTGTCTTCAGCAGTCTTGATAGGCATTATAATGGTAACACCCTCAGCAGAAGTTTCAGTCTTAGGTAGTTGATTACCGTTCTTTATGACCTCCCACATAGAGTAATTAACCATCTGGATGTACTGCTCTATCCTCATTCTTCATAGCTCATATTCTCCAGAATTGAACATGGGGACCTTTGATGCAGTAATCATGTGAGTAGATTCTGAGTCCATGTCTTCCTTTTTCAGTGAGATGAGTTGCAACAGGTTCTTCTTGATTCACAGTCTCTAGATCACAAGCTCTGATACCACTTATTAATCCCAGTTGAGCACTTAATTAAATTAGTCGTTCGACTAATTTTACTCGTTCGACTAGGTTTAGTCGTTCGACTAGTTTGAGTCGTTCGACTAAAAACGAATCGTTCGACGTAATTGGATGTTATCTCCTAACTCGGAGATAACATGATCTTCTTGAGTCCTTCAATCTCCTCAGTAAACATATACACATTAAGCAATAATCCACACAGTCAAAGTAGTCCAATTAATACTCGGTCAACTATTAAACCGAACCCTAAGTCAAGAACATGCTCACATAATGTTTATTACAATCGATAAACCCTTTTTCACAACACATAATAACCTGTTAAGCATACTTTCTTACACTCAATAGATTCTCAAATAAACAGTTCAAGAAACGCCCAATTCGATTGAATCTTATCGGGATGCTAACAGTTATAATAAGCAAATAACACTCAAAAACAATCAAACAATCAATATTGAGTCCTAATGAATGCTTAAAATAGATCAAGATTAAAGATTTAGTGATTCTTGGTTCGTTCGATGAAATAGGCGGGCTATGGAGGTTGGAGAGAGAGGAAGACAAAAATAAGAGTGTTCTGTGTGTGTTTTGACTAAGTTAGAATTTCCCTTTTATAATCCAAAAACACTTTCAACATATGGCACCTTTGGTCCTTAAACTTGTTAACCTATTCATTTTAAAGTCCAAAACTAACCTAAATGTTATAAGTTAACACTTTTAAGTCCTTTATGTCCAACTTATGATTCTTTTAAACCCTTGATAGTCTTGATGAAATAGATAAATGTCATGAAGAATGATAAGATGACGAAGAAAGGTGAACGGTGTGCAAAGATATCTCCCCCTCAAAATATGATCAATGTTTGAAATATCTAAAAGAATTTGAAAGATTGAAATCATATTTTGAAGAAAATTTACATTTGCACACCTTAATAGTAGTTAGTTTTTTTTTTTTTTTTTTTTTTTTTAATATATATATACAAGATAGTGAGAGAGCATGACTCGATTAGTTGTTCTTGAGAAAGTTCGCTAATTCTTGAGGAGTCAAGCATCTCATTCCAATTTGGTGAACCAGTTTCACAAAACGATCATGAGGTAAAGCCTTCGTGAAAAAATCTGCCAATTGGTGTTCCGTTCCCACAAAATACAACTCAACGGTACCCTGCTCCACATGCTGCTTGATGAAGTGATATCGGAGAGCGATGTGTTTGGACTTGGAATGTTGCACTGTGTTGCACGAGATAGCGATAGCACTTTTGGAGTCACAGTACATCGGGACTTTGTTGAATATGTAACCATAATCCATCAGTTATGATCGCATCCAAATGATTTGAGCACAACAGGCAGACATGGCTACATATTCTGATTCCGTGGATGATAAAGACGTACAATCATGCTTCTTTGACTGCCAGGACACCAGCTTATCACCTAGGAATTGAACACCACCGGATGTGCTCTTTCTTGTATCAATACATCCCGCATGATCCGCATCTGAAAAAGCAGTTAGTGCAAAACCAGAATCCTTTGGATACCGGATCCCCAAATTAATGGTTCCCTTGATGTATCTAAGGATTCTTTTAACAGCAGATAAATGTCTTTCTGTTGGATTAGACTGATAGCGTGAACATAGGTATGTGGCAAATACAACATCCGGTCTGCTAGCGGTGAGATACATGAGAGACCCAATTATACTACGATAATTTGTAGGATCTGTGGGTTTCCTATGTATGTCAGCATCTAGCTTCGGGGATGAGGAGGACATAGGGGTGTTATAGGTGTCACTAGATGTCATGCCATGCTTTTTTAATATTTCTTGTGCATATTTAGACTGACTCAAGAATATACCATGAGGTGATTGGTGAACTTGTAATCCTAGAAAAAAGTTTAGTTCACCGATCATGGACATCTCAAAGTTTTGTTTCATAAGTTTTGCAAAAGCATTTGGGTACTTTTTGTGGGTAGACCCAAAAATGATGTCATCCACATAAATTTGTACGATGAGAATGTCCTCCCCGTGTTTTTGTATAAACAAAGTCGGGTCTACAGAGCCTTTAGTGAAATGATTAGCAATAAGGAATGCTGAAAGTTTGTCGTACCAGGCCCTCGGGGCTTGTTTAAGGCCGTAGAGTGCTTTCTTAAGCCTGTATACGTGATTAGGATGTTCTGGATCGACGAAGCCCTCTGGTTGTGAAACATACACCTCTTCACGAAGTTGTCCGTTCAGGAATGATGTCTTCACGTCCATTTGGTAAACTGTGATGTTCTTATGAGCCGCGTACGCCAAGAACATTCTCACTGCCTCAAGCCTAGCCACTGGAGCAAAGGATTCCTCGAAGTCAATTCCTTCTTCTTGGCTATACCCTTTAGCAACCAACCGTGACTTGTTACGAATGACCGTGCCTTCTGCATCCAGCTTATTTTTCCAAATCCATTTTAATCCCACAACATAAACTCCATTAGGTTTTTCAACGAGTTCCCAGACTTCCAATCTTTTGAACTGATCCAACTCCTCTTGCATTGATTCAATCCAATTGTCATAAGTCATGGCCTCTTTAATATTTTTCGGTTCAGCTTGACAAACGGTGAGAGTGTATATGCAGGTTTCACCATCTGTGTGGAGTTTCTGTCGTGTCATAACTGGGTTATCTGGATTGCCAATCAAATTAACTAATGGATGATCCCTTGTCCATTTATGAGTAGATGGGTAGTGTTGAATGTTGTGATTCAGATTTGACGGTTCCATGTTGCTCGAGGAGGATTCTCCTGGTTCGGGAATGGTTGGGGGTGGAGCAAATGGATTGAAAAAGGCATTTCCGTCAAAATCTGGTGGTGTTGGAACTTGGATAGAAATGGGGGAAGAATCTTCAACTGCTGGTTGAGGTGTTTTACCTATTGATGATGATGGTTCAGGTTGTGGTGCATCGTCAGCAACTACTGTAGAGGTAGATGCTGATGGATCAGGTGCTTGATTTGGGAGTTGTTGAGCAGCGGAACTTGTGGAAGCCTCGGACGCACTGTTAACTAAACTGTCATCAAACATAGGAGCAAACAGATCTTCCAGATCTTTCCTGTTGAAAGGTAATGGTTCAGCTGAAGATTCTGGGAAGTTCAAACGGTTGTGTGCGGGTTCCAAGCGGTCTTGCTCAGAAGCCATTTCTGTGAGTTCATCGAAATTAACGTGTATCGTCTCTTGAATGTCTCCGGTCCGATGATTCCAAATTCTGTATCCCTTGGAGTTCTCACAATAACCAACAAATATCCCTATATCTGCTTTTGCCTTCAATTTACCAAGATCATCTTTATCATTCTTTGGGTAACATAATGCTCCAAAGACATGAAAATAGTTGATATTGGGTTTTCTGCCTTGTATTAGCTCATATGGAGTTTTGTTATGTCTTTTGGTGATCATGCCGTGGTTCTGAGTGTAGCAAGCAGTGTTAACAGCTTCAGCCCAAAGATAATCTGGCAATTGGGCATTGATCAACATAGTTCTAGCTGCTTCCACGAGTGTACGGTTTCGTCGTTCAACGACGCCATTCTGTTCAGGAGTGTGAGCTATAGAATATTGGTGAACAATCCCATGTTTCTCTGTAAATTCCTGAAGGATTTGGTTTTTGAATTCAGTGCCGTTGTCGGTACGAATGATTCTGACGGTGTTGCGAACTTGCACTTGAATCTTTGTGAGAAACGTGGTAACTATAGACGGAACTTGATCTTTTGTGCGGAGAAAGTAAACCCATGTCCATCTTGAGTAGTCATCCACTATTACCAGAATATATCTTTTCCCATTTACAGACTGAACTCGCATTGGACCACACAAATCCATATGAAGCAGTTGTAGGACGTGGTCTGTGCTATGTTATGTTTTTGGTGGAAAGTGAGCTCGGTGACTTTTTCCCTGTTCGCATGCAGAACACAGATGATCCTTGGCATATCGGAATATTGGTAAACCATCTACCAGTTTATGCTTTGCCAGGTCGGTCATGGTTTTGAAATTGAGATGAGACAATCGTTTATGCCATAACCATGCTTTCGTGGGATGAGCCTTGGAGAGTAAACATATAGGAGTCGAAGCTGTCATTCCTTCAAAGGAGATGGTGTAGAGACTAGTCCCCCGTTTTCCTTTCATCAGATCATTTCCCTGAAGATCACGAATAAAGCAGGTTTTCTCCCTAAATGCTACTTCTAAGTCTCCATCGCAGAATTGACCAACCGAGAATAAATTGTGACCCAGACCTTCAACATAGTACACACGACTTATTTTGATGTTCCCGTTAACATAGTCGCCATAACCCATGATTACGGCGAAGTGGTCATTCCCGAACCTGACCGTTCCTATAAACTTTGCAATGAAGTTTTTGAGAAGTTTGAGATTGCCGGTCATGTGTCGGGAACAGCCGCTATCAACAATCCATAGAACGATTTGAACCACCTGCATCACAATTAGTAGAAACAGATGGAGTAACGGTTGGACCCGTTGGGTTAGAAGCACATGATTTAAGTATCTTAGGAACCCATTTAAAGTTTGTTGTTTTCTCTAGCCAACGTTGCCATTTCCTACTACTTTCTGCTTTCTTCCTAAGGAATGTGCTAGGTGATTTGTTCTTTTTGGGATTTGCTATAGGTGCAACTATGGTCTGCTTGGAAATTGCTAATGGTGGATTCCCTAAAATTGATTTGGCAACAGTGTTAGGCTTAGGGAGGCCACTAGTTCGTTTCGCTTTTCTCTTCAGCAAAGTTTTAGCAACACATTTTTGATGATTACCAGATAAGATACGAGTATGACAAAACACACAAGAAGCATTAATATCATTCATAACTGTTAAAGATTCAGCATTCATTACATCTTTTGTAGAATTACACTTAACCAAGCTAGATTCTATTTTGGACATAACATGCTTCTTATTCTCACTAGATGCATTAACTTCTACTTCTCCATTCTTAGATGTTCCACTCTTAGGTAGCCAGATACTAGTCTTCTTTGGTCTCTTTGTGGTCTTTGATCTTCTACCCTTAGATGTGTCAACTAATCCTGTGGAAGATGAAGTCTGAGCATTAGTGGTTGTCTTTGATGATGCATTCTTAGGTGCGCTGTCTACTTTTTGCATCGTTGGTACAATCTTATGAACTTTGGTTTTGCCTGTTTCTAAAATTTGTTTTTCTTCTTCAGATCAACAATGATGTGTTGGAATTCTTGATTTTGTGAATCTAATTTTCTGTTGAGGCGGACTGTGTCATTCCTGTTTTGAAAAATTTTATCGAGTTCCTTTTCATTTTGAAACAGTTTAAGTCTTAAGAAAGCCTTTGTTTCCTTATTAATTTCAGGAACATGACTGTTTTGAAATGATAAAGACCCTATGAGTTTTTGAAATTTTAGTTCAAATTCAGCACTTTGAGTTTGACACCAATCAAGCCTTTTTTGAAGATTAAAAACTTTGTTTTCCACATCATTGTTGATTTGTCGAAGATCCTCATTCTCTTTCACTAGATTCTTAATTTCTATTTGCAACATCTTTGTATCAACAGCATGATCTTTCACAAGTAATTCATTGCATGACTCATAAAGCGAATTCATAATCACAGAAACAATCTCATAACACAGAACTTTTTCTAAGAGTCGATCATTTTCTTTTTCTAAAAATTTCTTTTGAAGTTTTTGACGTTGAACCTTGTCATCTTTAGCTTTGAAAATGGATTTCATAGATGCTACTTCCGTGTATAACTCATCTTCCCATTTTGTTGCGCATTTCTTCAGATTTCTGACATGAGGAAGAATTTTCTTTTGAAGAATCTCTTTCTTTTCTTTTTGAACAGGAGAAAGAAAAGAAGAGACAGGAATTTGAGAACTAAACTCAATTTCAGTCTCCAAACAAGAAATGTAGTCCATAAATGTCTGAAAATATCGAAGAACCTGACATTTTTTAGGCATTTGTGGATCAACAAGATCCTCTGTCAAACAATCTTTGAATTGTGCAGCAGTTGTGGGGACAGAAGTTATAGACGAAGGAGCATTTATGTTTGTGTATGTTAACGTTTGTTCTGGATGGTCCTTAGGAGGGACAAATGATTTGCTCAAATGAGGTCGTGCATTATAATCATAATGTACTCTTGAAAACTCTTTTTGTGAATTTGATCGACCCTCAATCTTTTGTGCAAGAAAATCAGTTTCTTCATCAATAAAATACATAACAACACGTTGAAAGGTATCATCTAACAAAAATGTTTCATTGTATAACTTAGGATTGTCTTTGAGTGCTTTGTGTGAATTACGGGGTGTGTCACTTCCAAGTGCAAAACTTACTCCTTTAGGACTTGGTTTCACAGCTAGTTTTTGAATTTGTGTTACAGAATTACCCGTTTTATACACAACATTTTGAAATTCTTTGAGTTTGGTTTCCAAATCCGGAATTTCCTCAAGATATGAGTCAACACGTTTCCTAGTGGCTTGCTTTTCGTCAAGAAGATCCTGCTGAGATGTTGAAAGCTCTGATTGAGTTTTTAACAACTCAGAAGTTAAGGCATCAATTTGTTTTTTGAATTCAAATTGATCCTTTTCTTTTTGAGAGAGAAGCTCAGCTTTGTCAACGGTTAGCTCACGAACTTGACTTTCTAAATTTTGAACTTTTACGTACTCTTGTTGGAAAGCAATTTCAAAACCTTTTTCACATTTATCTTGTTTTAGATATCCTGAAAGTTGTAGTTTATAGCACTCATTATCCTTTGTTAACAACGCAATCTTTTCTTTCAGATTTTTATTGATTTCATTGCATTTTTCAATTTGTGATTGGGTGGTCATTAACAAGGCCTGAAGCTCTGAATCTTGATCAGTCAAAGGATCATTTTGTTCAAGATAATCCAAATTTTCATTGTCAATCGAATCATCAAATGAAACGACGGTTTTATCATCATCAAATGATACAACAGTGTTTATTTGATCATCAGATGGAGATGAGAATGAAGAATCATGTTGAACAGAATTGTCATTTGTAGACGAAGATGCAGATGGTGAAGCAATTTCATGTATAAGACATTGTGGATCAGGTACCTGAGATAGACCATCGGTGTCATAGACCGGGCCTGTCTCGGACATGTTCATCTCTTGCATGTTTGCCATGAGCATTACTGCAGCATTTGCCTCAAGATCTTCCATCTCATCATCAGATGCAGCATTTGCCATGAAGCTTTGCTCATTTTGTGTCACCATTCCTGCTGCCTTTTCATCTTTAAGAGCCATCAGAAGAGCTTCCTTGTGATATGCACTGCCCATAGTACGAGGCTTTGGACAAGCATTTGCCATGTGACCATTCCCACCACAATTGTAGCATGTGATTGAAGTATTTGCAATGCCTTTCTGTGCATTCCCATTCATCTAATTTCTGCTCTGAGTATTACCCACACTGTTCCTGTTACCCCCTGCTGAACTGAACCTATTCCCTCCTGACTGAAACCTCTGAGACCCGTAGTGTCCACTGTTTCCTGAACCATATCTGCCCGAAGACCGATTCTGAATTTCTACTCTGCCATCATTAATAACAGCTTGATTCCTGGTGTTGGAAGATGAACGAAGACGGTTGTTGGATTTGCTGAACTTGCCAAATGCCTTAGCAATTAATCCAAATGATTCATTAAGAGAGTTGAATGCATCCTCCTCTTCATCATAATCAGCGTTTGAGTACAACATGGAATCTGAGTTGTTATATGGAACCATTTGATTGTCAGAGTATTGTGATGGTGCTTCAAATGGGATGATTTGGTTAGAAGGTTGTGGTGAAAAACTTGGTTGGAAAGATGATTGACCAAATTCCTGGTTTGATAGTGGAAAGTTGGATTAAGCAACGAGAGCTAGTGAGTTAGGTGTTGGTTCTGGGATGAAACCGCCTCGTGCTGCAACTTCCTTGTCTACCTCAGATTGATGTTGTTTCAGAAAGTCATACATGAGTCCATACTTGACCTCACCAATCTTCTTAGTTTGCCTGACAAATGTTGCATATTTCTGCCATTCTGGTCCAAGGAAACCCAGAAATTTTGAATTGATAGCAATCTTAGGTAACTTGATGTCATGAAGATCGAGTTCATTTACAACATTTGTGAAATGGTGGTAGTATGATTCAATTGTCTCCCCTGGTTCCATGATGAAATTGTTATATTCCATGTAAAGCTTTGACTCAAGGTCTTCTTGATTTAACTCAGTCCCTTCCATGAGAAGATGTACATGTTCCCACATGTCTTTGGCAGTCTTTTGAGCATCAATACTTCGGTAAATAGGATTAGGAATCCCCTGAAGTATGTAAGACATTGCCAATTGATTTGCCTCTTGTTGCAATGTTTGTTCATTTGTGTAGTTAGCGACAGCAATGGGAGTTGATGTTTCATCTCTTTCTGTGGTTCCTGGAACAACATTTACTGGAAGTGGAAAGGGTCCTTCTTCAATGGCTTGCTTAAGATATTTCCCATGGGGTTTGCGGAGTTCAATGAATCTGAGAAATCTACTAGCCCACTGCACATAGTTACCAGGTGTCAGCATAGGTGGAGTATCTTGATTTCCAGCTACATGTCGAGATTGCTGAATGTGGTTCTCTGGAGTAGGATGGATTGTTCAGCATTTGATTCTGTTGCATGATTTGTTGTGGGGATACTTGTGGTGGAGTAATAAATTGATGTTGTTGCACATATGCATGATGTTGTGGATATTGTTGAGGAAATTGTTGTTGTTGTTGAGAGTATTGTTGTTGTTGAGGATATTGCTGTAGCTGGTAGTGGTAATTAAAGTGTGGTGGTTGAGACATCTTGTAGTAGCTTGAAACGGTTAAGGATCTTTAAAGGATAAAGATGGTTGTTGTTTGGAAGATTAGAAACTTGTAAGAAATCCAAGAAAAATTTTCTCGTTCGATCAGGTAATCTCGTTCGACTAAGTTCGTTCGATCAGGTAATCACGTTCGACTATCTCATTCGATTAGGTAAACTTGTTCGACTAGTTCGTTCGATTAGATATTCTTGTTCGATTAGGGTTGCTTGTTCGATTAAGGTTGCTTGTTCGATTAAGATTGCTCGTTTGATTAGGTTACTTCGTTCGATTAAGTATCTCGTTCGAACAAATTTGCTCGTTCGATCAAGTAAGTTCTTTCGATCAACAAGCTCGTTCGATCAAGTAAGTTCGTTCGTTCAACAAGCTCGTTCGATCAATTGGAAGAGTAAGTCTAACTCGACTACCCTTTTGCTCGTTCGACTGAATGCTCCTTCGATGAAGTATCCTCCTTCGATCACCCTGCTCGTTCGACTACCCTTTCTCGTTCGACTAAAATACCACGTTCGACTACCCAAACTCGTTCGACTAATGAACAGTATTAACTCGGATGAACAGTAACTAGTCTAGCAATTCGGATTTCTTAATTTTTTCTTAGATCTAACCTTCTAACAACCTAAATTACCCCTAGGCGAATGATACCACTTAATGTTTTACACTTTTATGAATTAAGCTACCACTAATTACCTACTAATTACCTACTAGATCTAGAAAGAGAAAGCTAGAGAGAGAAAGAGATGGAAGGGAGATGATTACACACACTTAATAATAAAACTTCTTAATTCATCAACCAACAACCCTCTCCCTTGGATGGGAGGGGTATTTATAGTTTTTTACAAGAGGTTGGGCTACTAGCCCTACTTACTTAACATAATACATAATTAACCATAATAAATGATAAACGACACAGCCCATGGGCCTTCTACACATGCTGGGCCTAATAACAAACCTAAAGGCCTAAGCAACCTAAATACAATATGAACAATACTTGAATAATACAAAACTGTTTCCCAACAGTATTGAATATTCTGTTTGCGGTTGTGAACAATCTCGTAAGGAGTTTTGTGATGCCGTTTGGTGATCATACAACGGTTTTGGGTATAACATGCAGTTGATACAGCTTCTGCCCATAAGTAATCCGGTAATTGAGCATTGATTAGTATCGTTCTTGTAGCTTCCACTAACGTCCTGTTGCGTCTTTCGACAACCCCATTCTGTTATGTACTTCTTGCAATGGATGTTTGATGTTCAATTCCTACTTTCTTAAAATAAGATTGAAGAGTTTGATTTTTGAATTCAGTTCCATTGTCTGTTCTAACTTTTCTGACCATATTACGAAGATGAACTTGAATTTTTGTGAGAAAGGTGATGATCATTGAAGGATCTTGATCTTTGCTTCGAAGAAAATAGACCCAAGTCCATCTGGAGTAGTCATCGACAATTACTAAAATGTAGTGTTTACCGTTTATCGTTTGAACACGCATAGGGCCATACAAATCCATATGAAGTAGTTGAAGAACGTGATCTGTACTGTGTTTTGTTTTTGAAGGGAAATGTGCACGAGTACTTTTTCCTTGTTCACAAGCTAGACATAAGTGATCTTTTGAATATTGAAACCGTGGAAGACCATTGACTAGTTTGTGACATGCAAGTTCAGTCATGGTTTTAAAATTGAGATGAGACAGTCGTTTGTGCCATAACCATGATTTTGTCGAATGTGCTTTGGAGAACAGACATATAGGAGAAGAAGCAATCATATCATACAGTGAGATGGTGTAAAGACTAGTTCTACGAGTGCCTGACATTAGATCATTTCCTTGTAAGTCACGAACGAAACAAGTTTTCTCCCGAAATGCTACTTCCAAATCCCTATCACAAAATTGACCGACTGAGAAAAGGTTGTGACCAAGGCCTTTGACATAATAGACACGAATAATTTCGATGTTGCCATTGACGTAATCTCCATAGCCCAAGATAGCAGCGAAATGATCATTCCCAAATCTAACAGTGCCAATGAACTTTGCAACAAAGTTTACTAAGAGTTTGAGATTGCCTGTCATATGTCGGGTACAGCCGCTATCAACAATCCATAGAACAATTTTACCACCTGCATCACACGAAGATGACGAAGATGGATTGATGGAACAGGAGAACCCAGAGAATGTGTGGGTTCCGTTGGGTTAGTAACACGGTTAATAATAACTTTAGCTAGCCATGTAAAACTAGATTTCCTTTGTAACCAACGTTGCCATGTCTAACTAGTTTTAGCTTTCTTCTTAGTGAATTTGCTAGGTGATAGTATTCTCTTAGGAGTTGTAGTCGCAACTATGGGTGTGTCTAAGGCATTTTTAGAAACATAGCACAGACTTAGAAGCAATAGTGGGCCTAAAGGGAATGTCAGATGTACGTTTCTTGTTACGATATAAAAGAGATTTTGCAACACATTTCTTATGATCACCAGATAACATGCTTTTACGACAGAACACACAAGATGCATTAACATTCAAAACATTCAAAGTCTGAGCATTCGTTACATCGATATTAGAATTACAAGTTTTTAAGTTCGAACCTAAATCAGACGCAACATGCGTTTTATTCAGATTCCTAAATTGATCTTCTACTTCTTGGTCTTCTATTTTTCCGCTTCTACGTTGCCAGATCCTATTCTTCTGTTTGTTGCTCTTACGTTTTGATCTGCTAACGCTAATAGTGGGGACCATTCCTGTAGAAGTGGAAGGATTCAAATTAGTAGTCTGAGGGGATGTTTTCCTAGGTGTTATGTCCATTTTATACATTCCTGGTACAATCACATTTGTGTTAACAAACTTTTCTTTCTCTAGTAACTGAATTTTCTCTTTAAGTTCAATGATGATGTGATTCTTTTATTGAATTTTTGAATCATGTTCTCTATTTAAACAAACGGTTTCATTACGATTTTGACAACTTTCATCGATTTCCTTTTCATATTTGAAAATTTGACTTTTTAAAACAGCATTTTCATCTTCAAGATTCTTAACTTTGGACGTGTGACTGTTATGAAAGGACATCGTTTCATTTTGACTTTGCAATTTTAATTCAAAATCAAGACTCTGAGTTTGACACCATTTTAGCTTTTGATTAAGTTGAAAATTTTCTGTTGAAAGTTTACTTTGCACATCATCATTGTGTTTAATGATTCTCTCATTTTCTCTTTTTAATGTCTTAATTTTGTGTCTCAACATTTCAGTGTCAGCAGTGTGATCATGAACAAGCATAGCATTGCAAGACTCATAAACCGAATTCATAACCACATAGATAATATCAGAACTTAGAACAATTTCCAAGAGTCGATCAGCTTCTTTTTGTAAAACTTTGTTTTGACGTTTTTGTTTTGAGATTGAATTTTCTGTTGCATTGAAAGTGTTCATCATGGATGTTACTTTTGTTTGGAGTTCCTGTTCCCAGTGTGTAGCACAAAGACGCAAATGTTTAACGTATGGTAAAAATTGTTTTTGAAAAATTTATCTCTTTTCTTTTTCGTAAGGAGATAGAAAGGTGGAAACTGTTATCTCAGAGTTACGTTCGATTGCTTGTTCTAAAAGGTTGATGTCTTCCATAATCGTATCAAAGTATCTAAGTACAAGAGATCGTTTAGGTAATGGTGCAATTACTCCAGAAGTTGGTAAAGGACCATTTATTTGTGCTACTGGTTTAACAGGACCAACCTCAGAAGAAGATTCATGAATTTGCATTACAAACCATGGTTGTTCTGTTTTATCTTTTTGAGGAACGAAGGTGTCAGAAATATGAGGCACTTTTGAATAATCAAATGGTTTATTGAACTTAACATTGCTCATTTTTTATTCACTCTCTTCATCCTGTTCCTGTTCTTCCTCACAGTTATATACAACAACACGCATAATTGAATCATCAAAAAGGTGCTCTGCATTGTACAACTTAGGATTTTCCTTGAGTGCTTTGTGTAGAAAACGTGGTTTGTCATCAGCAATAGCAAAACCATAACCTTGGAGATTTTGCTTTAAAGTAAACTTTTGTATTGTTGTTACAGACTCACAAGTTTTATAAACAACTTTTTGAAACTCTTTTAATTTACATTCCAAATCTATGATTTCATCAAGATAAGAATCAATCCATTTCCTAGACACTTGTTTATGTTCAGAAAAACTAGCTTGACAAGTTGACAACTCTATTTTTGTTTTTGAAAGTTCAGAATTGAGGTGTTCAACTTGTTGTTTGAATTCTAATTTTTCTTGTTCCATTTGAGAAATCAAGTTATTTTTGGAAGCAGTTAATTCTCGTATTTGATGTTGTAAATCTTGTTCTTTGACATAAGCTTTTTGAAATGCAACTTCAAAACCTTGTTCTCGTTTTTCTTTTGTTTCAAAATTTGTGAGTTGTATTTTATAGCACTCAAGGTCCTTAGTTAATGATGCAACTTTTACTTTTAATGTTCTGTTGATTTCATTGCATTTTTCAATCTAAGATTTTTGTGAGTCCAATTGGGATTGGGTGGTCAATAGTAAGGTCATGAGTTCTGGATCTGGACTGAGCGAAGGTTCATTTTGTTCAATTTGATCATTGTTATCGTCATCAATTGGATCATCAAATGTAACAACTGTGTTCATTTGTTCATCTTCTTGAGGAGATAATAATGAGTCATTTTGAACAACTTGTTCCTCGTCTGATGCTGATGCAGATGCAGATGGGGTTACAATTTCATGTATTAGACATTTTGTTGGATCAGGTACCTTAGACAGACCATCAGTATCATACACTGGGCCTGTGTCACTCATGTGAAGTTCCTGCATTTTTGCCATTAGCATCACAGCTGCATTTTCTTCCAAATCCTCCATGTCATCATCTGAATATGCATTTGCCATGAAGCTGTTTTCTTTGTCAGTGAGAGTGCCCCCTGATTCATCCTTTAGAGCTAGAAGTAGTGCCTGCTTACGAAATTCAATGCCTCTGACTCTAGGTTTGGGACATGCATTAGCCAGATGACCTTTCCCATTGCAGTTATAGCACTTGACCATAGTATTCCCAGTCCCTGTATTCCTAGTTTCAACAAGTTCAACCCTTTTCTGAGGAGCACCTGCATTGTTCCTACTTCCACTAGCTGTATTAAACCGTTGTCCATTTCCTGAATTTCCCATATAACCTCCTGATCCAGTTCTTCCATAAGTACGGTTCTGTATTTCAACCCGTCCATCTTGTATAACAGCTTGATTCCTTGTGTTAGATGAAGTTCGAAGACGATTGTTGGATTTTTTTGAAAATTTGCTGAAAGCACGAGCAATGAGTGCAAATCCTTCATTCAAAGAGTTGAATGCATCGTCTTCGTCATTGTTTGTATTTGTGTAGAACATGGTGTCAGTGTTGTCATAGGGGACTAGTTGATTTTCAGTTGATTGCTGTGTCGAATCATATGAAATGAATTGGGTGGATGGCGTTTGTTGAGGGTAAGTGAAGTGATGTTGTTGTTGGAAATAAGCATGATTTGACTATGGATGTGGAGCAAAGTGAGATTGAGCTATCAGTGCCAATGAATTTGGAGTTGTAGAAGCTGAATAAGTTCCACGAAGAGCTCGATCTTTGTCAACTTCAGATTGATGGTGCTTCAGATAATCATATAACAACCCATTGCATTATGTAGATTTTTGGCTTAATGAACAAACGTGACATATTTTTGCCAATCAGGACCAAGACAGCTGCGAAACTTAGTGCTGATTGCAATATTTTGTAAAACAATGTTGTGTCTGTCCAAGTCATTGATGATGTTTGTGAACCGATGGTAATAAGACTCAAGTGATTCCCCTGATTCAATCATGAACATTGTATATTCGAGGTAAAGTTTGGATTCCATGTCTTCTTGGTTCAGTTCAGTGCCTTCCATTAAGAGATGAACGTGTTCCCACATATCCTTAGCTATTTTCTGAGCATCTGATGCGTGTGTGCGAGTGCTCTAATTTATACCCACGGTATGTCGTTGTGGTTTTAGCAGTATTCAAGTTTTAAATTTATATTTAGCCGACTTATCAATAACACACACACTTTAACGAGCAGTGTACCCGGTCAGTATGAATATAATGGTAAGTAGAGTGTCGATCACTAAGAGTGGAACGTATTATCTAGTTATTCTAATCAGTATTTTAATATCTTAAGTTAGCTATACAACCTATTCTAACGCAAGGGGGTTTCAGTCTGAGAGACTGGCACGATTTGGTTGCAATTAAATAATAAACTAAACTAATAGGCACGAATCAGCGAGTAGCACACACGTACACAGATAAATACTCGAGAAAATAAGAAGGCCTGTCCTGATAGTTAAGTAGCTTGTCACTTGTTTTATTGCTAGTTTTATATGAAGTGTATAGTTCGATGCAACGCACCGAGATTAAGTCCTTTCTCGTTGGTTCTAATCTTATCGGCGAGTAAACCCTTAATGATTACTTATGACTATCCTATTTATCTTTCTTCCTACTTTTCTACAGACGATAGAATGCATAGGCGATCTAATAAATAGGCGAGGGCAGAGGCATGGCGACCCGATCAATGCTCAGCTAGACACAGAGGTTATCAATGCACTAATAAAAGTCACCAAAGACATCAACATATAAACTTTAATTAATGGGAAAGCAGTTTTAAGGGAGTGCAACCTTTCCGTTGTCACGTTACACAAGCCACCAATCCTGATGAATTAAAGTTTACTAACACAATAAAACAAAACTACTTAATGAATTGAATACATGCAGGACCTTCTTACAGCTCTTGTATCTTCGTTCAAGGTGTGTCTTGTGCTGCTATCTCGACTGAATTCGTCCTAGGGTTTCTTCTGTTTCGTCCTTCGTATAATGTCGAACCTCGAATTTCGTCTGGTCTTGGGGTATTTATAGTTTCTGTCTGAGGGCTAGATGCGGCGCATCTAATAAGTAGATGCGGCGCATTGACTTAACTTTGTGTGGGGTCCAAGATTAATATATTCAGGAATATTCGTACACCGCCAGAAGATGCGGCCTAACTCCATTCTCAGATGCGGCGCATGTCCTTGCTGTCTTGGATCGTATCTTGTGAAATTTTGATAGTGATGCGCCGTATGTAATAGGTAAGATGTGGCGCATCTGGAGCAGAATGTCTTGATCTTGTACATTTCAGTAGACTCTTAACTTCTTGCTTGTTTTGCTCCATAATTAGTCCAAAATCGCCAAGTTTCACCAAATGCTTGTTTTTACCTGAGAATTACAAAAGTAAACATTAACGTATCGATTCTCACAGATAATACAATAAAACAAGTCAAATAAATAGGATAAATGACGGTAATAAAATGTACTTATTTGAGTTCATCAAATATCCCCCCACTTGAACTTTACTTGTCCCTAAGTAAACCTTAGAATTAATCTTATGAAAATGTATCCTAAAAGATATTAGGATTTATTTTTATATTTAAGCATGTATTCATTTTTGTCATAATCACACAACCAAACACTTAACGAATTAGAAGTAAAATAAAATATTTCGATAAAAGCAAATCTAATCGTTTAACTGTCCAGTCGTGACGAATATTCTATCATAAGCTTGGCAAGTATACACATCTCCCCCACTAAAGCCAAGGAATAACAAGTCTAAAGCGGTAAAAAGGGTTTGTAGGTTTAAGGGTTAATCATTCTCCTTAATCTCTATCGATCTCAAATTCCAGAAAAGGCGACAAAATCACAAATACATGATCGAATCCACGAACACGATACTTGCAATTGCTCAAATCCCTAACTCGAATAGGCTAAAGATAGGACCAAGTAATCTTCACCAATAATATTATATCAAAAAGGGCGACAAAATCATAAATACATAGCCGAATCCACGACTACGATACTTAAGATTGCTCAAATCCCTAATCTCAATAAATCAAAGGTTTGGATAAAGAATAATATAGGGTATGGATAATATTTGGGATACAAATTGGTGTAAAATGAAAAAAATAACGAAACAAATAAATTAAAATCCTAAGTGTGGTTAATCACTATCCCAACCATCCCATGAATAAGACTCATATCATAGAATAACTCACGCTTTAACACTTGAAACACACGCTTTAGGTAGACACGAATTATACTCAACAAGATCTCAATCAAAGAATATCCTTTAGTTGGCGTTCCCATAACGTTCAACTCCCATTCAATCCATAGATATAATATACAACAACTAGTGGTGATATCGACCACTTAATACAAAACTTTACATAAGTTGGTTAAAAACAAACTTCCAACTTTTCCTTTTTTTCCTTTTCTTTTCTATTTTTTCGATTTCTTTTTTTTTTTCTTTTTTTTTTACACTTGAAACATAAAAATAGATGTGTAAAATTTCACCACATCACTATAATGATAATTCTGGATAATTTTTCCATACTTTTCATGACTTCAGAAATAACGGTAATAGTGAAAGTAGTAAACACACGAAAAATAAACTCAAAGATATACAATATTTACTTTCACTCCAATTGCATTGTGCAATTTCCCGACCTAACCAAAGATAATGAATTACGCACGCGAACACAGGTAATGTAAGGAAACACACTTTGCCTAAAGCAATTAACCAACCACGGATTTTAATCTACAGGGTAGGCTAAGGTGTAAGGGTGTAACGAAACATTTTAAACATTGGTGTAAGAAACGAAAGGAATGGCTCTGAGTGTTTTTCTAGGGGTATCTTACTCTAAAAATGAGAGTAACAAAAGGTTTTATACGGGGGTTAACTAACCAGTGTAGTTAGCTAATAACACATAATATATAAAGGCTATTTGGGTGTAATCCTAGAAATTTACCAATTTAGACAAGTCATTCCAATTATATAAATAATACTTATTATGGTGGTCTCGAATAGTATACAAGCCAAGTTCTAAAGTTTACAAGTCACCGGCACACTCATAGATTTGTGAATTTTGAAAAATCACAATTTTTGAAAATAACGTCATGTGTGCAGCTATGCAACTTAGATCTTAAAACAAAAACATGCTAAAAAAATTTAAATTTTGATATATTAAGCACATTTTAAGCATATTTTGAAAAAGTTTAGGACAAGTAAGTGTTCTAATTCTCCAATCCCCCCACTTAAGTTAAACAACGTCCTCGTTGTTTGTACCAAAGGTTAAAAATTTGAAAATAAAAGAATTAGAACAAAAAAACTCCCCTGAGATTTGCTTGGTATGATCCTCCATTAGTATAAGAGCAAAACTCAACTTCTTGTGGATGAGAACGTTTAAGATTCATATTTGATGTATCCACAGGAAATGCAGGAATCTATAATACCACCAAGACTTTAAACACACCTAAGTTAAGAAAGTTCAAACTTGCATAATACATTAGTAGTTAGTAAAAATAAAACATGACAATTAAAATAAAAATCATCAGGTCAGTCGATGCGCCGTATCTTATGGAAGAAGATACGCCATATCGAGCCTAAAATAATTACGAATCAGAATAGAAGATGCGTTGCATCCTTAACCAGGGATGCGCCGCATTAATATAAACTGACAAAAAGTTTTAAAGTTGAAAATAAAAATGCAGAAAAATAAAGTAAGATATGACCAGTGCAGGAGATGCGTCGCATCTTGGATTGAGATGCGCCGTATCCTCTGCGGGCCTGACTGACTCGACACAGAACAGAATAGTAAAAATTTTCTGGGTTGTCTCCCGGTCAGCACTTGTCTTTATTCCAGAGTCTTCAAGTTAGACTCACGTTCAGCTCTTTAATATCGATCATTGAAGGAGTCGGAAACATCGCGCTCCCTCATCGCCAATTCTGTAATATTGAACACTCCTTGCTCGTCCTTAAATTCCACGCCGTTCTTCTTTAATATCTGTATAAATAAAGTTCTGTCCCTTTCGGGCAGAGATGACAAAATGATAGACGGGAAATTCTTATTATCATATAAGCATAAATAAGCAAGGTGGGGTGGTAGTTCAATAAACACATCATTATTCAAATTCGTTTTCTCAACTATTCTCCTACGTTTGTTAATTACTACGCAATCATACCACTCATCATCAGAATCATTAACAATATCGCGTCTAAGTTTGATAGGTACATTAAGGTCAATAAATTCCTCAAAGTTCTCATGATTAGGATTAGTTGAGTTGTTTTGAATCAATGTTTCTCCCATGAGCCTAGCTTCAAGATCGAGGTCCATACGCTCTCTTAATCCTAGCACATAGACGCCTCTAATTATGCTTTTAACAGGATCTTGGCACTTATAGACTAGTTTATTATTCCCTACCCTTAATGAGATTTTTCTTTTAAACACATCAATCTTAGCATGGGCAGTAGACAAGAAAGGTCTTCCAAGGATTAAAGGAATCTTAACATCCTCGGGCATATCTAATATAACAAAGTCTACAGGGAAAACAAACTTCTCAATCTTAACTAGCACATTATTAGCAATCCCTTCAGGTCGTTTTACCGTTTTATCAGCCAATTCAATAAGTAACTTAGTTGGTGCTAATTTTCCTAGTCCTAGGGTAGTGAATGTCTTAAGGGGCATTACACTAACGCTAGCTCCTAAGTCAGCTAACACATTATTGAAAGATATATCATTAATTGAACAAGGTAAAGTAAAACTTCCTGGGTCCTTTTCTTTATGAGGCAAGGTATTTAAGTCGGTTGCAGAGCTCTCCTCTTTCATTGTAGCCTTGATCTCCTCTTCAATCTTTGTCTTCTCTTTGAGCAGTCTCCTTAAACTGATTGAAGAATTAAAGAAAAATTCGGGTCTTGCACCATCATTACCATTCATCAGTCTTCTAGGAAAAGGAATGTTAGGAGTTACTTCTTCAGTAGTGCTTATGGCCTTGACATGATCTCTTGGGTTGGTTTCAGTTGAGCAAGGTAAACTTCCATATCCCCTTTCTTGAAGAACTTTTCTCATTTGACCAATTTGTTGTTCCAATGCTTTGATCGAAGCTCCTTGATTTCTTGTAATAGTGTCCGTTGAAGCTCGGATTTCTTTGATCATAGCAGTATTCTCTTCATGTCTTTTAGCAGCATCGGCCATAATTTGCTTTAGAGTGTCATCTAAAGTCTGCCTCCTTTCTTGATAAGCGGGATTAAAGTTGTTCTTTTGATAGAATCCCGGGGTGGCTTCCCTAAATCTTCCTGAAGGTCGGAATGGTTGTCCAAATTGGGTGTAATATGCTTCTTCAAACGTCTCACTTTCATTCTTATTTGGGCAATCTTTAGTGTAGTGAGGTCCTTCGCATTTTTCACATCCAACTTGGGCAGCATACACTTTTTCATCACGCTTCTTCATCTCTCTACTAATTTTATCCAATTGAGCTTGAATAGCAGCAAACCCGTCAAAATTAGTGCTGCTCTTAGATCTAGTAGAGGTCCCATCGTGCCATTTTTGAGAATGATCAGCAGCTTCTTGGATAGCTTTCCTAGCATTGGCTGCACTCATTTGAGGCACAGCTCCCTTAGCGTCCAAGATTTGTCTAGTAGGCACGTCCAATCCTTGATAAAACAATATTATCTCCTGCATAGGGGTTAGATAGTGTTGAGGACATTTTACCAGTAAATTTTTAAATCGTTCCCAAGCTTGATAAAGAGTTTCATCAGGCTCTTGCATGAAACTGTTGATAGCCTCCATCTTTTTAGCAGTCGTAGCAGGTGGACAATATCTCTTCAGGAATTTGCTCTTCAAATCTTCCCATGTAGTGATTGAACTAGCAGGTTCATTCCTTAGCCACTTGTTAGCAGCTCCTTTTAGCGAGATTGGAAAGATTCTTAGCATGAGTTGATCGTCAGTGACTCCTTCTGAAGTAAACAAATCTGCAATCTCGAGGACCTTTTCAACATGTTCATTAGCATCCTCATGTTCCGATCCACTGAAAGCATTTTCTCTTAGCTCCTTGAGAAACTGACCCTTCAATTCAAACTTTGACATATCATCAAACTTTGGTCTAGCAACTCCTGAAGTGTAATCAGCACGGGTTTTGTTCATGTATTCCTCCATAGTTGTGTTTTCGCCCATTGTTTCTGTTTCTTCTTCCTCTTTCTCTTCAGAAAAATAATCAAGCTCGAATGAACTTGAGATATCAAAGCTTTTTGTGTTGAAAAGCCTTTTAAGCGAATGAAAAGCTCGTTCAGGATCTTCGAAAGGTTGAATCAAGTTCTTCGTAGAACTCCTGGTCATGCACTTCCTGAAATCAACACAAAAACATCAGTAAGGTATGCTCAAGAAAGTAATATATCAGAAAATCAACAACGAAAACGGAATACAAAAAATTAAAGTTACTGATATCTGCAGACGATGCGCCGTATCCAAAAAGTTGGATACGCCGTATCTTATAATCGTTAAAATCTAATCAGACTTTATTCGAAAAATAGATACGCCGCTTAGAAATTTAGAATGCGCCGTATCAGTTTTAATTATCAAAAATCGATATTTATTTAAAATTAAATGCGTCGTATTAACAAAAGTTAATGCGCTGTATTTTCGTTACGTTTCAAAATATGAGATTTTTGATTAAGAAGATACGCCGTATCGACAGAAATTGATGCGTCGTATCTGTTTAATAATTCGAAAACTGTTTTTAATTAAAATAATAGATGCGCCGTATCTGCTAAAGCAGATGCGTCGTATCGCGTTATCGCTTAGAAAAAATTTCTCATTAAAAACAGATACGCCGTATCTTGGGAAAAGATGCGTCGTATCGAATTTATTAAACGCGTTGTATTTTATAAAAATTAAACGCAATACGCCGTATCTGAGAAATCAGATGCGCCGTATCGTTTGAATAAACTCAGTACAACGATAGCAGAACACAGAAAATATGAAAAATAAAAACAAACCAAAATAAACACAAATAAAAACACACAAAAACAGAAAATATGCAAATAATACAATGAATGCAAATTAATATAATATACAACACAGTTAGCGGTTAGATTAAAATTAAAACCTAATCAAAATACTAATCAAATTAATAGATAATAACAATTCACTCCCCGGAAACGGCGCCAAAAACTTGATGCGTGCGTGCGAGTGCTCTAATTTATACCCACGGTATGTCGTTGTGGTTTTAGCAGTATTCAAGTTTTAAATTTATATTTAGCCGACTTATCAATAACATGCACACTTTAACGAGCAGTGTTCCCGGTCAGTATGAATATAATGGTAAGTAGAGTGTCGATCACTAAGAGTGGAACGTATTATCTAGTTATTCTAATCAGTATTTTAATATCTTAAGTTAGCTATACAACCTATTCTAACGCAAGGGGGTTTCAGTCTGAGAGACTGGCACGATTTGGTTGAAATTAAATAATAAACTAAACTAATAGGCACGAATCAGCGAGTAGCACACACGTACACAGATAAATACTCGAGACAATAAGAAGGCCTGTCCTGATAGTTAAGTAGCTTGTCACTTGTTTTATTGCTAGTTTTATATGAAGTGTATAGTTCGATGCAACGCACCGAGATTAAGTCCTTTCTCGTTGGTTCTAATCTTATCGGCGAGTAAACCCTTAATGATTACTTATGACTATCCTATTTATCTTTCTTCCTACTTTTCTACAGACGATAGAATGCATAGGCGATCTAATAAATAGGCGAGGGCAGAGGCATGGCGACCCGATCAACGCTCAGCTAGACACAGAGGTTATCAATGCACTAATAAAAGTCACCAAAGACATCAACATATAAACTTTAATTAATGGGAAAGCAGTTTTAAGGGGGTGCAACCTTTCCGTTGTCACGTTACACAAGCCACCAATCCTGATGAATTAAAGTTTACTAACACAATAAAATAAAAACTACTTAATGAATTGAATATATGCAGGACCTTCTTACAGCTCTTGTATCTTCGTTCAAGGTGTGTCTTCTGCTGTTATCTTGACTGAATTCGTCCTAGGGTTTCTTCTGTTTCGTCCTTCGTATAATGTCGAACCTCGAATTTCGTCTGGTCTTGGGGTATTTATAGTTTCTGTCTGAGGGCTTGATGCGGCGCATCTAATAAGTAGATGCGGCGCATTGACTTAACTTCGCGTGGGGTCCAAGATTAATATATTCAGGAATATTCGTACACCGCCAGAAGATGCGGCGGAACTCCATTCTCAGATGCGGCGCATGTCCTTGCTGTCTTGGATCGTATCTTGTGAAATCTTGATAGTGATGCGCCGTATGTAATAGGTAAGATGCAGCGCATCTGGAGCAGAATGTCTTGATCTTGTACATTTCAGTAGACTCTTAACTTCTTGCTTGTTTTGCTTCATAATTAGTCCAAAATCGCCAAGTTTCACCAAATGCTTGTTTTTACCTGAGAATTACAAAAGTAAACATTAACGTATCGATTCTCACAGATAATACAATAAAACAAGTAAAATAAATAGGATAAATGACGGTAATAAAATGTACTTATTTGAGTTCATCAGCATCAATGCTTCGGAAAATCAGATTAGGTATTCTATGAAGAATATATGACATTGCAAGTTCATTTGCTTCACGATGAAGTATTTCCTCTGCGGTAAGTTGATTCTCAGGAACAGGGGTCACAGTTTCAAGTCTTGGAGGAATAGCAGTTGGATCTCCAGGAACCGTCGTAGTTGGCATTTGGAATGGACCTTCAATTATAGCATTTTTCATATATTTGCCATGTGGTTTCTAGAGTTCTATGAACCTTAAGAATCGACTTGCCCATTGAACATAATTACCAGGAGTGAGCATTGGAGGTGTGTCAAGTGATACAGCTTCATGTCTAGATTGTTGGCTACTGATGGCCTCACACATTTGATCAAACCAATTTGGTTGTTTTGCAGGAAGTGGGAAGGATTGCATTGGTTGTTGTTGATATGGTTGTTGTTGAGGGGATTGTTGCTAGGGAAAGAATTGATGTTGTTGCATGAATAGTTGTTGTTGAGGATACTGCGGTTGCTGAGGATACTATTGTTGCTGAGGATATTGCTATTGAAAGTAGTTGAAATAAGGTGGTTGAGACATGATTGTGATTAGTTAACTTGTGTGGTTATGGATCTTGTGGACAATTGAAAAGTGTGTTTTGAGTTATGAAGTTTGGTTTTGGTTAAGTGTGAATTAAGATGATTACTGTTCACGTCCAATTTTGACAACCACTGTTCACAGTTTACCAATTGCGATGAGTTAACTGAATTGCGACAAACACTGTTCATAGTTTACCAATTGCGATGGATTTACCCAATTATGATAGAACTTGGTAATTGTGATGGATTATCTGAATTGTGATAGAACTTGGCAATTTCGATGGAACTTGGTAATTGCGATTGATTATCTGAATTCTGATGGAACTTGACAATTGCGATAGAAAGTGCAATTGCGATGGCAACTTAGTAATTTCGATAGAAAGTGCAATTGCGATGGCAGTTTGCAATTCCGATGTTATCTCACTAACTTATACAAGATAGGAGATTTCCACAAAGTCGAAGTATTTTCACAAGCTTATACAAGCTAGGAATATACTGAGTAAACCGTGAATCTTGAAGAAGAACTTTAGACGAATTGCGATGAACTCTTAGTCTGAATTCCGATAATCCCTAGTTGTCAATTCTGATAAACCCTCAATCTTCAATTTCGACAAACCCTTAAGTGCAATTTCGATAAACCCTCGGTAAACAAAAACGACGTAATTTGAATGTAAAATAGCTTAACTAACGATTCCTTTTGATCAAAAACGTTGTAAATGACTTAAATAATAAGAACGTTTTAAGCTTTAATGTTTTAAATGAAATTTGACCAATTTTGATAAAGTATCTTAATAAAACTACGATCCTAATTTGTTCTAAAACAAAAAGATCCAAACTTTCGACTACAAATCTAACTTCTAAACACTATAGATTTCTTAACACTTTACAAGCGTGAAGAATGAGTGGTAGAAATGAGATTTCGTTACAAAATAAACACAAAACCAACTCGTATGAAAAGTAAATGGTACGTATGACTTGAAACACACTTCACAACGATCCTTTGGCGATTGATACCACTTGTTAGGTCACCATAATAGTATAAACACATGTATAAGAAAGATAGAGATGAGAGAAAGAGATGAAGATAAGTCGATAACTTCACACAAGAGAGAATAACAAAAGGTTTGCTTGCATATGAAAATAACCAACAAGTAGAGAGTATGTTTACATGTGTTTATATAGTGCTCGACCTGGGGCAACGCCTAGGATTCTTACTTTAACATAAACTAAAGGCCACGGCCCATGGGCGTTCTACATAGGCCGAAGGCTAAATTAAACATAAAGGCCTTAACTAATAATCAACCTATTACATATTACTATGACAAACACTTTATAATAAAATGTGTTCCCAACAGACTTTGTAGAAACTAGAGGGGGGGGGGGTTAAATAGTTTCACCGTTTATAATTAGGTTTTAAAACTTTATAGATACTTTTGAGTCTTTTTGAAAATCGATTGATTTGAAGTTATTTGATATTTATCAAAGAGTAAATTGCAAAAATCGTCATTGTGGTTTGGCCAAATTGTACGTTTCGTCCCTGTGATTCATTAAGTGCAAAAATGGTCCGGATTTGGCACTGTTTCATGCACTTTTGGTCCCCTATGTTAACCGGCGTTAAGTGAGTTCCGTTAGCACTTACACGTTAGCCCTTTTGGCTAACGATCGTCGCAGCGCCCATCCTTTAAACTAACGGCCAAACCACAAGGACAATTTTTGCAATTTACTCTTTTTTTTTATTTTATTTTTTTTTTGAAAATTTTTTTTCGTCCGTTTTTTTTCAATTTTAATTTTTTCCAATTTTTTTTTCGTCAAAAAAAAATTCGAAAAAAAATTTTCAAAAATCGTATAAATTTCTTTTTTTGAAATTTCTTTTTCTTCGTCCGTTTTTTATACGATTTTTTTTTTTTTTTCGTCATGTGACTTTTCTTCGAAATTTTTTGTTTTTGGAAAAAAGTTTGTTTTTGGAAAAACACTTTTTTGGCACAAAAAGTTTTTTTGGAACAAATAAAAACGTATAAAGAGCGTAAAATTTTTATAAAAAAAACGTATATAAAAATAAATAAAAAACGTTTTTCGTATATAAAAACGTATAAAGAGCATAAAATTTTTATAAAAAAAACGTATATAAAAATATATAAAAAACGCTTTTCGTATATAAAAACATAAAAAAAAACGTTTTTCGTATATCAAAACATATCAAAACTACCGTTTTTCGTATTTAAAAATGTTTTTCGTATATAAACTTTTTTTTTATAAAAAAGAGTTTTTATATAAAAATGTTTTTTATAGAAAAAAGTTTTTATATAAAAATAAAAAAGATTTTATATAAAAATGTTTTTTATATAAAAACGTTTTATATAAAAAACTTTTTTCGTATATAAAAACTTTTTTATAAACTTTTTTTATATAAAAAACTTTTTTCGTATATAAAAACTTTTTTATAATCTTTTTTTATATAAAAAAGTTTTATATAAAAACTTTTTATATAAATACGTTTTATATAAAAAAAACATTTTTATATATAAATGTTTTATATAAAAAACCTTTTATAAAAAAAAATTTATATATGAAAAAAGTTTTTGAAAAAAAAAATTGAAAAAAAAATGGAAGAAAATTTTTTTTTTTTTTAAAACGGACGAAAAAAAAGAGTAAATTGCAAAAATCGTCCTTGTGGTTTGGCCGTTAGTTTAAAGGATGGGCTCTGCAACAATCGTTGGCCAAAAGGGCTAACGTGTAAGTGCTAACGGAACTCACTTAGCACCGGTTAACATGGGGAACCAAAAGTGCATGAAATAGTGCCAAATCCGGACCATTTTTGAACTTAATGAATCACAGAACGAAACGTGCAATTTGGCCAATCCACAAGGACGATTTTTGCAATTTACTCTTTATCAAATATATATGAACACACCAATAATGCGTAAAGTAAACAAGATATAAACAAAAGATAAAGGAATAAAACAACCAACTGAGACACGGAGATTTATAGTGGTTCGGAACGAAGCTCACTCTTCCCCCTACTCCACTCCTCAAGTATCACACTCGAGAGTTCACAATCACTATGTCAACAAACTCCCTTCAGGCGGAGAAACCGTACACCAACGCTTACACTAATTTAACGACACTAAGCGAAATGTCGATTCCTAATCCTAGCTAGAACCAATCAACACAATAGCACACACCGCTACATGGACGTACACCTCATCCACTTAGACTTTCACACGGTCCAAGTCTTCACACTACACTTCACGAACTTTCACCTAGTCCACACCAATACACGGACTCACACTAAGTCCTAGTCTTCACACCGGTACACGGACTCACACCAAGTCCTAATCTTCACACACCTAAACACGGACTCACACCAAGTCCTAATCTATATACACCACTTTACGGACATACACTTTGTCCAAGTCTACACTAACACACCTAGTCTCGACTCACACAAAAGTCGGATACAGTAATATACAATCTAGACAAAATAAGAGAATTTAGAGGAAGAAGAGAATCGTTACACAAGTTACGTGTGTGTGATGACTAATCTATAACACTTCGTTTCTTCACGAATACGACCGTTTTGCACTCTAAGATAGAGGATGACGGGATCACTTATAAACACATATTAACAAGTTATATTGATCAAGGAAGAAGAAAGAAAGAACATAATATTTTTGTGCAAAGAGGGTTAATTTTCTATAGGGAATAGTGCAGTATTTATAGGCACCAGTAGGAATAGGGGACGGTCACTTAAACATTGGACGGTCCCGTATATATAAGGGACCGTCACCTATTTAAGGGACCGTCCCATGAGACGCTCCTATTTTTGTCCTGGTGCGGTGAAATTTATTTGGTGAAAATTTTATCTGCAAAAGGGTGGGAAAATAGCTGTTGGAGAATTTGAAATTCAAATTTATTTTCTTATTAAAACATTTCTTTATAATTACAAAAATACTTTTGTAAAAAAAAATTGTCACATAAAAATGTGAGGTTTTAAGAAAAATAACTTCTTTGATCACTTAACTAAATTGGTATAGTGTTTGTTCATACCTTAAGTGATGTTTGTAGTCGAAATGAGTTTTATCGATTAAAAACTTATTAAGTGTAGTTTTACGTAACGCGTTTTTATATTTTGTGATTATCAAAACGTATAGAGACAGAATAATGCAAATGACGTTTTTGACATTATTTGTATTAACAGACTCAAAAACTATTAGAAAGTAGTTAGCTCTCTGATAGTTTATCAGAGAGTGACACACTGATACTATGAAATAGCTTTTAGTGAGTGACACTCTCTGATTCACTGAAAATCAGTGAATAAGGTTAGACTATTTTACACTTAAATACATATAAGAGGAGATTAGGTCATATTTTGATTCATTGATCTCCCCCTATCTAGATATACAAATAGCCTAAACTAAATCAGTAGTAAGTGAGCATTGGCTTCTTCTTACATACTGAATTACATCAAAGAATTACAATATTTAAACAAACGAATTCTATTGATGTCGCAGAAGGATATGGACTCTGAGACTTGATTCTTTTAAGTTCCGCAACTTTCTTGTCTTTAGTTCAGTGTCTTCGCAGTTCAGCAGCTAGTTTTGGTACCTGGTTCAATTGTCCAGGTTATAGTGCTCTGACTTTTTAGCAACCACTCTGGTCAGAGACTTCATAGGATCAGGTAGTACTTGCTTATTACCTTATTCGTACATCCCAATCCCTGATCTAAACAAGCTGATTCACTCTCTGAAACAAGATCAGGTAGTAGATCAAGATTGTTCAAAGAGTCAAGGTTCAGGGACTGTTTTGTTTACTGGCTAATTTTAAAAGATAGGTAGAGACACTTGGGTAGCTTTTCCCGTCTCCCCATGTTTAAACATAGATTAGCCTAGTTTTACACAGGCTGTAAGCGTGCTTTGCATCCTCTTGCTTACAAGCAGGGCTGCAACAAGGATTAAGAAATATATTATGTTGGGACAACATTAATTAGGTCTCCTTATGTTTTAATGATGACAAATAAACCTTCGAAACACATAAAATCACAAACAATAGCCAAAATCATCCCGACCCAATAACTGGGCCAGGCGCGCTGCCAGCGCGCCAGCATTCTGTTTGGTTCGGGACAAATTTTGAAAGTCGGCTTTCCCCTTAACCGAAAAATGTGGATCTTTCAATACAGGTATGAATATGTTATGTGCTTTATTGGAAACACTTGAAACGGGTTTTAGAATTAGAGCGATCCAAATTTACAACCTCCCATTTTTGGTAAAACGTCAACTCAAGTATTTTGATAAACGCCTCTAGCCAAGGCTTTTATAAACCTAGGAGACTCATATATTTCACATGACATCAAGTGAAAGTATTCATATGACCATAATCCGTGTTTACGTCTTCTCTAATCACGTAACGGGTTTACTCCCTTATTGGTCAAACTAAGTCAAAGGTCTCTTTGCGTAAACGCATCCTTTCCCGTTATGGGATATGCTTTACATTGATGCAAAGCACTTAGCTTGTTTGCATCAAGATGATTATTGATTACGTTGAGTTGTGGAAATTCATGAATTATGAAATTATGAATACTCGACGTTGAGTTACTTGAGATTGTGAGTAACCTTTGGTTTTCTAATCCAACACATAACCCATAATCATCTTTGTCAATTCTTTTCTTTCTTAATGACAAAATGATTAAGCCATAATTAATCCTTTGATTAATCTCTACACCAAACTAATCCTCCAACCATTTCAAATTTCTTCCAAATCTTATCCCCAACATTCTCTTAGTATTCCTTGTACTTTCATATACTTCTTGTCCCCAACATTCTCACACCAAATCTTCCAAACATTCTCTTTACCACATTCCTTTCTAACCACTCCAATTCAAACACATCACCCATTTTCCTATTCATTCGCTTCTCCAACTCTTTACCCTCACAAACATCCATTTTGAATTCAAATTTCGCACACATCCTTTCACAATCCTTCTTCCACACACACAACCTTATCTTCACATTTGAAATTTAAATTCCATCCTTAGGCTCCCCATCACCTCAACATCCCATCCTTCCAACTCACTCCTTCTCATTTCATCACATGGGTAATTCAAATTTGAAATCCAAACTTAGGCTCCCCATCACATCCGTATCACATCACTCTTACACATCCAACTCATCTCAACTTTATCTCTTATTCCCTCTCTCTCTCTCATATTCAAATTCAAATTTGAATTCCAAACCTTAGGCTCATCCCCATCACATCAAACCAACTCATTCATACTCAACCATGGTTAGTTCTTAACCCTTATCCAACATCCACCCTTTCTCACCGAGCAAAGCATATTCCTTTGGCATATTCTCTTCTATCTTAACCATGCCAACTCAGTTAATTAAACCATGGTTCTCCTTAACCCAATCTCACTCTCTCACTTCCCTCTCACACAATTTGAATTACAAATTCAAATTCTTCCCTCTCTCTATCTCTAACATACACACTTCCTTTCCAAGCAAAGGAATATCCCATGGCATATTCTTTCTCCCTTTTCTATGCCATGTGAGAATACCCAAACTACCCCTACCCAATTATCCTTTCTACCCTTCTCTCTTTGATAATTGGTTTTCACTTAAACACTTCACAAATGATTTTTACCAAATGGCTATTTGAGTTGGTTGACCTTAAGGATGAATAATGTAAAGGTCTAAATGTGTGAACTACAATTGGGGGTTTAGCAAGGCTGGGTATTTAAAAGACCAAAACCCAAAATAGAAAAAGTTCCAGGTATCTGATACGATCCTCCTGTAGTTTTATTATTATTATTATTATTAGTTAATTAATAAGTTTATTTAGTTTCCTTTTATTACATATCTTGGTGAGAAAGTTAGGGTATTAGGGTAAGTCTAGGATATCTTTTATTATAAATAGGGCATTAGGTATGTAACTTTCATTATGTGGAATGAATATGAAGTACTGATTTGTTAATCAATTGGGGAGTTGGTTTATCTCACTAATATAAACCATTGGGAGAGCTTATTCAACCTCTCGAACGTCGATTATTCTATCTCTATTGTTCTTTTATCTTATTATCGATCTGGTTCGTATCAATTGGTATCAGAGCTGTTCGATTCTAGGGTTTCAAAAAAAAAGTAGTAATGTTCATCGGTTATTGTTCACCGATACTGTTCACTGAAATTTACTGTTCATCCTGGAGTTACTGCTCAGATTAGTCATGAGTAACAATGGATATCCTACACAAACAGAAGATAGAATTTATAACTTTGAGAAAAAGAATGGAGGCTATGAGAGCTGAATCAGCCCGTAAGCTTGAAGAGATTATAGATCTGTTAAAGAAGTTGGCGATTTCAATGGGCTGCGCTAAGGAGGTTGAAGAATAGGAGAAGTGGCGTGATCTTAAAAAAGCTGAGGGAGCATCCGAAGATATTCCTAAATCACAAATCTTTGTCACTGAAGATTGTGATGATAGATCAACACCAAAAAAAAACCTGGTGGTTGCAATACAATCTGCCAGAACTGAAATAAGTGGAGAATATGGTAGTAAGTTGGAGGAGTTTTTGGATGTTTTAACTATGGTGGAAGTTGATATTACGGGACCGATCATGGCAGTAGAAGATGAGCCTCATATGGTGTTAGGATCAGATCCATACATTACTAAGGAAGACTTCTCTAATGAACTTAATGGACAACATTCTGCAGACGAAAGTAAGCCATATGATAACACATTGAGATGGCAGATTATGAAGTTAAAGCGGGGGTGTGTGATCTCTCATGGACAGATTTGTACGAATGTTTCGTTGAAACAAGAACGGGTTTGTGCGCAAAGAAGAACATGGGATCCCGGAATTACCCAACGCAACATTTTCAAGCAACACCTTGAGGACAAGGTGGTTTTGGGGGCGGGAGTAGTGATACGATCCTCCTGTAGTTTTTATTATTATTATTATTATTATTATTATTATTATTATTATTATTATTATTATTATTATTATTATTATTATTATTATTATTATTATTATTTATTTATTTTTATTTTTTTTATAATAACCAACACTTTTTTTTTATAATAACCAACACTTTTATTATTATTATTATTATTATTAATTAATTAATTAATTAATAAGTTTATTTAGTTTCCTTTTATTACATATCTTGGTCAGAAAGTTAGGGTATTAGAGTAAGTCTAGGATATCTTTTATTATAAATAGGGCATTAGGTATGTAACTTTCATTATGTGGAATGAACATGAAGTATTGATTTGTTAATCAATTGGGGAGTTGGTTTATCTCACTAATATAAACCATTGGGAGAGCTTATTCGATCTCTCGAACGTCGATTATTATATCTCTATTGTTATTTTATCTTATTATCGATCCGGTTCATATCAGTATCCTGGCGCGTCGCTGGCGCTCCGACACGCCAGCAGCGCGCCAGCCTCGGTAAAAATTTTCTCACTTTGAGTTTTGGCCTATAAATACCCCACCTTGGCTCTTGTATTCCTTACCCCTTGCCATTATTCTTTCCCTCTAATTTCTTTTCTCTCAATCCTCTAATTCTATCTTGTGTTCTTAATCTTTCACATAAAAACATTTAAAAGAACAGATCTCTTGCAAGGGAAGAATCATAAGAACCTAATCCACTCTTGTGATTGTGTCGAGGTATTCTTACCTATACCCTTTCTACTAGAATCAAGTCACTAGATTAGGTTAGGGCTTGATTAAACAATCAAACATCTATTCATTTGATTTGATTGAAAGGGAAGTCTTGTGTCGAGGTGACCAAGCCTAGATCATTGGGGATCTAGTTGGGGTTTGATACTTCTTGTAGGAAGTCTTTATTTTCTTTAAGGTTAAGTCGAATCACGAGTCCTTATGGGTGGTTTCTGAGGGCGGAATACCGTTGGGGGTAGGCTTTCTTAGTGAGCACCGATCATTGTGCATATTGGTGGAGTGAAGTTGTAACGGTTTGTAGTCCACCGAAAGGATTATACTTAGTGAATAGTATACGTGTCGTGGATTTGCAACTGGATGTACGGATGGTATAAACCCCCCATCCCGAACCAGTATATATCGTGTTGTCATTTACTTGCTTTGTACACTTGGTTGTGATTGTGATAGTGGCTGTTGTTGTATAAACCACTTGGTACTCTTTGAGGTTTAAAGTTTTTAAATACCTAAAAAGCCGAAGAGACCGTATTCACGCACCCCCCCCCTCTACGGTTCTACAATTGGTATCAGAGCGGTATACTTAAGTTTTTTAGCGTTAAAAGCTTCCCGAGAAGTAGTTTTAAGTCAAAAACTTCCTTTTCAAAAATTTAAAATACCTAACGAAATTTTTGGAAAAGTTGAGTATAGATCCATGACTCAAGAGAACTATGTTGAGGGGTGTTCTATGCAAAGACCACCTTTTCTAGAATCCAATGGGTTTTGCTTTTGGAAAACCCGGTTTGAGACCTATGTTAGGTCTAAAGATATTGACTTGTGGGAGATCATCCAAAATGGCAACTTTGTCTTCATGTTGGAAGACCCTGAAATAAAGTTGATGGTGGAAAAGCCATATTTGGAGTTGAAAGATGATGAGAAGAAGAAGCTTGGCAAGAATGATAAAGCCAAGATGACAATCTACAATGGCCTACCTCGAAGGGAGTTCGAAAGGGTTTACACTTGCAAGACCGCCAAGGAGATTTGGCACACACTCATCATTACCCATCAAGGCAACTCACAAGTCAAAGATTGCAAGATCGACTTACTCATCCAACAATATGAGAAGTTTTCGACTCGGATGAAGAAACCATTGACAATGGTTATACACGGTTCAATGCTATTATCACAAGCTTAACAGCTCTAGATCCTCGCCTTAGCAACAAGAACCATGTTAGAAATTTTCTTCGAGCTCTTCCGGTTAAGTGGAGGCCAAAAGTGACGGCCATTGAAAAAGCCAAGAACTTGGCGGAACTTCCACTTGATGAGCTAATCGGCAACCTCAAGGTGTATGAAATGATTCTTGAAAATGACAAGGTTGCCTCCAAAGACAAGAAGGAGAAGGTGAAGTCTTTGGCCCTCAAAGCTAAAGTTACTAAGAATCAAGCTATTGACGATAGCAATATTCAAGAAGAAAGTGGTGATGAAAGTGATGAAGATGATGAAGAGTTCAATCTAATGGCTAAGAAATTTAGAAAGTTCTTTAGAAGAGGAGGTAATTTTATGCGTTGGAAATCGGTTTGGTAACCGAGTGTAACACCCCCATTTTTCGATATGCGTAGCGGAATATAAGTTTGGGGTGCTACTTCATGGTTCACAGTCATGAGTATAGATAACGACTCAAAAAGAGACGTTTTTAAATAAAATTGTTATCATTCATTTATTTATCAGAGTACATAGGATAGGTCCCAGAGGGAAGTTTTGAAAACAGGTAATAAAATACATTATTCTTTGAATGATAACAAAATGAACACTATTTTTATAATAAGAAAGTCCACAGCCACTCCGTGCAAAGCCATGTCTTTTAGTCACCTGAGATAAACATGTTTAGAAAGACAACACAAAGGTTGAGTGAATCCATAGTGTTTTCAGTTATAATCAGTTTGAACACAAGCTATGTAAAAGAAATCAGTAATACTGCTGTGTAAAGTACATATATTGCATTAAGTCTTATGGCACGCCAAACATTAACAGGTTATCTTCATAGTTATAAGCTATGAGATATAAATTACCCCATAATTAAATGTAGGTAACCTTGCCCCCGAGTAGGAGATTGCCAGTCTCTTTATTTAACTCAAATAAAATGCATTTGATTACGTTACGGTAACACAAAGGGGCTGTCAAACCCAATAGATCTATCCATTATATTCGCGCTCACCCGCAGGTGATTAGAGGTCCATGATATAGGGGTCTTTTTTGCAAAAGCAAACTTATGCAATACAAATCAGGAAAGCATACAGAAAATACTTGTGTTCGGTTTGTAGCATGTATCTCCTCACATTTTTAGAAAAACATAGTAAAAAGTGGGACTATGAACTCACCTGGGTAGTCTGGATGGAAAACAAAGTTATACAAAGTTGATAAACGTCTCCGGCACACTACCTAGGTTGGTGTGTCAAGCTCTCAGTAATTACTTTGGAATATATAAGTTTTATTCTCCGTTTACGTTTATTAGGTTTTTAATTCCTAATAATAATAATAATAATAATATTAATTATATTAATTTAATAATAATAATATTAATAATATTAAATTCAAGTTTTATAAGTATATTTACATTTTAGACCCTAAAGTATCTAGGGTTGGCAACTTTTACCCTCAAAAATGACAACTTTTACCCCTGAACTTTAGTTAAATTACCCTTAAGTTTCGAAAATGATAGTTTACACCCCTAGGGTTTACTCGATCGCAAAACAAGTCCAAAATACAAAAGTTATTAGAGCTTTGGCAAAAATGGTCCTTGAGACTCCAAAAACTTTCACTCGACATCCTTGTATACAAAAACAATTTATTTCTCGTGTTTTACTTCGAGACTTTTTACGACTCCTTTACTAAAACGTTTTTAAGTGTTTTAAAAGTATTTTTGCAAAAGATTTTAGCCTGTTTTGAACTCATGATCACAGAAACATTTATTGAAAGCTGCGACTTTAGTTTCATTCGACTAAGAAAATCCCCAACTTGTCACGCCTAGTTTTCACTCGTTACTCAACAAAAATTAGAGATTCTTTTTCCTGTGTGTAGCCCTTTGAAAGAACTTTAACCATGTCAAAAACTAGAATTTTAAAGATACGTTTACTATGCGAATTTAGAGACGAAAGCAGCCGGTCTGCTGCTGGTCGACAGGAACAAAAAGAAAAGAAAAACTTGTTTTCTTGCAATCCGATTTTTATACCTAGTGTTTTTATGATATAAGTAGTTATTATAACATGTTTAAAGTGTTCTTAAACCATTTTTAATATCCTAGGTCTTTTAGAACTTCATTTCGAATTCGTTTTTGTTACACAACTCGGTTTGAACAAAAATGAGAAAAAATACGTTTTTACTAATTCTGGACTATGACCATTCTTAAGACATGTTCTACCTTATATTTAGACATAAAATGAACATAGAAAAGTAAGTAAAAAGGACTAGAGACATACCTTGCTATTTTTGTTCGACTAGGGCAAAATTTATGAAATATGGTTCGAACTAAGTCTCCACAGGCTCTAACTCCTTTCTACTGCTTTCTTAGACTTATTTGGACTTGGTTTAGTGATGTGGAATCAAGGTTAAGGCTGTGAATGACTATAAGGGTTGATTCGTATGGTGGTGATGGTGTTTTAGGGTTTTCTAGTGGGTGCTATTTATAGAAGGCGGATTAGGGTTTCTTGGGTGTTCTAGGGCTGTTATGGGAGTGAGTGAGATGATGTGGGTGGCTGTGGAGGCGCCACAAGGGAGGAGGGGAGTGTAGGGTGATGTGGAAGGCTACTTATCACACACATGTATTGTTTTCTAGAAGAGGGGAGTGTTGGAAGATTAGGGTTCATACATGTGGCTTACTTAGGGTTTAAGAACTCTAAGTATTAGTTAGTTCCTAGTTAGAACCGAACTAAATGATGTAATTAGGGGAGTTAGTGATCGAATGGTGCATAGGGAGGTTGTACTTAAGCTTTGTTGGCTTGTAAACTAGGGTTTAGGGTAGAATTAGGGTTGCTAGGTTTAGGGTTTAGTTAGAAATGAATTTTGAATCCATATGACCTAATTTAATACATATCGATTTCTAATTATATAGGAAAAATAAGTTTTGTGCTTTAGCAAGTTGTACTCTAGGCTTATTAGACTTGTACTAATGTTAGAAAAATAAGAAAAATACATTTTTAATTATTTCCTATTTTTCTATAATTTTTATGTAATTTTTATTAGACTTTAAATACAATTAATTAAGTTTGTATGATCTTGTGCATTAAAGGGTTGTACATTAAGTCTATGGAGTTGTACATATATTAAATAACTTATTAAGTTATTTTTAGAATTTATTGTGTAAAAATATTACATAATATGTCATTTAAATGATTATTTTTAAAGTCTTTATAAGGTTTTTATTTCTATTTAGATTTCATGCTTAAAGGACTTGTACCTTAACTTAAATTACTTGTACATAATATTTTTATAAAAATATTAACTAGGGTTTGTGAATAAAATAATAGTTTTTGAGAAATTAGGGTTTTATCGGAAGTTATAGTGTAATTAGGGTTTCTATGCTTTAGTGACTTGTACATTACCTAGGCTACTTGTACTTTAGTATTTCTAGGGTTTCGTTAACTACATTTGGTATTACAGTGGCTTAAAGTCTTATAGAAACTATATTGGGTGAAAATAGTGGTTACAGTATCCCCCCGTTGAAGGAATCTCGTCCCGAGATTCAGTCAGTGTTGGTCGGAGTGTTTGGGAAAAGGTGTGGGTATTTCGTCCGGATTTGATCTTCTCGTTCCCAGGTAAATTCTGGTCCTCTCTTAGAGTTCCATCTTACCTTGACGATAGGAACGCGACTTCGCTTGAGTTGTTTGACTTCTCTATCCATGATCTCCACAGGCTCTTCCACAAAATTAAGCTTGTCGTTGAGACGAAGCTCTTTCATAGGAATAACGAGTGTTTCATCGGATAGGCATTTCTTTAGGTTAGAGACGTGAAAGACGGGATGAACTTTACTAAGTTCTATAGGAAGTTCAAGACGATAGGCTACTGGACCGATTCTCTCTAGAATCTCGAATGGTCCAATATATCGGGGATTTAACTTTCCGCGTTTGCCGAATCTAACCATTCCCTTCCATGGTGATACTTTCAGCATTACTCCGTCTCCTACTTCAAACTCCATAGGTTTTCGTCTCACATCTGCATAACTCTTCTGCCTATCTCGGGCAGCTTGTAGATGTTGTCGGATTTGTACGATCTTATCGGTAGTCTCCTGAATTATCTTTGGTCCGATAAGTTGAGATTCTCCAACTTCTGCCCAACAGACGGGTGACCGACACTTTCTCCCATAAAGTGCTTCAAACGGGGCTGCTTTGATACTTGCATGATAACTATTGTTATATGAGAATTCTGCCAAAGGTAGATGTCTATCCCATCCTTTGCCAAAATCTATTACACAAGCTCTAAGCATATCTTCCAACGTTTGAATGGTTCTCTCACTCTGTCCGTCGGTTTGGGGATGATAAGCCGTACTCATATCTAAATTAGTACCCAAAGCATCCTGGAGTTTCTCCCATAATCTTGACGTGAAACGAGAATCACGATCAGAAATAATGGAAACCGGCACTCCATGCTGAGAGACTATCTCTTTTAGATATATCTTGGCTAAATCTTCTACTTCATCAGTTTCCTTGATTGGCAAAAAGCGAGCAGTCTTAGTAAGATGATCAACTATGACCCAAATGGTGTCATATCCGCTTGACGTTCTAGGTAATTTGGTGATAAAATCCATAGTTATCCTTTCCTATTTCCATTCAGGAATCTCAGGTCGCGTCAATAAACCAAATGGTTTTTTATGCTCAGCTTTAACTCGTGCATACGTCAAACATTTACTGACATACTCTGCAATGTCAGCTTTCATGTTTGGCCACCAGTAAAGCTTCTTGAGATCCTGGTACATCTTTTCAGATCCTGGGTGGATAGAATACTTGGACTTATGTGATTTGTGGATAATCACATTTCTTAAATCACCAAAGAATGGAATCCAACTTCGATTCTTAATACAACGAGTTCCATTAGGGCGAAGTTCAAACGCTTTGTCCATGCCCCTTAAATTCTCAGCTTGAACATTTTCTTCTTTTACTGCCTCAGTCTGCGGATTAAGAATTTGGGACGGAAGATCTGAGTTAATGGTCATGACTAAAGCCCTTACTCTAAGTGGCTTAATTCGTTCCTTCCTGCTCAAAGCATCTGCTACAACATTTGCTTTTCCAGGGTGATAACGAATCTCACAGTCATAATCACTTAACAACTCTAACCATCTTTGTTGTCTCATATTTAACTCCTTCTGGTCGAGAATGTGTTGTAGACTCTTGTGATATGTAAAGACAACACACTTTGTACCATACAAATAGTGTCTCCAGATTTTGAGTGCAAACACAACGGCTCCTAATTCTAAATCATGAGTCGTATAATTCTTCTCATGAGTCTTGAGTTGACGGGAGGCGTAAGCAATAACTTTGTTTCTCTGCATTAATACCGCACCTAGACCTTGATGAGACGCATCACAGTAAACAACGAAATCATCACTTCCTTCTGGTAAGGCTAAGATTGGTGCTTCACAAAGCTTTTGCTTTAACAGCTGGAAAGCTTTTTCTTGATCTTCTCCCCATACATACTTTTTATTCTTCTGTGTCAATTCTGTTAAAGACTTGGTAATCTTCGAAAATCCTTCAATGAATCTTCGATAATAACCAGCTAGTCCTAAGAATTGACGTATTTCAGTGGGGTTTGTCGGGATCGGCCAACTCTTAACTGCTTCTATTTTGGAAGGATCCACGTGAATACCATCCCGGTCTATCACGTGCCCAAGAAATTGTACTGTGTGAATCCAGAAATCACACTTAGAAAATTTCGCATACAATTGTTCTCTCTTGAGTAATTCCAAAATAATCCTTAAATGCTCTGCATGCTCTTTTTCATTTCGAGAATAGATAAGAATATCATCGATGAACACGATCACGAATTTTTCCAAATAAGGTTTACACACGCGATTCATGAGATCCATGAATACTGCTGGTGCGTTGGTTAACCCAAATGGCATCACCTGAAATTCGTAATGACCGTACCTCATTCAAAATGCTGTTTTAGGAATATCTTCTTCCTTAACACGCAATTGATGATATCCTGATCTCAAATCTATTTTCGAATAGACGCTTGATCCTTGCAATTGGTCGAACAAATCGTCGATCCTTGGTAATGGATATCGATTCTTAATCGTAAGTTTATTCAACTCTCGATAATCGATACACATCCTAAAAGATCCGTCCTTCTTTTTAACAAAGAGAACAGGGGTTCCCCAAGGTGAAGTACTAGGTCGAATAAATCTCTTGTCCAATAACTCTTGCAGTTGGTTGGACAGTTCTTGCATTTCCGACAGTGCTAGACGATAAGGTGCTCATGCTATTGGTACTACTCCTGGTACCAAGTCGATCTGAAACTCTACCTGTCGTACAGGTGGTAGTCCAGGTAATTCTTCAAGAAATACTTCTGGAAAATCTCGTACCACAGGTACATCTTCCAGCCGTTTTTCATTCGTTTCCTTCTCGGTAATATTCGCTAAAAACACTTGACATCCTCTATTGATGTATTTCAAGGTTTTTAGACAGGATATTAAACTTAGCTGAGTCTTACTCTGATTACCTCTGATAATCAAAGTTTCGCTTTCGAAAGGAATATGAACTACTTTTTCGTCGCACAGAATTCTAGCATGATATTTGGATAACCAATCCATGCCAATTATGACGTCGAAACTACCGAGTTCAATGGGCATAAGGTCGATGTCGAAAGATTAATTTAGTAAGGTTAGGGTGCAATTTCGGATTATAGAGTTTGTGCTCACTAATTTCCCATTAGCTAGCTTGATTTTGTACGTGTTACGTAAAGCGGTAGGAGGGATTTTAAGTAAAGTAGCAAACGTAAGAGATACGAAACTTCTATCAGCTCCAGTATCAAATAATACTTTAGCTAAATGCTGATTTAGAGGGAACGTACCGGTGACGATGTCGGGGTTTTCCTGAGTAACTCCAAGCACATAAACCCTTCCGCGATTAACGTTGTTTGAATTGTCGTTCGCCTTCGGGCACTGAGTCTTATAATGCCCTTTCTCTCTACACCCGTGACAGGTTATGATTACCGGCTGCAAATTTGCTCCAGTTACCCTACAATCCTTGGTCTGGTGTCCAATCTTTTGACACTTTGCGCATTTGACAGCACATGGACCATGATGGTGCAACGAGCATCGGTTGCAGAATGGCTTGGTTCCGACATAACCAGTTTTCTCAGCAGGTGGGTTGGCATTTATTCTGGCGGTCTCTTGTCGGCGGTTTTGTTGATGATGACGATTATTACGGTTTCGCTGATAGTTGCTTTGGTTGTTTCGGTTAAAGTTGGGCTTATTAGGATGGTGATTGGGGTAATGGGAAACTTTCCGATCATCAAACTTTCATTTGTTATCGAAATTCCCTTGGGTAGAACCACACTTAATCTCATGATCCATTAGCTGTTGAGCTATGTTAATCGCTTCCTCCAGCGACTAAGGTTTAGACGCAGTAACATTTCCTTCAATGCTACGGGGTAAACCCTCAATAAACTTCTCCAGCATCTTTTCTAGATCAGGCACTACAGATGGACATAGGAGAGCAAGCTCCTGAAATCTCCTATTGTAGGCCCTCAGATCTGTCCCTTTCACAACTAGCTGGTGATGTAAAATCCGAAAATTTAAAACATGCAAAAATTACCAAATTACCCCTGAAACTTTAAAAATTAATTAAAGCTTATTTAAAGTTCCAAATTAATCTCGAATCTCTCGAAATGAACTACAAATCAAGCGAGATAATTTTGAGGCAAGCTCCTAATATTTTTACAATGTACAAAAATGTATTATTACTCTTAAAAACACTTGGTCCGAATTTCTTATACATAATACATAATTATTATTATTTAAAAACCTTTTAAATACAAATTAAATTAAGGAAAAATTAGCTAAAAATGGTAAATAGATTTGGCCATTATGAACCGGTATTCTAGCCTATCCCTCCCCCATAAAACTCGGTCAATCACAACTATAACAAATCCCATGATTTCTTTCACCATTAAACCCTAATATAACAAAACCGACACACACAAAAATCCCACACACATCCATCCGATTTTTCTGAATCAAAGGGCCATTTTTCTGGAGTTCTTGGTGGTGCAAAGGAGGTGAGAAAAATTGCTACAAGTCCTGGGAGTCGCTAGTTTGGTCGTGGTGGAATTTTGTTTCGAAAATAGTTGTACCGAGCCAAAGAAAACCATAGCGTGTGATTCCTTCGTTTCATAAACTTTCTGGTATTTTTCTAATGCCTTATTAATCATATATAACGTGTAAAAATTTTTTAAATCAAACCATGCATCGTATTTTGATCGAATGAAAAATAATGAACTATTAAACCCTAAAATCGAAATCGGGATCTATAAAATAATAGCGATTTTTTTGGGCCTTGTTTATATTTTTCGTGGGTCTTATATGCATCATATAATCACATAAAAATGGTATCTTGAATTGTTGAAGTCGAATTCATGATTTTTGGATTTTTGTTATAATCGGGTTTTTTAGAAAATAAGTAGAAATCGTGGCAAAAATAATAACCGATCGAATTAGGGTTCTAAATGAATGAAATCTGGATATAAATGGTGTACTTCGATGATAGAATGATAACCTAAAGATTGGGAATTTTAGAATCGAATTTTGATATAATTTTGTATTTACCGATTTGATTTTATAATGTTAAGCGGGTGTTTTGTAATTATTAAAACTTGTGGGATATTTTTTTCATATTATATAGATCTAGGAGAATGTATAAAAAATATAACATGAGGTCTTATATGTAAATTTGGCGAGATACGAAATTATTTGTTAATATATGGGGCGAATTGTAATTTAAATAAAAAGAGGGACTAAAAATGTAATTTCTGGAAATTTGAAGAGTCTCGGTGTAAATAATATTATGAAGGGTGAAATGTATAATTTTGAGTATTTAAGGGCGTAATATGTAATTATGGATAAATTATTATGAATCGATTTACATTATTTAGAAAGTACAAGGACTAGTTATGTAAATTACCGAAAGATGAAGGGGCTGTTGTAACATGATTAAAATGAAGGTTATTTTCTGTAAATTGATGAAATAAAAGGGCTTGATGAGTAATGTAAACATGATAAGTGTTAAAGTGTAAATTACATAATTATAAGGTTTAATTTGTAAAATAATTAACTAAAAGGGTGTAACTTGTAAATATTTGAAACTTGAAGGCAAAACGTGAAATTCTGGAAAATTAAGTATTTGAATGGTAAATTATAATATTTCTATTTTAACCTTGAACTTTGGCAAATTTACATTTATAACCCTGAACTATGAAAGCTTGTCATAATTAACCCTGAACTTGTATAACTTGTCAAATGATCATGACTTCCATAATAAGCCTACATTAATGACTTAACTTGAATTATATCACTTGAATCTTGCTAAGTATGGAAACTTACAAAATCTGGAAACCTGTTAAGAATTGAAACCTGCTAAAAATATAAAGTCACTTATAATGAGAAGATAACTTAAACCCCTTTCGTATTTCTGTCTTCTACTCCTTAGGTTCGAGGAGGGAGTGATTTGATTTCCTATCAGTCTTTTCTATTTTGTGTGCTTGCATTGGAATAAGGTACGGATATTCTGCCCTTTTCAGTAAGGGGCCTTCGTTCTCTTGATTTATTAGATTCGTTTAAGATTTCCCGAACCATTGCTATATATCCCTTGTATTGTGAACCTTGATCTGTGTACTTACTCTTGGACCCTTGTTTGAACCCTTGCCTTGATCTTTGTTTTATACCTTGTTCTGAACCTTGCCATGAACCTTGATATGAACCCTGCCATAAAACCTTGACTTGAACCTTGATATTTTTGATATTATAACTGGACGAGAAAATCTTTTTAATTAATTATGAAAATGTTTCAAGAAACTATTTCGAAGACTATCTTTATAGAAACCTTTTGAAAAGACCTTCTTTATGAAAACCGTTTAAAAAAAAAACATTTTATGGAGACCAGTATTTAAGGTTATTTTGACACCTAGAAAATGGACTTTTAATAGTAAACTGTAAAGTGAACTTTATTATGAACCTTTGAACCTCCTGATAGTGATCTCCTGATATTGACCTCCTGATATTGAACCTTCTGATATGAACCCTCTGATTTGAACCTTTACTTAAACCTTTGTCTTGATCTCCTGTCTTGAACCCTGATATGAAACTTGATTCTGAACAACCTGATACTTGATACTTGATACCTGATACTTGATACCTGATACCTGATACTTGACACCTGATACTTGATATTTGACACCTGACACTTGACACTTGATACTTGACCTTGACCCACAGTTTGATATTACGAGCCACCCACCAGGCATGAGGTGTTCATGTCCTTGTCATTGATGCACCGATGACTTGACTCTAGGGTAGGAGAGAGATGTCCTATCCCGTCCCTGACTTGATTATATGGTGTGTATTGGTAGACTCTGGCCACCTGGGGCATATGGATGCATCCTAGACTTGTCTCTGTTTCCTGTATATGATATATGACTTGTTATCTCTGGTGACTGATGGTGTGTGCGATGCACGTCTTTCACAACCCCTGGGAGCTCATGACTCCAACCCTGAGAGGTAACCCCTCACCCTGTACTTGGTACCGAGGTCTCCCCTCCGTACACCCTGATTACTGGACTTGATATGATTTCTTATTTCTGGGCTCGTAGTGGATTTCTGTTACCCTTACACTTACCCGTATTACTTTCCTTAACTTTGACATATTTACATGACCTTGATATCACTTATCTTTCATTATTGTTACATTATACTTGTACCTTGACTCTGACCGGTTCGTATTTGTCTTCCTGTTCTTTATTCTATATTATTGCTTTGTTTTTGTTATATCTGTTCACTGAGCTCTCGTAGCTCAGCCGCATTTCTTTTCCTACGGCAGGTACATTTAAGCTAGGAGCTGGGTTTTAGCTTGGGATGAGAGCAACTTGTGTGAAGTTTAGACCTTGTCATTCTAGTGTGACCATTTGGATATTATTTCTGTTATGCCATTGTTTGGGCATTTTGGATTCTGTTTCGTACTTCATTAGTCTTGTTGACTTATTTTCCTTTGGATTTTTATATTAAGACTTCCGCTACTTTAATTCTTGAATGCTTGTATCTGATATGAAACCATGTACTTGTGACGCCTTTGCCCTTGCCGGGTTGGGGTGTTACAATTTATGGTATCAGAGACAGGTTTCATAAACCCTTAGAGCTTAGGCTTGACCTGTGAGGATTGGGTAGACATTAGGTTTCCGCACGCGCACTCTCTTTTCCTGTTATGCTCTGTCATCTTTCCTTGATTCTGCTATGTCATATTTTCCTGTTCTGCTTTGTCATTCTTCATATTCTGTTCTGTCATATTTTCTTGATCGACGGCTTAATTCGGAGTTTGCGGATCCGTCAACATGTTGCGATGCAGCTCGCAACATCGAGATTTTCATGAAGGCGTTGGTTACTAACGAGACCGTGATGGCGACAAGGTGCAGCAACAGATTCAGAGTCAGGACGTCAAGGAGTATTCGGGCAAGAGCTACGACCAGAAGAAATCAGATTCGAGGGGCCGAGATTCGAGGTCAGTTTCTAAGTAGGATGGTGATCGTCAGGAGCGCAGCGTCAACCAAACGGCAGCGGAGAGATCATTCTTCTAGAGGCTATCAGCAAGATCGGGCTACTGGATCAAACTCGCAGAGGAGATAATCTGAGTACTCTACTTCCCAACCTGTTTGTGGTTCTTGTGGGAAAAACCATACGGGAGCTTGTCGTATAACGTCTGGTGCTTGTTTCCGATGTGGTTCTTCTGAGCATCAAGTGAGAAATTGTCCTAAGCAGTCTACGTCAGCACGTGAGAAATTCCTTGATCCTCTTTCCCCTGTTCCTCATACCGGTCGTGTCTTTATGCTTTCTGGTGACAGGACTGATCGCGCGTCTGGTATGTCTTTGTTCTGTTTTCCATCCTGTTTCATTTCTGATTCCTTGCAAATTTCAAGGACGAAATTTTTTTTAAGAGGGGAAGAGTTGTAAAACCCGAAAATTTAAAACATGCAAAAATTACCAAATTACCCCAGAAACTTTAAAAATTAATTAAAGCTTATTTAAAGTTCCAAATTAATCCCGAATCTCTGGAAACGAACTACAAATCAAGCGAGATAATTTTGAGGCAAGCTCCTAATATTTTTACAATGTACAAAAATGTATTATTACTCTTAAAAACACTTGGGCCGAATTTCTTATACATAATACATAATTATTATTATTTAAAAACCTTTTAAATACAAATTAAATTAAGGAAAAATTAGCTAAAAATGGTAAATAGATTTTGGCCATTATGAACCAGTATTCTAGCCTATCCCTCCCCCATAAAACTCGGTCAATCACAACTATAACAAATCCCATGATTTCTTTCACCATTAAACCCTAATATAACAAAACCGACACACACAAAAATCCCACACACATCCATCCGATTTTTCTGAATCAAAGGGCCATTTTTCTGGAGTTCTTGGTGGTGCATAGGAGGTGAGAAAAATTGCTACAAGTCCTGGGAGTCGCTAGTTTGGTCGTGGTGGAATTTTGTTTCGAAAATAGTTGTACCGAGCCAAAGAAAACCATAGCGTGTGATTCCTTCGTTTCATAAACTTTCTGGTATTTTTCTAATGCCTTACTAATCATATATAACGTGTAAAAATTTTGAAATCAAACCATGCATCGCATTTTGATCGAATGAAAAATAATGAACTATTAAACCCTAAAATTGAAATTGGGATCTATAAAATAATAGCGATTTTTCTGGGCCTTGTTTATATTTTTCGTGGGTCTTATATGCATCATATAATCACAGAAAAATAGTATCTTGAGTTTTTGAAGTCGAATTCATGATTTTTGGATTTTTGTTATAATCGGGTCTTTTAGAAAATAAGTAGAAATTATGGCAAAAATAATAACCGATCGAATTAGGGTTCTAAATGAATGAAATCTGGATATAAATGGTGTACTTCGATGATAGAATGATAACCTAAAGATTGGGAATTTTAGAATCGAATTTTGATATAATTTTGTATTTACCGATTTGATTTTATAATGTTAAGGGGGTGTTTTGTAATTATTAAAACTTGTGGGATATTTTTGTCATATTATATAGATCTGGGAGAATGTATTAAAAATATAACATGAGGTCTTATATGTAAATTTGGCGAGATACAAAATTATTTGTTAATATATGGGGCGAATTGTAATTTAAATAAAAAGAGGGACTAAAAGTGTAATTTCTAGAAATTTGAAGAGTCTCGGTGTAAATAATATTATGAAGGGTGAAATGTGTAATTTTGAGTATTTAAGGGTGATGCGTGGGTTTTGCAACCTTACAACAGGTTTTACCTCTCGAGGGATCTCAAGAGGCTTACAACCCCACCAGGCAGTGTACCTGACCGATGTAGTATAGTGTAGTGGTAAGTACGGGGGATTGATCGTTCTCCACAGGGAATAGTGTTCGTTAGGTTTGAAAAACTACTCTAATTAGGTCTAAGGGTCGAGGAAGATTCTTTTTATGTTTTTATAGTTTTTTATGAAAGCAAGTAAAATCTCGGGTTTGAAGGAGTGGGCGGAATTAGTTGCTAGTCAACTAACCCAAATTTCTACAAATGCAATAAAATAAAATAACAAAAATGAAAAGTGGTGAGAAACTTATGTGTAGAGAAATGTGTTTACTTAGATTTCCTTACTCCCTAACTATCTTTTACCGGTTAATTAGTGTGTATTAGTCGCGTGGATGACGGGTGTATTCCTTAATACCATTCGTGGGGTGGCGTACTTACTTCCCCAAACTCTACAAGCTCCTACTTCACTCCTATGTCGAGCCGGCTAGGAAGCTCCTAACATGGGATCACTAGAATTCGCTTGTGCATTAAATACAACCATAAAAACCTTTAGTACGCGTTTGGTTCATGTTTCTTAAGACGTTCAAGCAAGTTACCGAATAGGAAGTTAGCCAGTTTTCTTAAGCCTAACATAGATAAACAATCATCCAATACAACTAACAACACACTAACAACCAATAATCAATAGCTAGGTTTCATTAGATCTAAGCAAACACGAGATAAATTAGCCTAACATGTTAAACAAAAGACAAGCATAAGATAGAATCAAACAACACATAGACATATTGAATGATTAATTGATAACTTATCTTTCAATGAAACATGGAAGATCTCAAGGCAAGAAGCCCTGAAAAAGGAGCTAAAATCGTCCTAGGGTTTTATCCCAAAATTCCACACACTAAGCTCTCCTTAATGACAAAAAATTAGAAAACTATATATAGACTTTTGCATCTGACGGCGTCACCTTATGGATTGTGACGCCGTCACCTCGCCGCTTTTAGGGTTCTCGGATGACCATCTTGACGCCCCTCCCTCTTTAATTCTCCAAAATCCGTTCTGGCCTATCAAGGCTTGACGCCCTCACCTCTTGAACGTGACGCCGTCCCCTTATGAATTAAGCCGTGACGCCCTTGATTTAGTTAAAGCGTGACGCCGTCAGAATTCTCATGCTAACTCACTGGCCCGTCATGAGTAAATTTCACATCCCACTTTTCTTGCCAAGGCATGACGCCGTCTGGAGTTAATGTTGACGCCGTCAAAGGTAAATTTCAGCCGATTCTTGAGACTTTGCCGTTTTCTTCACTTTAATGCTCCAAAAACGTCCAAAATGCCTCCTTTTCCAGATTTCTCCTCAAAAGTACCTAAAATGACAAAAGGAACGATTTAGGGCGATATTTGATCAAATAAATACGATTTCGGGCTTAAATGACCCCTTAAAAGCGGTACACTTTTCGCCTCATCAAATACCCTTACACTTGAGATTTGCTTGTCCTCAAGCAAATGCGCTTTTATTCTAATCAAAATACAAGTTAGGGGTCATTTAATGCTAACATAAAAGTAATTACAACAAATAATCGTTCCACTTCAATCATAATAAGCACGGAGATTACATACTAGCACCTCACAAGTAGTGTTTAGATACTCACATCTCTCAAGTGTCATCAAAATAAATCTCATAAATGAAAACGGAAAATATCTCTCACTACCTGTCATAGCAAATAGATTACCATAGGCTTGGGAAAGGATCGAAAACCTCCTCCACTAGGCGTAAGCACCTAAGATAAACTATCAAAGAGGGCTTTTAAATGGGTTATAATGTTAGGTGTAGGGAAAAGGAAAACACGGTTTTGTTGGATAAAGGATGTTTTACTGGTGGCGAGTTAAAGATCTTGATCAATTACATGTACTATACAATGTTGCTAAGCCAAGACTAGACTCGATCTTATGCTAGAAACGAAATAACAAAATAACAAAAACATAAAACAAACATAAAATAAAACGGGATGGTAGTCCGTATGTTTTTTCTATTTTTCTCATTTTTTTGTATTTTTCTTGATTTTTCGATTTTTTTTTTTTTTTTTTTTTTTTTTTTTTTTTTTTTTTTTTTTTTTTTTTTTTTGCATACACTTTTACTCTACCATCCAAAATAATACATCAAAGGGGCGTTGCATCCCCCTTACACTTGAACTTTTACATAACTTTACAAATACTAATCTAATGACTCGAATTAAGATAATTGAAAAACTTGGGGTACTTTTAAAATATTTAGCACATATGGGGGTAATAAATGATGTTCTTCCCCATTACTCCATTACATTAGTACTTTACCCATGAGTCCCAATCGTCCCAAAACAATATGTACAAGGATATGACTCGACTTAGCAACCATGTAATCAACTAGATAATTAACTTGGGTTTAAAACAATGTTGTCACAATAATGCACTAGAAATGAGTGCATACAAGGTAGGCTAAGGCGATTTGGGTGTACATTTTAGTGGGGTGTAACAAATTCTTCCTTTAAGTAAGATGCTTAAAGGTCGAAACGAAAAGATAGGCTCTGAGGGGTGTACTAGGGGTATCGTGTACTAAAAATGAGTACAACGCAAAGGGTGTGGGAGAATTACTTGACCAATGTAGCCAATGTAATTATAACAAAAACACAGGTGTAAAACAATGGGTTAATCCTAATGCCTCTTATCATGTAGTAAATCTAACTACACGAATGTAGTCTCACTTGTGGCCTCGGAATGGTCCTAACGCAAGTTCTAGAATCTAAGTGCTACCGGTACACACATCATAGCATAAATGCTTTTCCTACCAATTCTAGGGGCGAACCTCACATATTTGGGGGTGGAAAAATTTTTTAGTGGTACGGTTTTTTTGTGCTAGTCATATAACTCCTATCCATGAGACGCTCATTAAGATCAAAGTTTCACTCCTATATGTTGTAAAAAATTTTAAATTTGGCACTAAAATTGCCCTAACAGGTATTTATCTCAGTTTTATTACACATCTACTATTAAACAAACAAAAATCAAGCGTAATAGTATTCTCTAAAATCGTACTTTTACCCTCCCCTTACACTTAAGATGAACATTGTCCCCAATGTTCAAATAATAAGATGTAAAAGAAAAAAATAAAAGAATGAAATCAAATACTCCCCTGATTCGCTCGGTGGATAGTGAAATTACACGGTTAAATCTTCCTCCAAGGTAATGTAGAAGCTCCATGACTAATGCATCGCCATAAGCTTGATTCCATAAACATCTCCTTGTCCAAAATAACCTGTTGAACCTGAGAAAACAAACACGAAAACCTGCATAACATCGGCGGGAAAAAATCTATATATAAGGATATAATGCTTGTGGAATGATAATTTTGCAGATTCCTGGAGATTATAAGTTGGAGATTTAAATAAAAACTTTTCTAAAAACAAAACTTTCAAAAATTTCTGGAAATTAAATCTGACGCCGTCAGGTTATAAACCCTGACGCCGTCACAAATGACCTGACAAAAATTTTCATTTTAAGTTTCCGGAAAATTTCTGGAAAAACCTTTACCTTACTTCCTGGAAATCCTGCAAAACATCATTATGACTCGATACAAGCATTTGACTCAAACAAATACTAATATGTATGCTAATTTATTACTATTACGATTCATGTTAATTTGTGTTCTAATAAACCGATTTGGATTTCCCTTACACTTATCATTTGCAAAATACCTTTATATGTAGTTAAGACGAAGTTAAAAACAACATAAAGCATTTTCACAAATTACTTTTGAACATGAATCAATACTAATAAAAATTAAACACACATACGGAAACAAATAAAATCAAACAAACAAATAAATAAACACACAAAGCAAATAAAACAAATAAAGCTTGGGTTGCCTCCCAAGAAGCGCTTTTCTTTATTAACGAGTCTTGTAGCTAGACTCAAAGTCACGTACATTACGTGATTCCATCATCGGTTACGGTTCCTAGGCCATTCTCCTTCCCGGTTTTATATTCCGGTCCTAATTTCAAACAATTCTTGTAGAAACCGAATATCCTTTCCATAACATAGTCTACTCCTTTACTTCTATCCTCATCATTCCTATAGTAGACCGCTTGCTTGAGCTCCTTCTCAACATTTGACAAGTGTTGGAATTGTTCTATCTTGTATGGCATTTGGTAGCTTACTTCATCGGTCTCATCCTTAAATCTAACTATCCCTAAGGAGGGTTCATAAGTCATTCTAGAGACCTCAACAAATGGTTTTCCAAAAACCACTTGAGTCAAGGATGCATCGACTATTGGGCGGATATCTTCTACAATTACAAAGTCGGTGACATAGGTGAAGTTTCCTACATAAACCGGTAATCCCTTAACTCTTCCCGTGAAGTTACTCATCCAACCCTTGTCAGGGAACATCCTATACCCAAGTTGATTCTTCATTATCAAGTTGTAGTGGGCTCTAGTCATGATGTTTATGGGTGATCTAAGGTCGATGTAAGCTTTCCACACATGTAGATGTCCGATGTTGCATGGTATGTTGAGATTAGAAGGGTCGCCTATTTCAATGATTGGTCTACCTAGGAAGTATGGTGTTTCGGGGTCATCGAATAAGTCCTTATGATATGCGCGCTCTTCCTTAGTGGGTAGCCTATTGAAGTAGTCCTCATCATTATCTACTTCCTCTACTTCACTTTTCCTACCTTCCTTATCAACCTCGACTTTCTTATCCTCATCCTTAGGTTCACTATTATCCTCATTCCTATCAATTGGTTTAATAGTGACAATGTTGACAAAGTGGACGTGTTTGGATGAAGAGGGGTCTTTTATTCGGGGTCCGCTGTTTGTGTTCCTAGCGTCCTTATGTGGAGGTGATAGTACTTGGTTATTGAGGGCTTTCAACAAATTGTCGATTTTGTTGGTCATCTCTGTTTGTTGTTGATTGAATTCGGATTCGAATCTAGCTATCCGAGCTTCTTGAGATGCCATAAATTGAGACATCAATCCTTCAAAGTTATTGGTACTACCATTGCCGGAAGGATTGTTGTTGAAAGTACGGTTCGAGTTGGAACCGCTTGATTGGAAACGATTAGGTGGGTTGGAAGAATTGGTTTGTTGCGAGTTTTGGTTTTGTTTCCACCTAAAGTTCGGGTGATTTTTCCATGAGGGGTTGTATGAATCACCATAATGGTTTGGCTCGGGTTTGAAAGTGTACCACTTGTCTCCCGCTCCGTCGGTATGCGAGGATGCGTAGTCCACAAAAGCTTGTTCGGGGAGTTCCATGCAATCACGAGTGTCGTGGGGACCACTACATAATTCACATGAAGAAGTGATTTTGTTCACTTGGCTTGAAGGTTTAGGAGCCTCGTAGGATTTCATGAGAAACTTGACTTGGTCTTCAAGTTCTATGATCCTACGGTCAGAAGTGCTTGAATTGTTAGAAGGCAAAGATATTGCCTTGACCGTTTTATTCAAATCACGGGGATCACTCCAACTTTCGTTGTCATAAAGAGCAAGATCCTCTAGGAGAGCCCATGATTGTTCCGCACTTAGATCACGTAGCTTGCCACCGGCCGATTGGTCAATGGTTTGCCTTGTGGGGAGATTGATATGGTCATAGAAGATTTGGACTTGGAGCCAAAGTTCTATGCCATGGTGAGGGACTTTTTGGAGTAAGTCCTTGAATCGAGTCCATGCCTCGTAGAGAGTTTCGCCTTGACGTTGTTGGAACATCAAGATATCATTCCTTAGCTTGGTAGTTCTTCCCGGTGGGAAAAACTGAGCAAGGAAACGAATAGTGAGATCATCCCAAGAGGTAATGGATCCTGCGGGTTGACGTTCTAGCCACTGACTAGCTTGGTCCCGCAAAGAGAATTGGAAGAGACGCAATCGGGTCGTCTCTCGAGTGGCAACATCAAGGTCTATAGAATCAACGATTTTAAGAAAGTCCTTGAGATGTTGATTAGGATCTTCAGAACGAAGTCCATGGAATGCGCATCCGCTTTGCACCAACCGGATGGTGTCGGATCGCAAGGGTGTGATATTGGCTCCTTGAGTGAGCTCAATGGTGTTTCGATAGCCATGGTGGCTAGGACGGGAATACTCTCCTAAAGTACGAGCTCTAGGAGGTGGTGGTGGTTGTTGTGGTGGTGGGTTGTGTGGGTTAAGGATATTACCATCTTCCATGATGTCGGATGGTATGGTTACGAACAAAGACACGAAGAAAATAGATAGACTAAAGAAAACCTAGAAAAATAAAATAAAAATCTCACTAGAAAGGAATCTAGTGAGTAGACCTAATAGAAATAAAAATTCAACCTAAACAATAACTATTCCCCGGCAGCGGCGCCAAAAACTTGATGCGTGGGTTTTGCAACCTTACAACAGGTTTTACCTCTCGAGGGATCTCAAGAGGCTTACAACCCCACCAGGCAGTGTACCTGACCGATGTAGTATAGTGTAGTGGTAAGTACGGGGGATTGATCGTTCTCCACAGGGAATAGTGTTCGTTAGGTGTGAAAGGCTACTCTAATTAGGTCTAAGGGTCGAGGAAGATTCTTTTTATGTTTTTATAGTTTTTTATGAAAGCAAGTAAAATCTCGGGTTTGAAGGAGTGGGCGGAATTAGTTGCTAGTCAACTAACCCAAATTTCTACAAATGCAATAAAATAAAATAACAAAAATGAAAAGTGGTGAGAAACTTATGTGTAGAGAAATGTGTTTACTTAGATTTCCTTACTCCCTAACTATCTTTTACCGGTTAATTAGTGTGTATTAGTCGCGTGGATGACGGGTGTATTCCTTAATACCATTCGTGGGGTGGCGTACTTACTTCCCCAAACTCTACAAGCTCCTACTTCACTCCTATGTCGAGCCGGCTAGGAAGCTCCTAACATGGGATCACTAGAATTCGCTTGTGCATTAAATACAACCATAAAAACCTTTAGTACGCGTTTGGTTCATGTTTCTTAAGACGTTCAAGCAAGTTACCGAATAGGAAGTTAGCCAGTTTTCTTAAGCCTAACATAGATAAACAATCATCCAATACAACTAACAACACACTAACAACCAATAATCAATAGCTAGGTTTCATTAGATCTAAGCAAACACGAGATAATTTAGCCTAACATGTTAAACAAAAGACAAGCATAAGATAGAATCAAACAACACATAGACATATTGAATGATTAATTGATAACTTATCTTTCAATGAAACATGGAAGATCTCAAGGCAAGAAGCCCTGAAAAAGGAGCTAAAATCGTCCTAGGGTTTTATCCCAAAATTCCACACACTAAGCTCTCCTTAATGACAAAAAATTAGAAAACTATATATAGACTTTTGCATCTGACGGCGTCACCTTATGGATTGTGACGCCGTCACCTCGCCGCTTTTAGGGTTCTCGGATGACCATCTTGACGCCGTCCCTCTTTAATTCTCCAAAATCCGTTCTGGCCTATCAAGGCTTGACGCCCTCACCTCTTGAACGTGACGCCGTCCCCTTATGAATTAAGCCGTGACGCCCTTGATTTAGTTAAAGCGTGACGCCGTCAGAATTCTCATGCTAACTCACTGGCCCGTCATGAGTAAATTTCACATCCCACTTTTCTTGCCAAGGCATGACGCCGTCTGGAGTTAATGTTGACGCCGTCAAAGGTAAATTTCAGCCGATTCTTGAGACTTTGCCGTTTTCTTCACTTTTATGCTCCAAAAACGTCCAAAATGCCTCCTTTTCCAGATTTCTCCTCAAAAGTACCTAAAATGACAAAAGGAACGATTTAGGGCGATATTTGATCAAATAAATACGATTTCGGGCTTAAATGACCCCTTAAAAGCGGTACACTTTTCGCCTCATCAAAGGGCTTAATATGTAATTATGGATAAATTATTATGAATCGATTTACATTATTTAGAAAGTACAAGGACTAGTTATGTAAATTACCGAAAGATGAAGGGGCTGTTGTAACATGATTAAAATGAAGGTTATTTTCTGTAAATTGATGAAATAAAAGGGCTTGATGAGTAATGTAAAATGATAAGTGTTAAAGTGTAAATTACATAATTATAAGGTTTAATTTGTAAAATAATTAACTAAAAGGGTGTAACTTGTAAATATTTGAAACTTGAAGGCATAACGTGAAATTCTAGAAAATTAAGTATTTGAATGGTAAATTATAATATTTCTATATTAACCTTGAACTTTGGCAAATTTACATTTATAACCCTGAACTATGAAAGCTTGTCATAATTAACCCTGAACTTGTATAACTTGTCAAATGATCATGACTTCCATAATAAGCCTACATTAATGACTTAACTTGAATTATATCACTTGAATCTTGCTAAGTATGGAAACTTACAAAATCTGGAAACCTGTTAAGAATAGAAACCTGCTAAAAATATAAAGTCACTTATAATGAGAAGATAACTTAAACCCCTTTCGTATTTCTGTCTTCTACTCCTTAGGTTCGAGGAGGGAGTGATTTGATTTCCTGTCAGTCTTTTCTATTTTGTGTGCTTGCATTGGAATAAGGTACGGATATTCTGCCCTTTTCAGTAAGGGGCCTTCGTTCTCTTGATTTATTAGATTCGTTTAAGATTTCCCGAACCACTGCTATGTATCCCTTGGATTGTGAACCTTGATCTGTGTACTTACTCTTGGACCCTTGTTTGAACCCTTGCCTTGATCTTTGTTTTATACCTTGTTCTGAACCTTGCCATGAACCTTGATATGAACCCTGCCATAAAACCTTGACTTGAACCTTGATATTTTTGATATTATAACTGGACGAGAAAATCTTTTTAATTAATTATGAAAATGTTTCAAGAAACTATTTCGAAGACTATCTTTATAGAAACCTTTTGAAAAGACCTTCTTTATGAAAACCGTTTAAAAAAAATCATTTTATGGAGACGAGTATTTAAGGTTATTTTGACACCTAGAAAATGGACTTTTAATAGTAAACTTTTAAAGTGAACTTTATTATGAACCTTTGAACCTCCTGATAGTGATCTCCTGATATTGACCTCCTGATATTGAACCTTCTGATATGAACCCTCTGATTTGAACCTTTACTTAAACCTTTGTCTTGATCTCCTGTCTTGAACCCTGATATGAAACTTGATTCTGAACAACCTGATACTTGATACTTGATACCTGATACTTGATACCTGATACCTGATACTTGACACCTGATACTTGATATTTGACACCTGACACTTGACACTTGATACTTGACCTTGACCCACAGTTTGATATTACGAGCCACCCACCAGGCATGAGGTGTTCATGTCCTTGTCATTGATGCACCGATGACTTGACTCTAAGGTAGGAGAGAGATGTCCTATCCCGTCCCTGACTTGATTATATGGTGTGTATTGGTAGACTCTGGCCACCTGGGGCGTATGGATGCATCCTAGACTTGTCTCTGTTTCCTGTATATGATATATGACTTGTTATCTCTGGTGACTGATGGTGTGTGCGATGCACGTCTTTCACAACCCCTGGGAGCTCATGACTCCAACCCTGAGAGGTAACCCCTCACCCTGTACTTGGTACCAAGGTCTCCCCTCCGTACACCCTGATTACTGGACTTGATATGATTTCTGATTTCTGAGCTCGTATTGGATTTCTGTTACCCTTACACTTACCCGTATTACTTTCCTAAACTTTGACATATTTACATGACCTTGATATCACTTATCTTTCATTACTGTTACATTATACTTGTACCTTGACTCTGACCGGTTCGTATTTGTCTTGCTGTTCTTTATTCTATATTATTGCTTTGTTTTTGTTATATCTGTTCACTGAGCTCTCGTAGGTCAGCCGCATTTCTTTTCCTGCGGCAGGTACATTTAAGGTAGGAGTTGGGTTTTAGCTTGGGATGAGAGCAACTTATGTGAAGTTTAGACCTTGTCATTCTAGTGTGACCATTTGGATATTATTTCTGTTATGCCATTGTTTGGGCATTTTGGATTCTGTTTCATAGTTCATTAGTCTTGTTGACTTATTTTCCTTTGGATTTTTATATTAATACTTCTGCTACTTTAATTCTTGAATGCTTGTATCTGATATGAAACCATGTACTTGTGACGCCTTTGCCCTTGCCGGGTTGGGGTGTTACAGGTGAAACTCATCTTCCAGCTTCTTAATCTCAGTTCGTGGACAGTACTTTTTCAACATCTTCTTCTTAAGATCATCTCAAGTGATCTGATGAGCTGCTTCTACTCCCATGGTCTGGGTAATAGAGGTCCACCAAGACAAGGCATCTTCCAAGAAATTCCCTGTTGCAAAGGTAACCTTGCAGTCATCAATGCATCCGCACCTCATAAAGACTACTTCAGTACGCCCAAACCAACAAGCTAACTCTATTGTTCCTTCAGTTCCTCTAAAGAAAGTTGGTTTGCAGTTTATGAAGTCTTTATAAGTACACTTGCGATTGGCTGCCATTTCTCCTTCTCCATTTTGTCGGCTGGTACTTCCGGATCTGGCCAACATTGCGGCTTGATTCTCCAAAGCTACGGCTACTCTGTCTTCAATGAGCTGTCGAATGGCGGCTTGGGACATGACGGGGTCTGGGGAATTACGAGGCATTTTCTATGATGAACTCAAATAAGTACATTTTATTACTATCATTTATCCTATTTATTTGACTTGTTTTATTATATTATCTGTGAGAATTGATACGTTAATGTTTACTTTTGTAATTCTCAGGTAAAAACAAGTATTATGTGAAACTTGGCGATTTTGGACTAATTATGGAGTAAAACAAGCAAGAAGTTAAGAGTCTACTGAAATGTACAAGATCAAGACATTCTGCTCCAGATACGCCGCATCTTACTTATTACATACGGCGCATCACTATCAAGATTTCACAAGATACGATCCAAGACAGCAAGGACATGCGCCGCATCTGAGAATGGAGTTACGCCGCATCTTCTGGCGGTGTACGAATATTCCTGAATATATTAATCTTGGACCCCACGCGAAGTTAAGTCAATGCGCTGTATCTACTTATTAGATGCGCCGCATCTTACCCTTAGACAAAAACTATAAATACCCCAAGACCAGATGAATTTCGAGGGCATATAATATATACAAAGGACGAAACAGAAGAAACCGTAGGACGAATTCAGTCGAAGTAGCAGCACAAGACACACCTTGAACGAAGATACAAGAGCTGTAAGAAGGTCCTGCATGTATTTAATTCATTAAGTAGTTTTGTTTTATTTTGTTAGTGATGAAGCGAAAAGTGTACCGCTTTTAAGGGGTCATTTAAGCCCTAAATCGTATTTATTTGATCAAATATTGCCCTAAATCGTTCCTTTTGTCATTTTAGGTACTTTTGAGAAGAAATCTGGAAAAGGAGGCATTTTGGACGTTTTTGGAGCATAAAAGTGAAGAAAACGACCAAGTCTCAAAATTGTGCTGGAAATTACCTTTGACGGCGTCAGGATTATCCCTGGACGGCGTCATGGCTTGGCAAGAAAAGGTGGATGCGAAAATTACTCATGATAAGCCAGGGAAATTTGCATGGGAATTCTGACGGCGTCACCCTTTAATCTGATCAAGGTCGTCACGGCTTAATTTAAAGAGGGACGGCGTCACGACTAAATCTGACGGCGTCAAGCCTTGATAAGCCAGAACGGATTTTGGAGAGCTAAAGAGGGACGGCGTCAAGAAGGTCATCCGGTAACCCTAAAAGCGGCGAGGTGACGGCGTCACACTCCATAGCGTGACGCCGTCAGATCTGAAAGTCTATATATAGTTTTGCAATTTTTTGTCATTGGGGTGGAACTTATTGAGGAACTTTGTGTGTGAAAACCCTAAGACGAATTTGGCAGCTTTTTCAAGGCTTTTTGCCTTGAGATCTTCCATGTTACTTTGAAGATAAGTTATCAATTAATCATTCAATATGTCTATGTGTTGTTTGATTCTATCTTGTTCTTGTCTTTTGTTTAACATGCTAGGCTAGATTTATCTTGTGTTCGCTTAGATCTAATGAAACCTAGCTATTGATTATTGGTTATTAGTGTGTTGTTAGTTGTATTGGATGATTGTTCATCTATGTTAGGCTTAAGAAAACTGGCTAACTTCCTATTCGGTAACTTGCTTGAACGTCTTAAGAAACATGAACCAATGCGTACTAAAGGTTTTTATGGTTGTATTTAATGCACAAGCGAATTCTAGTGATCCCATGTTAGGAGCTTCCTAGCCGGCTCGACATAGGAGTGAAGTAGGAGCTTGTAGAGTTGGGGAAGTACGTACGCCACCCCACAAATGGTATTAAGGAATACACCCGTCATCCACGCAACTAATACACACTAATCAACCGGTAAAAGATAGTTAGGGAGTAAGGAAATCTAAGTAAACACATTTCTCTCTATATAAGTTTTACCACCTTTTCATTTTCAGTTATTTTATTTTATTTGCATTCGTAGTTATTTGGGTTAGTTGATTAGCAACTAATTCCGCCCACTCTTTCAAACCCGAGATTTTACTTGCTTTCATAAAATTATAAAAATATAAAAAAGAATCTTCTCTGACCCTTAGACCTATTAGAGTAATTTTTCATACCTAACGAACACTATTCCCTGTGGAGAACGATCAATCCCCCGTACTTACCACTACACTATACTACATCGGTCAGGTACACTGCCTGGTGGGGTTGTAAGCCTCTTGAGATCCCTCGAGAGGTAAAACCTATTGTAAGGTTGCAAAACCACGCATCAGTTAGTAAACTTTAATTCATCAGGATTGGTGGCTTGTGTAATGTGACAACGAAAATGTTGCACTCCCTTAAAACTGCTTTCCCATTAATTAAAGTTTACATGTTGATGTCTTTGGTGACTTTTATTAGTGCATTGATAACCTCTGTGTCTAGCTGAGCGTTGATCGGGTCGCCATGCCTCTGCCCTCGCCTATTTATTAGATCGCCTATGCATTCTATCGTCTGTAGAAAAGTAGGAAGAAGGATAAATAGGATAGTCATAAGTAATCATTAAGGGTTTACTCGCCGATAAGATTAGAACCAACGAGAAAGGACTTAATCTCGGTGCGTTGCATCGAACTATACACTTCATATAAAACTAGCAATAAAACAAGTGACAAGCTACTTAACTATCAGGACAAGTCTTCTTATTGTCTCGAGTATTTATCTGTGTACGTGTGTGCTATTCGCTGATTCGTGCCTATTGGTTTAGTTTATTATTTAACTGCAACCAAACCGTGCCAGTCTCTCAGACTGAACCCCCCTTGCGTTAGATTAGGTTGTATAGCTAACTTAAGATATTAAAATACTGATTAGAATAACTAGATAATACGTTCCACTCTTAGTGATCGACACTCTACTTACCATTATATTCATACTGACCGGGTACACTGCTCGTTAAAGTGTGTGTGTTATTGATAAGTCGGCTAAATATAAATTTAAAACTTGAATACTGCTAAAACCACAACGACATACCGTGGTTATAAATTAGAGCATACGCACGCACGCATCAAGTTTTTGGCGCCGCTGCCGGGGAGTGAATTGTTATTATCTGTTAATTTGATTAGCATTTTAATTAGGTTTTTTCTTTTTAATTTTTTAATATAACCGCTAACTCCGTTGTATATTAGTTAATTTGCATTCATTGTATTATTTCGCATATTTTCTGTTTTTGTGTGTTTTTATTTTTGTTTATTTTCGTTTGTTTTTATTTGTTTTTATTTTTCGTATTTTCTGTATTCTGCTATCGTTGTACTGAGCTTATTCAAACGATACGGCGCATCTATTTTCTTAGATACGGCGTATTGCGTTTAATTTTTATAAAATACAACGCGTTTAATTAATTCGATACGACGCATCTTTCCCCAAGATACGGCGTATCTGTTTTTAATAAGAAATTTTTTTCTAAGCGATAACGCCATACGACGCATCTGCTTTTGCAGATACGGCGTATCTATTATTTTAATTAAAAACAGTTTTCGAATAATTAAACAGATACGACGCATCGATTTATATCGATTTTTGATAATTAAAACTGATACGGCGCATTCTAATTTATAAGCGGCGTATCTATTTTCTGAATAAAGTCTGATTAAATTTTAACGATTATAAGATACGGCGTATCCAACTTTTTGGATACGGCGCATCGTCTGCAGATATCAGTTATTTTTATTCTTATATCCGTTTCTAAATTCATTAATTTCTCTTCTAGCGAACAAATCCTACTTACGATTTTACCTATGATGACAGGCTTTGCTATGGAAGACATGTCAGTGAACGGATATCTTGCTAAGGAACTCTTGCTTTCAGATTCATTCGATGTGAAAGTTTTTGATGATGTCAACTTCAATGTGCTCATGATTGATGCCGATTTATTTTCTAAGGAGACCCCTCTTGAAGCTACTTATAAGGAATTTAAATGCTTATGCAATATTGAAGATGGGATATTCTCTTATAATTTACTAATGAGCTACACTGAAGATGAATTGCTACTCTTATGGCCCATCATGGAATCTAAAGGATTGACTTGGACTACTATTGAAGAGAATGATGGGAAATTTCAAATTGAATACATGAACTCAAGCAATAAAAGTTGTGGTGGAGGCAATACCCAACCTATACAAATCTCTTACATGCCTTATTCTGAACAGTACTGGGGATTAAATGAGGACTACCTGGACGATGAAAGAATTTATGTTGTGTCGGAGTTATTATTTCGTGGCAGGTTGGTAAGGTTGATGGACATCTCCCTCGAAGAATGGCTTGAACTTAAATACGATAATCCTAAATTTGCTCTTGTGAATGAAATCAAACGCATTGTGACCTCATGGTTGACACGGAGTTTTAGGGAACAATTTAACGACTTCATGGAGATAAGGAGGAAAATGATTGGAAAAGCTTGCTTTGACGTTGACCACGATCCTAACAATGTTGATTTTTCAGACTGGTTGGCTAGTAAGTTCAATAACCATAAGAGCATGGATCGAGCTACTAAAGATGCGTTATGGGTATATTGGATGAGAGGGGAAGATGAAGAAGTAGAGAACGACTATGGGTCGTCACTTAATGATTCAACAATCAATGAGGGCATTGAAGAATTATTCAGCATAGACATTGATCTGTTCAATTATGAGACACCTTTGTGCAAACAATTCAAAGAATTTAATTACCTTCTTCAAGTCGACGATGATGTGCTAACTGGGGATCTACCAGGATTCAAAACTTATGATGATTTCAAAAACACCTGGTACTACGAATGGAATGACCAAATACCATGGGTTTGGGATAAACCATGGGAATTTGAGCACATTAATCACACTTGTACACCTTTCGTTTTCAAGGATGGAAGTAGTAAATGGCCAACATGTGATTATAAGAGTGACGGAACCTGCAATGGGGGAAGTATAATTGGGATGAAACGAGTTGGAAACGATGTAACCTTTGAAGACTATGAGTGGTATGATAATGTTGAAGACTGCCCACAAAAAGCGGAGGTATACGGGAACATCTTTCGGATGAAAGAAGAAGGATGGACCGTGAAAAGAACTAAATAAGGAGCTGAACGTGAGTCTAACTTGAAGACTCTGGAATAAAGACAAGTGCTGACCGGGAGACAACCCGGAAATTTTTTACTATTCTGTTCTGTGTCGAGTCAGTCAGGCCCGCAGCAGATACGGCGCATCTCAATCCCTAGATGCGACGCATCTCCTGCACTGGTCATATCTTACTTTATTTTTCTGCATTTTTTATTTTCAACTTTAAAACTTATTATCAGTTTATTTTAATGCGGCGCATCCCTGGTTAAGGATGCGATGCATCTTCTATTCTGATTCGTATTTGTTCCAGGCTCGATACGGCGTATCTTCTTCCATAAGATACGGCGCATCGACTGACCTGGTGATTTTCAGTTTTAATTTTTACATTTTATTTTTACTAACTACTAATGTATTATGCAAGTTTGAACCTTTCTTAACTTAGGTGTGTTTAAAGACTTGGTGGTATTTTAGATTCCTGCATTTCCTGTGGATACATCAATTATGAAGCTTAAACGTTCTCATCCACAAGAAATATGATTTTTGATCTTATACTAATGGAGGATCATACCGAGCAAATCTCAGGGGAGTTTTTCTGTTCTAATTCTTTTATTTTCCAGTTTTTAACCTTTTATACATACAACGAGGACGTTGTTTAACTTAAGTGGGGGGATTGGAGAATTAGAACACTTACTTGTCCTAAACTTTTCAAAAATAATGCTTAAAATGTGCTAAATATATCAAACTTTAAAATTTTTAGCATGTTTTTGTTTAAAGTCTAAGTTGCATAGCTGCACACATAACGTTTTTTCAAAAATTGTGATTTTTCAAAAAATTCACAAATCTATGAGTGTGCCGGTGACTTGTAAACTTTAGAACTTGGCTTGTATACTATTCGAGACCACCATAATAAGTATTATTTTTATATAATTGGAATGACTTGTCTAAATTGGTAAATTTCTAGGATTACACCCAAATAGCCTTTATATGTTATGTGATATTAGCTAACTACACTGGTTAGTTAACCCCCGTATAAACCCTTTTGTTACTCTCACTTTAAGAGTAAGATACCCCTAGAAAAATACTCAGAGCCATTCCTTTCGTTTCTTACACCTTTGTTATAATGTTTCGTTACACCATTACACCTTAGCCTACCTTGTAGATTAAAATCCGTGGTTAGTTAATTTCTTTAGGCAAAGTGTGTTTCCTTACATTACCTGTGTTCGCGTGCGTAATTCATTATCTATGGTTAGGTCGGGAAATTGCACAATGCAATTGGAGTGAAAGTAAATATTGTATATCTTTGAGTTTATTTTTCGTGTGTTTACTACTTTCACTATTACCGTTATTTCTGAAGTCATGAAAAGTATCGAAAAATTATCCAGAGTATCATTATAGTGATGTGGTGAAATTTTACACATCTATGTTTATGTTTCAAGTTAAAAAAAAAAAAAAAAAAAAAAAAAAAAAAAAAAAAAAAAAAAAAAATCGAAAAAATAAGAAAAGAAAAAGGAAAAGTTGGAAGTTTGTTTTTACCAACTTATGTAAAGTTTTGTATTAAGTGGTTGATATCACCACTATTTGTTGTATATTATATCTATGGATTGAATGGGAGTTGAACGTTATGGGAACGCCAACTAAAGGATATTCTTTGATTAAGATCTTGTTGAGTATAATTCGTGTCTACCTAAAGCGTGTGTTTCAAGTGTTAAAGCGTGAGTTATTCTATGATATGAGTCTTATTCATGGGATGGTTGGGATAGTGATTAACCACACTTAGGATTTTAATTTATTTGTTTTGTTTATTTTTCATTTTACACCAATTTGTATCCCAATTATTATCCATACCCTATATTATTCTTTATCCAAACCTTTGATTTATTGAGATTAGGGATTTGAGCAATCTTAAGTATCGTAGTCGTGGATTCGGCTATGTATTTATGATTTTGTCGCCCTTTTTGATATAATATTATTGGTGAAGATTACTTGGTCCTATCTTTAGCCTATTCGAGTTAAGGATTTGAGCAATTGCAAGTATCGTGTTCGTGGATTCGATCATGTATTTGTGATTTTTTCGTCTTTTCTGGAATTTGAGATCGATAGAGATTAAGGAGAATGATTAACCCTTAAACTACAAACCCTTTTTACCGCTTTAGACTTGTTATTCCTTGGCTTTAGTGGGGGAGACGTGTATACTTGCCAAGCCTATGATAGAATATTCGTCACGACTGGACAGTTAAACGATTAGATTTGCTTTTATCGAATTATTTTAATTTACTTCTAATTCGTTAAGTGTTTGGTTGTGTGATTATGATAAAATGAATACATGCTTAAATATAAAAATAAATCCTAATATCTTTTAGGATACATTTTCATAAGATTAATTCTAAGGTTTACTTAAGGACAAGTAAAGTTCAAGTGGGGGGATATTTGATGAACTCAAATAAGTACATTTTATTACTATCATTTATCCTATTTATTTGACTTGTTTTATTATATTATCTGTGAGAATTGATACGTTAATGTTTACTTTTGTAATTCTCAGGTAAAAACAAGTATTATGTGAAACTTGGCGATTTTGGACTAATTATGGAGCAAAACAAGCAAGAAGTTAAGAGTCTACTGAAATGTACAAGATCAAGACATTCTGCTCCAGATACGCCGCATCTTACTTATTACATACGGCGCATCACTATCAAGATTTCACAAGATACGATCCAAGACAGCAAGGACATGCGCCGCATCTGAGAATGGAGTTACGCCGCATCTTCTGGCGGTGTACGAATATTCCTGAATATATTAATCTTGGACCCCACGCGAAGTTAAGTCAATGCGCCGCATCTACTTATTAGATGCGCCGCATCTTACCCTCAGACGGAAACTATAAATACCCCAAGACCAGACGAATTTCGAGGGCATATAATATATACGAAGGACGAAACAGAAGAAACCCTAGGACGAATTCAGTCGAAGTAGCAGCACAAGACACACCTTGAACGAAGATACAAGAGCTGTAAGAAGGTCCTGCATGTTTTTAATTCATTAAGTATTTTTGTTTTATTGTGTTAGTAAACTTTAATTCATCAGGATTGGTGGCTTGTGTAATGTGACAACGGAAAGGTTGCACTCCCTTAAAACTGCTTTCCCATTAATTAAAGTTTATATGTTGATGTCTTTGGTGACTTTTATTAGTGCATTGATAACCTCTGTGTCTAGCTGAGCGTTGATCGGGTCGCCATGCCTCTGCCCTCGCCTATTTATAAGATCGCCTATGCATTCTATCGTCTGTAGAAAAGTAGGAAGAAAGATAAATAGGATAGTCATAAGTAATCATTAAGGGTTTACTCGCCGATAAGATTAGAACCAACGAGAAAGGACTTAATCTCGGTGCGTTGCATCGAACTATACACTTCATATAAAACTAGCAATAAAACAAGTGACAAGCTACTTAACTATCAGGACAGGTCTTCTTATTGTCTCGAGTATTTATCTATGTAGGTGTGTGCTATTCGCTGATTCGTGCCTATTGGTTTAGTTTATTATTTAACTGCAACCAAACCGTGCCAGTCTCTCAGACTGAACCCCCCTTGTGTTAGATTAGGTTTTATAGCTAACTTAAGATATTAAAATACTGATTAGAATAACTACATAATATGTTCCACTCTTAGTGATCGACACTCTACTTACCATTATATTCATACTGACCGGGTACACTGCTCGTTAAAGTGTGTGTGTTATTGATAATTCGGCTAAATATAAATTTAAAACTTGAATACTGCTAAAACCATAACGACATACCGTGGGTAAAAATTAGAGCATACGCACGCACGCATCATTCTATCACAAGAAAACATATGTTTAGATTTCGCATATTTGATCATATCAAAATATGTCTTGAATCATCACACATGTATTTAGTTCCTAACCCATATCTTTTTATATCGTTCACCGCATTTTTACTGAACCACGTATAGTCATAAATATCTTTCTATATATATAACAAAATTTTGACACAAGTGCCAATTTTATGCTACACATCCTGTGGCTAGTACAAAACGCAAAAGCTATTAGATATAAACTATGTGCTAGTGTCCTAGTTATACTATAGATCTCACTACTGAGATATAGTACAAAAGATACGGATAGGATCTAATCTAACGGCTATCGGTCATTTTCTCTAGTCGAGTCTCCAGGTCAGCTATCATACTGGCGATGACTTGTTGATTCTCCTGATACTGGGTCTTCATTACTTCCATGGTTGTCTCCAATGCAGCAATCTTCCCATGTGCAATCTTCAGTTCTTCATTTCGTAGTAGCATTTCGTCTATCAACTTTAACTCATTACTGTAAAGAGTAGATATTTCTTGTATGATTTGCTTACCAAGCTCACCTATCAACCTAACGACTTTCCTCCAGCTTTTGTCGTATAACCTTTTGTTCTGTCGCCAACTCTTCAATTCCATACTCCATACTTTCGATACGTTCCAGTGGTAACTCATCCAAATGGCCTAGAGCAGTCTCAATTTGCTCTTCCTGTTTCTCCAATCGTGTCAACAGAGTGGATATAGTTGGAGATCGCTCCTGAGCTGCCTGCGAACTTTCTCCTATTTCAAAAACTCTCGGTGGTGTCAGGAAATCAGGCGTAGGCGATTGAGGTAACTCATGATATCGAGCAATAATAGCTCTAACCTCATCACTGAGTTCGTACGGTACAGATGGAGTAAAATCGGTAGATGATGGTGGCGGCTGAGGTGAAGACGATGGGACTATGAGATCATAATTAGGCAACATATATGGACATGGACGGGGTAAAGGTGAGGAAAATACGGGAAGCGTTCGCATTCGTGCCGTTCTTCGAACTCCTTCGCGAGTTTATACGTATGGATCATCTGGAAGTGGTAGAACATCTGGCATCGCAATATCTTCAGATGGCTCTTCTGATGGAATCGTCTCCGTATCGTGGCGGAATACCATCTCAGGTACTATAGAAACATCCTCGGATGGATCCGATTCTGTTATTCGCCTGGGTATCGTGATGTCCGGAACTGTCATGACATTTTCAGTGTCCGAGTCCGACATAAGAGTAATAGTGTGGATAGGGGAAACCATAATTCTGTAACCACCCGAATATTATAAATATCTCACTAGTAAATTAAATAGTAATCACATAAATAATATTTTAGTGAATCTGTGGCACGGAGGACTTTCAGGGTAAATTTTTGTGAAAATCGGTTATAGTCCAATGTTTGAAAACATTTGGTTCTCTATAACCATGAGCTCTGATACCAATCTGTAACACCCCCATTTTTCGATATGCGCAGCGGAATATAAGTTTGGGGTGCTACTTCATGGTTCACAGTCATGAGTATAGAAAACGACTCAAAAAGAGACGTTTTTAATTAAAATTGTTATCACTCATTTATTTATCAAAGTACATAGGATAAGTCCCAGAGGGAAGTTTTGAAAACACGTAATAAAGTACATTATACTTTGAATGATAACAAAATGGACACTCTTTTTATAATAAGAAAGTCCACAGCCACTCCGTGCCAAGCCATGCCTTTTAGTCACCTGAGATAAACATGCTTAAAAAGTCAACACAAAGGTTGAGTGAATCCATAGTGTTTTCAGTTATAATCAGTTTGAACACAAGCTATGTAAAAGAAATCAGTAATACTGTAGTGTAAAGTATATATATTGCATTAAGACTCATGGCACGCAAAACATTAACAGGTTATCTTCATAGTTATAAGCTATGAGATATAAATTACCCCATAATTAAATGTAGGTAACCTTGCCCCCGAGTAGGAGATTGCCAGTCTCTTTATTTAACTCAAATAAAATGCATTTGGTTACGTTACGGTAACACAAAGGGGCTGTCAAACCCAATAGATCTATCCATTATATTCGCGCTCACCCGCAGGTGATTAGAGGTCCATGATATACGAGTCTTTTTGGCAAAAGCAAACTTATGCAATACAAATCAGGAAAGCATACAGAAAATACTTGTGTTCGGTTTGTAGCATGTATCTCCCCACATATTTAGAAAAACATAGTAAAAAGTGGGACTATGAACTCACCTGAGTAGTCTGGATGGAAAACAAAGTTATACAAAGTTGATAAACGTCTCCGGCACGCTACCTGGGTTGGTGTGTCAAGTTCTCAGTAATTACTTTGGAATATATAAGTTTTATTCTCCGTTTACGTTTATTAGGTTTTTAATTCCTAATAATAATAATAATAATAATAATAATAATAATATTAATTATATTAATTTAATAATAATAATATTAATAATATTAAATTCAAGTTTTATAAGTATATTTACATTTTAGACCCTAAAGTATCTAGGGTTGGCAACTTTTACCCTCAAAAATGACAACTTTTACCCCTGAACTTTAGTTAAATTACCCTTAAGTTTCGAAAATGATAGTTTACACCCCTAGGGTTTACTTGATCGCAAAACAAGTCCAAAATACAAAAGTTATTAGAGCTTTGGCAAAAATGGTCCTTGAGACTCCAAAAACTTTCACTCGACATCCTTGTATACAAAAACAATTTATTTCTCGTGTTTTACTTCGAGACTTTTTACGACTCCTTTACTAAAACGTTTTTAAGTGTTTTAAAAGTATTTTTGCAAAATATTTTAGCCTGTTTCGAACTCATGATAACAGAAACATTTATTGAAAGCTGCGACTTTAGTTTCATTCGACACAGAAAATCCCCAACTTGTCACGCCTAGTTTTCACTCGTTACTCAACGAAAATTAGTGATTCTTTTTCCTGTGTGTAGCCCTTTGAAAGAACTTTGACCATGTCGAAAACTAGAATTTTAAAGATACGTTTACTATGCGAATTTAGAGACCAAAGCAGCAGGTCTGCTGCTAGTCGACAGGAACAAAAAGAAAAGAAAAACTAGTTTTCTTGCAATCCGATTTTTATACCTAGTGTTTTTATGATATAAGTAGTTATTATAACATGTTTAAAGTGTTCTTAAACCATTTTTAATATGCTAGGTCTTTTAGAACTTCATTTCGAATTCGTTTTTGTTACACAACTCGGTTTGAACAAAAATGAGAAAAAATGCGTTTTTACTAATTCTGGACTATGACCATTCTTAAGACATGTTCTACCTTATATTTAGACATAAAATGAACATAGAAAAGTAAGTAAAAAGGACTAGAGACATACCTTGCTATTTTTGTTCGACTAGGGCAAAATTTATGAAATATGGTTCGAACTAAGTCTCCACAGGCTCTAACTCCTTTCTACTGCTTTCTTAGACTTATTTGGACTTGGTTTAGTGAAGTGGAATCAAGGTTAAGGCTGTGAATGACTATAAGGGTTGATTCGTATGGTGGTGATGGTGTTTTAGGGTTTTCTAGTGGATGCTATTTATAGAAGGGGGATTAGGGTTTCTTGGGTGTTCTAGGGCTGTTATGGGAGTGAGTGAGATGATGTGGGTGGCTGTGGAGGCGCCACAAGGGAGGAGGGGAGTGTAGGGTGATGTGGAAGGCTACTTATCACACACATGTATTGTTTTCTAGAAGAGGGGAGTGTTGGAATATTAGGGTTCATACATGTGGCTTACTTAGGGTTTAAGAAATCTAAGTATTAGTTAGTTCCTAGTTGGAACCAAACTAAATGATGTAATTAGGGTAGTTATTGATCGAATGGTGCATAGGGAGGTTGTACTTAAGCTTTGTTGGCTTGTAAACTAGGGTTTAGGGTAGAATTAGGGTTTCTAGGTTTAGGGTTTAGTTAGAAATGAATTTTGAATCCATATGACCTAATTTAATACATATCGATTTGTTGACATAAATAAATGCCTAAAAACATTATCAATATTTATTCATATCTCTTTGTTTTGATGATCACAAAATGTAAACTCATTAAAACATAAACTTATAAATTAAACAAGTACTTAGTTGTAAATATTCACTTCTACAACTAAAATCACTTAAGGTATGAATGAACTAATGCTTAATGCATCATATGATCAAAGGAACATTTTCTTTATTTCTAAACTTTTTATAAAATGTCAAAAACATTTTATATATTTTTGAAAAACAATTTTGGTATTAAATAAAAATGTTTAATCTTTTATAAAAACATGAATTCAAATTTTTAACCAAAATCAGTAAAAATGTTCCAGAAAAACCTTCCCCACAAAAGGACAAATCTGGGCAACGTTCAGAAAATTTTACTAGGCGGCCCCCTTAATTATTAAGGGGACCGGCTAGTAAAATTAAGGGGACCGCCCCCGCTCCAGTAGGCTCCAGCTGTCCAGATTTTTCCCTATAAATACAAGCCTTCTCCTGGATTTTTTCTCAACCCTTTTGCACTAAAACTTTCTGTAGTAGATCTCATTTCATATCTTAGAAAAACCTTTGATCATGTAATCTTAAGCAATGGTTTCCAAGTGATCCAAGCTTCCACCATCCAAGTGCAAAAGAAGAATACTTCTATCAATCAAGATTAGAAGTATTACAACTTAGTATCATTTTGTTACTTAAGTTGTGTGTTTAACAAAGTTTGTAAATCATTCATTCATTTGTATGTAAGGTGTGTGTTGTAGATTAGTGTTGTGTGTAAGTAGTGAAGATGTTGTATAATTAGTTGTGGTATAGAAGTTGTGAGGTCAAAGTGTAGAAGTCGTGAAGCCGTGGTGTAGAAGTTGTGAAGCCATAGCTTAGAAGACATGAAGTCCTTGTGTTGAAGTCATGAAGCCGTAGCATAGAAGCTGTGAAGCGGTCGTGTTAAAGTTGTGAAGTTCTAGTCGTGAAGTCCTAGTGTTGAAGTCGTGAAGCCGTAGCATAGAAGTTGTGTAGCGGTCGTGTTGAAGCCGTGGAGTCCTAGTCGTGAAGTCCTAGTGTTGAAGTCGTGAAGCCGTAGCATAGAGGTTGTGTAGCGGACATGTTGAAGTCGTGAAGTCTTAGTCATGAAGACATAGTGTTGAAGTCGTGAAGCCGCATCATAGAGGTTATGTAGCGGTCGTGTTGAAGTCGTGAAGAAGTCGTGAAGCAGTCGTGAAGCCGTTGTGAAGTAGTCGTGAATAAGTTGTGAAGAAGTTATGTTGTGAAGTTGTAAGATTGGTTCTAGCTACGATTAGAACTCGACATTTAGCTTTATGTCGTTAAACCCGTGTAAGCCAAAGTTGTGTACGGTTTTCTCCGCCATAAGGGAGCTTATTGAAGTTATGAAGAAAACTCTCGAGCAAGGTGTGCTCGGGGAGTGGAGTAGGGCAAGGAAGGTGTCCTTGTAGCCGAACCACTATAAATCTCTCGTGTCTCGGTTAGATCTTTCCATACCTTATTTATTTCTTTACTTGCATCGTCTTTACTTTCATACACATAGGCTTATATAATTGCTAGTATTAATTAGAGGTCGACTTCACATAAAGATCAAATTGAAAATCCATTCAAGAAACCAAAACTTTTACAATCAATTTAAAAGAATACATATATAACTAATAATAAGATTTAAGTTTTATTTTTCATAACAAACTAGAATCTAAAGTTTTTAAAAGTATAAAACAAAGGTTTTATAATAAATTAAAAAGACGTAAAACTATTCAACCCCCCCTTCTAGTTTTCCACAATTGGTATCAAGAGCCACGTCAATCAAGATCTTTAAAATATACTGTATTTTAAAACTTGAATCGATCTATGGAATTCGAAAAATATCTAGAAGGGGAATCTTTGCTAAAACCACCACTATTTGAAAACTATACTTTTCTTGAATGGAAAAATAAATTTGAAACTTATCTGAAATCAATTGATCTAGATCTTTGGCATGTCATTTCGATTGGTGATTTTGAAAATCAAACAAAAACGGATTTTGAAAGTCAAATTGAATATTTGAAAACAAAGAATGAAATAAATAATAAAGCTAAAATAATTATTTATAAAAACATTGCCGAAAGTTGAATATGAAAGAATATTCTTCTGTAAAACGGCAAATGATATTTGGAAAAATTTCTAAAACTTTCATCAAGAAAAATGTCAAGCCAAAGATGAGGATTTTAATCTTGTACATGAATTAGTTATCTTAGAAATTTAATAGATAAACTTTTAGATAAAATAGATACATGTGCTACTAGTTCAAATGTTGTTAATGTAGGTGTTAGCGACGAAGACTACATGAATCAACTCCAAAGTGAACTCAATCCAAAATCATGAAGTGACACAGACGAAGGAGAAGATCATGATCCGTACAAGACATGTTCGGGTCAAGCCACTTCGGTTTAAATTAGATCATCATCTGAGACATTACGAAGAAAAGCTAGGACGTGAGGTAAGTTATCTATTTAAAATTTCACAAGTAATTACTTCATGCATATAATCTTATTAATGCCTTAGGATATGCTTAGTCTGATAGGTTGCTTTGCCTTTACACTTTAGTTATATTCGTTCTGTGGCTTAATAAACTAGAAACCCTTTAGTTAGCCCCCCTAAGTGTTAGTGAACCAAGCAATCTTCATATTTGGTACTCTTCGATAAGTAAATTTAGGAACTTAATTTCTTCTAAAAAGAGAATGACTACTGGAGAATCTATTGACTAGAAACTCAATTTGACCTAACGGTTGAATTGCTTCTATGTGAGAAGTTGGGTGTGTGTAACCCGTAAAAACGGTCGTGTTTAGCCTGAATTGAGCACCACTAGTAATAGTCTCATACTCATTCTCCAACTTGAATACATTATTCTTCCTAAATATACCTAACGATAGTTTACTGTTATGAACTTTGCTTTTCACTAGAGCTTTTCATTCCTAGATTTATGTCATCTTGCGTATATAAAATTTCTAGATGTTTACTTGCTCCTATGTGATTTGACTGCATGACTTCGTAATTATTTGTTTAGTTGTTGAATGCATTATCATTATAATAGCTTTTGTTTTTCTCTAACTACTCTGACATGATGTATTTTTGTATTTAGTCATAATACATGCTTAAATGCCATAGGATATGTAGAAAGAGGTAGCATGTGACAATAGACTTAACCAATGTCCTTGAGCATGAGATCTTTTACAAACCACTATTTTTAAACCTATAATTAATGAGACTTATTTTTAAATTTGCAAAAACTTCACATTTTGGAAAAATGATTTTTCAAAAGATTATGACACTTTTCTATTAAACATGTTTCACCATCCTACTTTCTTCCAAACTTGTGTCTATAATTACGTGTTTATCAAAAACCAAAGATTGGAAAAATATGTTTTCTTTCCTCATAAAAACATTTTGAAATAAAGCCAAAACTATTTCAGTAATATATTTTTCACATCCACATAAAACCTACTTTCAAGCATTGTTGAATAATGCCAAAAACATTTCTTTAAATCATGCTTGGTGATCTCATATATGTCATATATACTTGTGTATATGACACTTATAAGTGAACTAAATCAAAAATGAAAAATCATGGTTTACTTATTAAAGATCTCACTTGGTACAAGTCTAGAAGTCCATGCTATCACAACTCCCCATTCCCTTGTACATAGATAATCATTAGGATTAATTAACTAGCCTTTTAATCTTCCTAAGTATAATACTATGAATTACATGGTGCTATGTATTATCTACTTGTCTACTATATGTATATACATGTTATATGCTTAATGAGTAGTTTGCATGTTAGATAAAGTTGCTTAAATAAATATGCTTAGCATATATTTGTTATTAAATCCTAAATTGCCTTGAAAGAAGTTGGACTTGCTTGAAACTAAACCCAAAAACACAACCTTTTCTACAAATTTATGCCAAAAACCCATTTCCAGTAATCTGGAAGTCAGCAGATGGGCGGCCCCCTTAAATACTCAGGCGGCCCCCTTAAAATTAAGGGGACCGGCCCCTATTTAAGTGGACCGGCCATCTGGAGTGACGGATTACTATTTTCCTTTTCAATTTCCAACCCATTTTATCCTATACTTCCCAAAATTCACAAACACATATTGTCACAAACCACTCTCCAAAATTTACCTTTCACAATCACATCATCACTACACCATAAATGCCCATTTGGAGGAGGAAGCTTGACATTTGCCATAACCTAACAAATGATGTTGTTCAAACTCAACCAACACCTAAACCTCATCCTAATGAATGCTTTCACACACATAACCAATCATCCATATGTCCACCTTCATTCACTCATAATTACCCAAGTTCACAAGTGTCTCCACCACCAAAAGTGTCACCACCACTTCCACCAAATAACAACCACTCTCCATCATCATCACCTTCCCCTCAACACTTGAAGTTCATTGAAGAACTCGTGGAAGCCCATGAGCTTAATGCTCTCCTTGCTTTGCACCTTGCTCAAAGCAACTTAAACCCATCACCATCCATATCACCATCATTACCATCATCACCACATCACTTGAGTCAAACTGAGAAACATGTCAACAATTGTCCTTGTTGCATCTTTCTCCAAAATCAAACCATCATTACCATCATCACCATCCATATCACCATCATTACCATCATCACCACATCACTTGAGTCAAACTGAGAAACATGTCAACAATTGTCCTTGTTGCATCTTTCTCCAAAATCAAACCATCATTACCATCATCACCATCCATCTCACCATCATTACCATCATCACCACATCACTCGAGTCAAATTGAGAAACATGTCAACAATAGTCCTTGTTGCATCTTTCTCCAAAATCAAACCATCACCTTAAATGAGCGTCTCACTTGGATTGAGTATCTTCTCACTAGATCTAATCCAACACCATCACTTGAACAACATCAAAACCCTCATTCAACATGGTCAATTCCAAGCTCTCCACCTCTAATTCCTCCATCAACACTCTCTCCAACATCCATACACCCAAACTTACAACCCCATTAATCCAATTTTTTTTACCCCCTCTTTACCATCATCCATCCAAAATAATCCAAGTTTTCATGTCTCAAGCAAGTCCAATGGATCTCTTAGGCAATTTAAAATTTTCTACTTATTGCATGCTATAAGCAAAATATGTGTTGTATCAATAATTATGTTTTTAACATAATTATTTTCAACTAGTGAATGCTTTATTTCTTGTCTTTAATATATGATTGTTATGCTTATTGCTTGTATACTTGATATCATGATATATATACATGCTTGATGATTAATAACATGCTTATTCCATAATATGTTTTAAATGTATGCATGCGTAATTAACATGTTTATGTCACTATTTAATCATTCTTGATGTACATGATTCAAATGGAGCTTGCTACAAAAACACCCTAAAAATGACCCTTTTTTGGAAATTTTTCAAATTTGGTCGCTTGGGAAAACACCAGATGGGCGGCCCCCTTAATTCCCTAGGCGGTCCCCTTAATTTTAAGGGGGCCGGCCTACAATTAAGGGGACCGGCCATCTGGCAGTAAAATTTACTGTTTTCTTTTGCATCTTGCGACCCCTTTTATCTAGCCCAAACCTTACCTAAATCAACCATCACCTCCATCAAACACCCATTTTCATTCACCATGCTATCATCAAAATCATCTCTAAGACACCAAAACTCCATCACCACCACCTCAATTTTAATCCCCAAGTGCACCAAATGCACCATCAAAAACACCCTTTCATCCATCAATAACTACATCAACTCACACCTTTCATCACCACCATCAAGAGCATCAACTCCACCTCCTACTCAAGAACCTCCATTCACCCAACTTGTCATTTCCATATCACCAATAACACCTCTTGATGCTCATTTCTCATCATCACCAATACCACCACATCCACAACCAAACCATCATCTTTGGTCTTAGAGATGTGATACACTACATGTTTTCATCCCTTGAACACATGCTTAACAACCAACCTCCACCACAACCTCCACCATTTTCACCCACTACACCACCACCACCTTCATTCTCACCAAATTAAGCATATGCAATGTTTAATCAAAAATAATTTTTCAAACCATTTTGTGTGCAAGCCCCATGGAAGATCATGTACTCCTAGAATGATTATGTAGATTGCATTACTTACTAGCTAATGTAGGATTGAATATAATCTTGGATGGTTGTGTATTTATACACAACATTTTTAATGAATGTCTTTATATGCATGCTTATTTTTGCTATATATATGCTTGTGCTTCTAATATTTTTCTTGCAAGTATTCCATATATCGATTCCTTGGTGCCCTCAAACGAGGGGGAGTACACATCAAGGGGGAGTTTTCGTCCCGACAAATTTTGTCTCTAAAACTTGTCGGCTTAACCTTTTTGATGCTACAAAAAGGGGGAGAAGTGAATATAAACTCACTAAATACTTGTCCAAAAATAACTTTTTGAAAATTATCAAATATTTATTCATATCTCTATGTTTTGATGATCACAAAATGTAAACTCATTAAAACATAAACTTATAAATTAAACAAGTACTTAGTTGTAAATATTCACTTCTACAACTAAAATCACTTAAGGTATGAATGAACTAATGCTTAATGCATTATATGATCAAAGGAACATTTTCTTAATTTCTAAACTTTTTATAAAATGTCAAAAACATTTTATATATTTTTGAAAAACAATTTTGGTATTAAATAAAAATGTTTAATCTTTTATAAAAACATGAATTCAAATTTTTAACCAAAATCAGTAAAAATGTTCTAGAAAAACCTTCCCCACAAAAGGACAAATCTGGGCAACGTTCAGAAAATTTTACTAGGCGGCCCCCTTAATTATTAAGGGGACCGGCTAGTAAAATTAAGGGGACCGCCCCCCTATTTAAGGGGGCCGGCCCCGCTCCAGTAGGCTCCAGCTGTCCAGATTTTTCCCTATAAATACAAGCCTTCTCCTGGATTTTTTCTCAACCCTTTTGCACTAAAACTTTCTGTAGTAGATCTCATTTCATATCTTAGAAAAACCTTTGATCATGTAATCTTAAGCAATAGTTTCCAAGTGATCCAAGCTTCCACCATCCAAGTGTAAAAGAAGAATACTTCTATCAATCAAGATTAGAAGTATTACAACTTAGTATCATTTTGTTACTTAAGTTGTGTGTTTAACAAAGTTTGTAAATCATTCATTCATTTGTATGTAAGGTGTGTGTTGTAGACTAGTGTTGTGTGTAAGTAGTGAAGATGTTGTATAAGTAGTTGTGGTATAGAAGTTGTGAGGTCAAAGTATAGAAGTCGTGAAGCCGTGGTGTAGAAGTTGTGAAGCCATAGCTTAGAAGACATGAAGTCCTTGTGTTGAAGTCATGAAGCCGTAGCATAGAAGCTGTGAAGCGGTCGTGTTAAAGTTGTGAAGTTCTAGTCGTGAAGTCCTAGTGTTGAAGTCGTGAAGCCGTAGCATAGAAGTTGTGTAGCGGTCGTGTTGAAGCCGTGGAGTCCTAGTCGTGAAGTCCTAGTGTTGAAGTCGTGAAGCCGTAGCATAGAGGTTGTGTAGCGGACATGTTTAAGTTGTGAAGTCTTAGTCATGAAGACATAGTGTTGAAGTCGTGAAGCCGCATCATAGAGGTTATGTAGCGGTCGTGTTGAAGTCGTGAAGAAGTCGTGAAGCAGTCGTGAAGCCGTTGTGAAGTAGTCGTGAATAAGTTGTGAAGAAGTTATGTTGTGAAGTTGTAAGATTGGTTCTAGCTACGATTAGAACTCGACATTTAGCTTTGTGTCGTTAAACCCGTGTAAGCCAAAGTTGTGTACGGTTTTCTCCGCCATAAGGGAGCTTATTGAAGTTGTGAAGAAAACTCTCGAGCAAGGTGTGCTCGGGGAGTGGAGTAGGGCAAGGAAGGTGTCCTTGTAGCCGAACCACTATAAATCTCTCGTGTCTCAGTTAGATCTTTCCATACCTTATTTATTTCTTTACTTGCATCGTCTTTACTTTCATACACATAGGCTTATATAATTGCTAGTATTAATTAGAGGTCGACTTCACATAAAGATCAAATTGAAAATCCATTCAAGAAACCAAAACTTTTAAAATCAATTTAAAAGAATACATATATAACTAATAATAAGATTTAAGTTTTATTTTTCATAACAAACTAGAATCTAAAGTTTTTAAAAGTATAAAACAAAGGTTTTATAATAAATTAAAAAGACGTAAAACTATTCAACCCCCCCTTCTAGTTTTCCACAATTGGTATCAAGAGCCACGTCAATCAAGATCTTTAAAATATACTGTATTTTAAAAATTGAATCGATCTATGGAATTCGAAAAATATCTAGAAGGGGAATCTTTGCTAAAACCACCACTATTTGAAAACTATACTTTTCTTGAATGGAAAAATAAATTTGAAACTTATCTGAAATCAATTGATCTAGATCTTTGGCATGTCATTTCGATTGGTGATTTTGAAAATCAAACAAAAACGGATTTTGAAAGTCAAATTGAATATTTGAAAACAAAGAATGAAATAAATAATAAAGCTAAAATAATTATTTATAAAAACATTGCCGAAAGTTGAATATGAAAGAATATTCTTCTGTAAAACGGCAAATGATATTTGGAAAAATTTCTAAAACTTTCATCAAGAAAAATGTCAAGCCAAAGATGAGGATTTTAATCTTGTACATGAAATAGTTATCTTAGAAATTTAATAGATAAACTTTTAGATAAAATAGATACATGTGCTACTAGTTCAAATGTTGTTAATGTAGGTGTTAGCGACGAAGACTACATGAATCAACTCCAAAGTGAACTCAATCCAAAATCATGAAGTGACACAGACGAAGGAGAAGATCATGATCCGTACAAGACATGTTCGGGTCAAGCCACTTCGGTTTAAATTAGATCATCATCTGAGACATTACGAAGAAAAGCTAGGACGTGAGGTAAATTATCTATTTAAAATTTCATAAGTAATTACTTCATGCATATAATCTTATTAATGCCTTAGGATATGCTTAGTCTGATAGGTTGCTTTGCCTTTACACTTTAGTTATATTCGTTCTGTGGCTTAATAAACTAGAAACCCTTTAGTTAGCCCCCCTAAGTGTTAGTGAACCAAGCAATCTTCATATTTGGTACTCTTCGATAAGTAAATTTAGGAACTTAATTTCTTCTAAAATGAGAATGACTACTGGAGAATCTATTGACTAGAAACTCAATTTGACCTAACGGTTGAATTGCTTCTATGTGAGAAGTTGGGTGTGTGTAACCCGTAAAAATGGTCGTGTTTAGCCTGAATTGAGCACCACTAGTAATAGTCTCATACTCATTCTCCAACTTGAATACATTATTCTTCCTAAATATACCTAACGATAGTTTACTGTTATGAACTTTGCTTTTCACTAGAGCTTTTCATTCCTAGATTTATGTCATCTTGCGTATATAAAATTTCTAGATATTTACTTGCTCCTATGTGATTTGACTGCATGACTTCGTAATTATTTGTTTAGTTGTTGAATGCATTATCATTATAATAGCTTTTGTTTTTCTCTAACTACTCTGACATGATGTATTTTTGTATTTAGTCATAATACATGCTTAAATGCCATAGGATATGTAGAAAGAGGTAGCATGTGACAAAAGACTTAACCAATGTCCTTGAGCATGAGAACTTTTACAAACCACTATTTTTAAACCTATAATTAATGAGACTTATTTTTAAATTTGCAAAAACTTCACATTTTGGAAAAATGATTTTTCAAAAGATTATGACACATTTCTATTAAACATGTTTCACCATCCTACTTTCTTCCAAACTTGTGTCTATAATTACGTGTTTATCAAAAACCAAAGATTGGAAAAATATGTTTTCTTTCCTCATAAAAACATTTTGAAATAAAGCCAAAACTATTTCAGTAATATATTTTTCACATCCACATAAAACCTACTTTCAAGCATTGTTGAATAATGCCAAAAACATTTCTTTAAATCATGCTTGGTGATCTCATATATGTCATATATACTTGTGTATATGACACTTATAAGTGAACTAAATCAAAAATGAAAAATCATGGTTTACTTATTAAAGATCTCACTTGTTACAAGTCTAGAAGTCCATGCTATCACAACTCCCCATTCCCTTGTACATAGATAATCATTAGGATTAATTAACTAGCCTTTTAATCTTCCTAAGTATAATACTATGAATTACATGGTGCTATGTATTATCTACTTGTCTACTATATGTATATACATGTTATATGCTTAATGAGTAGTTTGCATGTTAGATAAAGTTGCATAAATAAATATGCTTAGCATATATGAGTTATTAAATCCTAAATTGCCTTGAAAGAAGTTGGACTACTGAAGCCGTAGCATAGAGGTTGTGTAGCGGACATGTTGAAGTCGTGAAGTCTTAGTCATGAAGACATAGTGTTGAAGTCGTGAAGCCGCATCATAGAGGTTATGTAGCGGTCGTGTTGAAGTCGTGAAGAAGTCGTGAAGCAGTCGTGAAGCCGTTGTGAAGTAGTCGTGAATAAGTTGTGAAGAAGTTGTGTTGTGAAGTTATAAGATTGGTTCTAGCTACGATTAGAACTCGACATTTAGCTTTGTGTCGTTAAACCCGTGTAAGCCAAAGTTGTGTACGGTTTTCTCCGCCATAAGGGAGCTTATTGAAGTTGTGAAGAAAACTCTCGAGCAAGGTGTGCTCGGGGAGTGGAGTAGGGCAAGGAAGGTGTCCTTGTAGCCGAACCACTATAAATCTCTCGTGTCTCGGTTAGATCTTTCCATACCTTATTTGTTTCTTTACTTGCATCGTCTTTACTTTCATACACATAGGCTTATATAATTGCTAGTATTAATTAGAGGTCGACTTCACATAAAGATCAAATTGAAAATCCATTCAAGAAACCAAAACTTTTACAATCAATTTAAAAGAATACATATATAACTAATAATAAGATTTAAGTTTTATTTTTCATAACAAACTAGAATCTAAAGTTTTTAAAAGTATAAAACAAAGGTTTTATAATAAATTAAAAAGACGTAAAACTATTCAACCCCCCCCCCCCTTCTAGTTTTCCACACGATTTCTAATTATATAGGAAAAATAAGTTTTGTGCTTTAGCAACTTGTACTCTAGGCTTATTAGACTTGTACTAATGTTAGAAAAATAAGAAAAATACATTTTTAATTATTTCCTATTTTTCTATAATTTTTATGTAATTTTTATTAGACTTTAAATACAATTAATTAAGTTTTTATGATCTTGTGCATTAAAGGGTTGTACATTAAGTTTATGGAGTTGTACATATATTAAATAACTTATTAAGTTATTTTTAGAATTTATTGTGTAAAAATATTACATAATATGTCATTTAAATGATTATTTTTAAAGTCTTTATAAGGTTTTTATTTCTATTTAGATTTCATGCTTAAAGGACTTGTACCTTAACTTAAATTACTTGTACATAATATTTTTATAAAAATATTAACTAGGGTTTGTGAATAAAATAATAGTTTTTGAGAAATTAGGGTTTTATCGAAAGTTATAGTGTAATTAGGGTTTCTATGCTTTAGTGACTTGTACATTACCTAGGCTACTTGTACTTTAGTATTTCTAGGGTTTCGTTAACTACATTTGGTATTACAGTGGCTTAAAGTCTTATAGAAACTATATTGGGTGAAAATAGTTTAGTTAAATTAGTATGTTAACGAATTAACGTAAAGTGGCAAATGGTAATTTGTAATGTACTATACTTGACATAGGAAAATATTTAAACATATAATGGGTCAAGGTTAGGTCGCGTGCGAATACGTTTATCATAGGTGTGAGTTACGTCACATAAAATAGTGGTTACGCTCAGGCAAGTAAATAATTAAAAAAAAAAATTATATGCGAAAAATGGTTAAATGTAATGTTACGAGATGAGAATTTTCGCAGTGGTTACACCGAGGTAATGATGGAAGGAACAAGTTTGGAAGAGGTCGAGGCTTTCACTACAAGGTTGGTGAAATCTCTAGGCGTGAACGCGGGTGCTATAATTGTGGTGACAAAGGTTACTTCATAAGTGATTGTCCGAAGCCCAAAGAGAACAAAGCATTCGTTGGTGGAGCTTGGAGTGACAGTGAAGATGAAGACCAACCAAACAAAGAAGCTGCTTGTCTCATGGCTCTAGAAAAACTAGAAGTATCTCAAAGTCCTTCTACTTCTAATAATTTAAATGTTAATAAATTGCAAAAGGAGAATGAGGAACTAGTTAAATTTAATGAGGATTTTATGAAAACCTTTGAAAATATTGTTAAGGAAAAACGCTCTCTTGAACAAGAGCGTGCTAAACATAATGAGAAAGTTTATGAACTTGAAAGAGAGGCTAAAATCCTAAATCATCACAAAGAGGTGGTTGAACCATGTAAAAGATGTGAGACACTCACGCTTGAGGTTAACCCTTTGAATGATAAGGTATCTACGCTTCAAAAAGAGTCTCTAAGCTTTGCAAAATTTAAGAAAAGTAGCAATGATTTGGGCGATATGTTAAGTCATCAAAGAGTGTCCCAAGATAAGGAAGGTCTTGGATTTTCAAAACATGAGAAAACCACTTCCGAGAGTCTAACTAAACCAATAGTGTTTGTAAAAGAAAGCAAAAAATGAAACTCCAAAAATTTCCAAGCCTAACGCGCTGAGTGACGCGCCGACGCGCCAGCAGCGCACCAGATTTCTGAAGAAAAATGGAGATTCGTCAAAAAGTTTTGTAAAACCAATTATTCCTTAAACTCATTTTGCAAATACTCGAGATAATAAAGCACCCATTACAAGGAAAGAAAACCTAAAACAATTTTATAACTCGGGTTCTCGTAATGGTCTTGGATACACACATATAACCAAAGACCTTCTTTTCAATATAATCAATCATTTCCAAGAGGAAAATTTTATCATAACCAAAGGTCTTCACATTATCAATACAACACATACCCAAGGAGAGACAACTCCTACACAAACCAAAGATTCTTTAGACCTCAAACTAATTTAAGCTATAAACCAAGCTATCAAAACCAAAATGACTTTCAAAACAACCCTTGGTCTACTTTCTCTAAATATGGTATTGAAAAATTATGTATCTTGCTTCAAGACCCAAGATTGTTTAACTTAGGCACTTTAAATGCTAACCAAAATAGACCCAAGAAGGAATGGGTACCAAAAGCTTGAATTGCATCTTTGGTTCTAGGTTTGCCTCAAATGTGATCTACAACCGGACGAGTGGATAGTGGATAGCGGTTGCACTAAACACATGACCGGGAATAGGAGATTTTTCACCTCATACAAGGCGTATGACAGCAATCAAGTCATATTTGGAAGCAAACTTAGCAGGAAAATCATCGGTAAAGGTAATGTCCTTTATGACTCCATAGAAATTACCAATGTTGAGCATGTTAGTGGTTTGAACTTTAACTTGATTAGTGTTAGTCAATTAAGTGATGATTATTGTGAGGTTAAGTTTACTAAAATATATTACACTATTAGTAAAAATGGTAAAGTGTTAGCTAGAGGTCATAGGAGAAATAACTTATATATTTGCAAGTTAGGAGATAACTCCAAACAACACATATGTCTTACATCCATGGTGGATAACTCAACGCTTTGGCAAAGGAGGTTAGGTCACGCCAATATGAGGTTAGTCCAAAATCTAGCTTCTAACGAGCTAGTAAGGAATTTACCAAAGTTGAGCTTTGTAAGACATTATTGTGATACTTGTAGTGTAGAGAGTCAAGGTCATGCAAACAATAGGAATATGAATGAAGTGTCAACTAATAGGGTTTTAGAGTTGTTACACTTGGATTTGTATGGTCCATCTTCAATCCAAAGCTATGGAGGAAACTTCTACACTTTGATGATTGTCGATGACTATTCAAATTTCACTTGGGTGTTATTTTTAGCATCTAAGGATGGGGTCTTAGGAAAATTTGATATATTGAGGAAATAGCTTGAAAACCTACTTGATTGTTCTATCGTTTCAATAAAAACAAATCATAGTAGTGAATTTGATAAATTACAATTTGGTAGCTTTTGTGAACAACATGGAATATCTAATAACTTATCGGGCCCGTTCACTTCTCAATCGATTGAGATTGTTGAAAGAACACATAGTAAGTTATGAAAGATGAGTCGTACAATGCTTGACGAGCATTCCATTCCACAAAAGTTTTGGTGTCATGCCCTAGATACCGCGTGTTATATCTTTAATAGAGTTCACATTAGAAAAGTCATTAATAAAACACCTTACGAGATACTTAGAAATAGGAAACCTTCCTTAGAATACTTTAGGGTATTTGGTTGTAAAGTATTCATACTTAACACCAAAGAATATCTCACCAAATTCGACCCAAAGTCGTAGGAAGGTGTGTTCTTAGGATACGCTTAAACTAGTAAATCATACATAATGCTTAATAAGGAAACAATGAGGATTGAGGAATCTCTCAATGTGACCTCTGATGATAGCATACCCGAGCCTAAATCATCTCCTTCGGTAGAGGATGATGTGATCAACAAACAAATAGTTCAAGATCAAGAAAGGTCTCCGTCATTACAAGTTAATGTTTCGGATGAAGGCAATCCTATGAAAGTGAGAGAAGCGAGAGGTCATCCTATAGAACAAATCGTTGGTGACTTGAATAAAAGAACACTTAGGGCACAAACTAAACAAGACTAGGTTTTTGTCATGACATTTTTCAAAAATCCAAATTATTTTTGGGATAGGTTTAGATATTCATGGTTGACATGCATCTTAGGAGAACAATCTTATAGGATAAGTTAGATGTCTAGTCGGTCGTTTGCAAGGGCCTTTAAGTGCTCTTAGAGCTTATGTGGCTAGGATTTGTGTGAAGGCATGGAAGGAAATTCATATAAATGTTTTTCGAGAGGAAAGATATTTATCAATGCATTATTCAAACAATGATTGATAATATCCTAGATCCTACATGTCTATACTATGTGTGATGAACAAGAAAATTTGACACAAAATATTCTACTACATTTGCTAGAATTGAAAATCATTTGTGTCAAATTACCAAGTCTAGATAAAATTTCGAATCACAACTCACACTTGTGTTGAAGATTTTATGTATATCTCTACTTGTTCAATTTATGTGAAAATTACATGCTATGTGCTTAGGGTAGAAAAGAAAAGAAAAGATTTTATGCAAACATACAAAATACTTACATAGTTGAAGAGAATTCTCACGTTTTGAATTCGGTATGATATTGCATAACAAACTGAAATACCCATTTAATAGACTTGATAAACTAAGTATTTCATCCGAAATCTTAGAACTTTTTTTTGTTAATGCAAGTAACAAATACGGATTATTGATGTCAACACACTACACAACAAACTATAAACATGAGATATCTTGCATTATATATTGACTTTCTATACAATGTAAAGCTCGGCCCGAACACCCTTTAGGTTTTCGATGGCGAAAATGAAAAGTAAAGATAAACCAGAATTCATGATCTTAAGTCCGTATACTATATTTTCTAGCGATGTTTCTTTTAGTAGGTCATTAGTTCTAGTTTGGGTCTAGGTTGTGTGGTGTTTTGTATATATGACCTTATTTCCGATCCCATCTTTGGTCTTCTTCTTGATGGCTAGTTTTTTTTTTTGTTTTTTTTTTTTTTTTTTTTGCGGCAATGGCTTTTGTTTGCCTTTTGCCGTTGTTTCTTTTATGAGTTCTTAATAAATCTTTGCTCTAATAAAAAAGTTATTATGTATGTATGAATATAATACTCTATCTCTAAAAAAAATTCTCTTACTAAAAAATACACAGTTTTAAAAAGTGAGACAACTACATTTTTTCAACCAATTAAATACCATTCGCACCTATTAAAATCTTTTTTAGATGGTTAAGACAAATCCGAGACTATTATTTTAAAACAATATTAAATGAAAAAAGAGACTATAATTTTATTTTGATATTGATGGATTATTAAACTCTCTAAAACATGCACTTTGCCATGTGCATGCATTTTTGGCTTGGCAGGCCCACGTTTATATAATTTGACCCATTGAGAATTTGAGATGCCCTATATTTACTATCTACGGTACATAGTAGCCAAAATGTGGTACCAAGTAGCTTGGAAAATGTGATATTTAAGGTGTAGGTCCATGTATGTAGGGGAGGCAGGAAGACAAGGAACTGATCAGGTTATTCATGGCATCATAAAAACTACAGATGGTTTTTCAAGTGATTAAAGGTTACGTAAAACACTACTAATAAATATAAAACCAACACGCATGCATGCTTCTTTCTTATCTTTTACCAGAAATTTTGCCCCCACACGGATTCTGTCATTACTATTTTACCAGAAATTTTAATATTATATGAATTTTTTACTATACAACTACGTGTTCCAAATAAAATGTTATCTTTTAATTTTAAGATGTTTTAAAATAAAAAAATTTGTTTAACCAATTAAAATAAATTTTAATAGGCAAGAATATTTGTGAAAAATATAGTTAATAAAAAAAAAAAAAATTTTATGCAATATGAGAGTGGATATTTATTTCGGATGGGACAAAAGTTCAATGCAGAACAAATTTTATCTAAAGATCAAACCGCTTGATCTCACCCACCCATACAACTTCAATCCAATGGTTTAGATTAATTGTCGTTTTAAAATAGTTAATTAATGAAGGTCATATTTGTAATTACACACTCAGAAATTATACACTCAGAAATTATACACCCTGTAGGGGTCAGTTAGATCTCTTTCATTTTTTCATTTCTTCATTTCAAAACGCACATTCATTTCATTAATTTCTCTCTCTCACCAACCTTTTTCCCCATTTCCCCAAATCGAACCCTAATAACTTTCTATCAAATCGAATAAAAAATCAACCAAATCGATTGTAAATTGTAAAACCCTAAAAATCTAAAATGTGCTAAAAGACCAAATTGCCCCTACAAGTTTAAAAATTATTTAAAAACTTATAAAGTATCAAATAAATTCCAAACTTCTGACAATGCACAAGTTATGATCTCAAATAATTTTAACAACTTCATTTAACATTTATACAAATTACAAAATGACTAAAATACCCCTATATGGACCGAATTAATTTATTTTAATATTATGTTTAATTAAAAAGATTTAAAATGGAGCAAATAAGGAAATAATAAATCATCATCATGGCCAATCAATTTTATTAAATTCCTGGTCATCCTCCCCCCCCCCTTGACTCGGTTTAACTATTTTAAAACAATCCTTATCATTTCCTTTTCCTAACCCTAATGCCGATTGAAAAGAAAACACACACACAATTTCATTAGCCTCCAATCGACACTCTAAAATCCCTAGACCATTTTTCTGTGATTGATCATCATCAAAAGGAACTAGGAAAAATACCATTCGAATTATTTGAAGCTTGGTCCGATCTTGGTGAATTATTTCTTTGTCGCTAGAACAAAATAAGGTATGGATCGAATTAATTCTTGCGACCTCCTAAAAATTCGTTTTTATTTTATTGTGTTCCTCACATCATATGTGACACGTGAAAATTGGTTTCAAGATTTTTAGATCATTTTTGAAGCCGTGGTGATTTTTTGGGCGTTTTGGCTATACGCGTACAAGATAAATCCTCCAACCCATTCTACACGTTCGAATCTCTTTGTGGTATTTTTCTCAGATCCTATATGTATTTAGAACATCAAATAAAATGATTATAACATACCATGCATGATCTACATATTATTTGTGAATTAAACATGGAAAACGGGTATAAATCCTAAATAATTCAATCCGAATTTTTGAGGCTTCATATTTATTTTATTTGGACTCTACATGATCCTATTAGCCTGGGAAAAATGCTACTTCGATTTTTTATGGCCTGATCTAATTATTTTTGATTTATTTGTTTTACCGGATTTAAGTTATATATAGAAGAAATAAAAAGAAAATGTAATCCGATTTAGGGTTTGAATATTAGGGCTTGGTTTTGACAAATTAATGATGTTATAATGATTATATAATGATTTGGTAATTATTGGTATTTTTAGCATTAGAGTTTTATAAATAAAAAGTACAATCGGTTTGTAATTAAATTCTAAGGGGGTGTTTTGTAACTTTTAAAACTCAAAGGTTATTTTTAGAACTTAATTTGGAATGTGTATGATTCGAATAAAATATAAGTTGTAGGTGTCATGTGTAAATTTTATGTTTTAAAGGATTAAAATGTATTTATTACTTAATTAGGGTTCGAATTGTAAAGTAATTAAATGGAGGGAC